>OU015466.1:17594702-18194702 GCA_907164805.1 Brachyptera putata
ATCCTTTAGTAGATATTCATTGAAAAAAATCTACTCAGTTAAACAACCAAATTTGGAAAAATCAAATTTCGGCATTGAAAAGATAACCAAAAGTTGCTTTTTCGCTCTAAAATCTTTAATTACTCTTGAACGGACCATGTGTTCAATGACCACACACGCTAACAACAGAACTGAGAAATTCAACCAAAAATTTCAAGCGACAAAAAAATTTGACCAAAATGTACAGGGTTAACTAAGGTACTTTTGGACCTTTCGCAATTAATTTCTATGAACTGGTGAGAGCTATGATGTTCTAGTATTTTTTTAAGAGTATACTTGATGGTCCCTAAATCCTCAGCAAATTTGGCTATACTCGCATCAGCCATTTCCAGAAAAGGTGTTTGAATTCCCAAAAACTGCAATTTCCAGCCACTTTTCAGAGTCATAAAAATCATCATTTTTGATTCGGCTAAAATTTTGTAGGAAGACAAGAGGACATTTCAGAAGAGTTATTCCGTTGAAATTTTGCTAATAATGCTAATGGAAAAGTAATTAGAAGGATTCCAGAATTCTATAATATGGGACTCTACCATGGTGAGTACACTAAGTTGTTTTTCGCTATAAAATCTTTAAATTAACTCGATTTAGGAACGGAGACCGGATTTGTGTTCCAATTTTATCACACTACACATACATAACAACAGAACTGAGAAATTCAACCAAAAATTTCAAGCGACAAAAAAATTTGACCAAAATGTACAGGGTTAACTAAGGTACTTTTGGACCTTTCGCAATTAATTTCTATGAACTGGTGAGAGCTATGATGTTCTAGTATTTTTTTAAGAGTATAACTTGATGGTCCCTAATCCTCAGCAAATTTGGCTATACTCGCATCAGCCATTTCCAAGAAAAAGGTGTCTGAATTTCCCAAAACTGCAATTTCCAGCCACTTTTCAGAGTCATAAAAAATCATCATTTTTGATTCGGCTAAAATTTTGTGGGAAGACAAGAGGACATTTCAGAAGAGTTATTCCGTTGAAATTTTGCTAATAATGCTAATGGAAAAGTAATTAGAAGGATTCCAGAATTCTATAATATGAGACTCTACCATGGTGAGTACACTAAGTTGTTTTTCGCTCTAAAATCTTTAAATTAAACTCGATTTAGGAACGGAGACCGGATTTGTGTTCCAATTTGATCACACTACACATACATAACAACAGAACTGAGAAATTCAACCAAAAATTTCAAGCGACAAAAAAATTTGACCAAAATGTACAGGGTTAACTAAGGTACTTTTGGACCTTTCGCAATTAATTTCTATGAACTGGTGAGAGCTATGATGTTCTAGTATTTTTTTAAGAGTATAACTTGATGGTCCCTAAATCCTCAGCAAATTTGGCTATACTCGCATCAGCCATTTCCAAGAAAAAGGTGTCTGAATTTCCCAAAAACTGCAATTTCCAGCCACTTTTCAGAGTCATAAAAAATCATCATTTTTGATTCGGCTAAAATTTTGTAGGAAGACAAGAGGACATTTCAGAAGAGTTATTCCGTTGAAATTTTGCTAATAATGCTAATGGAAAAGTAATTAGAAGGATTCCAGAATTCTATAATATGGGACTCTACCATGGTGAGTACACTAAGTTGTTTTTCGCTCTAAAATCTTTAAATTAAACTCGATTTAGGAACGGAGACCGGATTTGTGTTCCAATTTATCACACTACACATACATAACAACAGAACTGAGAAATTCAACCAAAAATTTCAAGCGACAAAAAATTTGACCAAAATGTACAGGGTTAACTAAGGTACTTTTGGACCTTTCGCAATTAATTTCTATGAACTGGTGAGAGCTATGATGTTCTAGTATTTTTTTAAGAGTATAACTTGATGGTCCCTAAATCCTCAGCAAATTTGGCTATACTCGCATCAGCCATTTCCAAGAAAAAGGTGTCTGAATTTCCCAAAACTGCAATTTCCAGCCACTTTTCAGAGTCATAAAAAATCATCATTTTTGATTCGGCTAAAATTTTGTAGGAAGACAAGAGGACATTTCAGAAGAGTTATTCCGTTGAAATTTTGCTAATAATGCTAATGGAAAAGTAATTAGAAGGATTCCAGAATTCTATAATATGGGACTCTACCATGGTGAGTACACTAAGTTGTTTTTCGCTCTAAAATCTTTAAATTAAACTCGATTTAGGAACGGAGACCGGATTTGTGTTCCAATTTTATCACACTACACATACATAACAACAGAACTGAGAAATTCAACCAAAAATTTCAAGCGACAAAAAATTTGACCAAAATGTACAGGGTTAACTAAGGTACTTTTGGACCTTTCGCAATTAATTTCTATGAACTGGTGAGAGCTATGATGTTCTAGTATTTTTTTAAGAGTATAACTTGATGGTCCCTAAATCCTCAGCAAATTTGGCTATACTCGCATCAGCCATTTCCAAGAAAAAGGTGTCTGAATTTCCCAAAAACTGCAATTTCCAGCCACTTTTCAGAGTCATAAAAATCATCATTTTTGATTCGGCTAAAATTTTGTAGGAAGACAAGAGGACATTTCAGAAGAGTTATTCCGTTGAAATTTTGCTAATAATGCTAATGGAAAAGTAATTAGAAGGATTCCAGAATTCTATAATATGGGACTCTACCATGGTGAGTACACTAAGTTGTTTTTTCGCTCTAAAATCTTTAAATTAAACTCGATTTAGGAACGGAGACCGGATTTGTGTTCCAATTTTATCACACTACACATACATAACAACAGAACTGAGAAATTCAACCAAAAATTTCAAGCGACAAAAAAATTTGACCAAAATGTACAGGGTTAACTAAGGTACTTTTGGACCTTTCGCAATTAATTTCTATGAACTGGTGAGAGCTATGATGTTCTAGTATTTTTTTAAGAGTATAACTTGATGGTCCCTAAATCCTCAGCAAATTTGGCTATACTCGCATCAGCCATTTCCAAGAAAAAGGTGTCTGAATTTCCCAAAAACTGCAATTTCCAGCCACTTTTCAGAGTCATAAAAAATCATCATTTTTGATTCGGCTAAAATTTTGTAGGAAGACAAGAGGACATTTCAGAAGAGTTATTCCGTTGAAATTTTGCTAATAATGCTAATGGAAAAGTAATTAGAAGGATTCCAGAATTCTATAATATGGGACTCTACCATGGTGAGTACACTAAGTTGTTTTTTCGCTCTAAAATCTTTAAATTAAACTCGATTTAGGAACGGAGACCGGATTTGTGTTCCAATTTTATCACACTACACATACATAACAACAGAACTGAGAAATTAAATGAAAATTTCAAGCGACAAAAAATTTGACCAAAATGTACAGGGTTAACTAAGGTACTTTTGGACCTTTCGCAATTAATTTCTATGAACTGGTGAGAGCTATGATGTTCTAGTATTTTTTTAAGAGTATAACTTGATGGTCCCTAATCCTCAGCAAATTTGGCTATACTCGCATCAGCCATTTCCAAAGAAAAGGTGTCTGAATTTCCCAAAAACTGCAATTTCCAGCCACTTTTCAGAGTCATAAAAAATCATCATTTTTGATTCGGCTAAAATTTTGTAGGAAGACAAGAGGACATTCAGAAGAGTTATTCCGTTGAAATTTTGCTAATAATGCTAATGGAAAAGTAATTAGAAGGATTCCAGAATTCTATAATATGGGACTCTACCATGGTGAGTACACTAAGTTGTTTTTCGCTATAAAATCTTTAAATTAAACTCGATTTAGGAACGGAGACCGGATTTGTGTTCCAATTTTATCACACTACACATACATAACAACAGAACTGAGAAATTCAACCAAAAATTTCAAGCGACAAAAAATTTGACCAAATGTACAGGGTTAACTAAGGTACTTTTGGACCTTTCGCAATTAATTTCTATGAACTGGTGAGAGCTATGATGTTCTAGTATTTTTTAAGAGTATAACTTGATGGTCCCTGAATCCTCAGCAAATTTGGCTATACTCGCATCAGCCATTTCCAAGAAAAAGGTGTCTGAATTTCCCAAAAACTGCAATTTCCAGCCACTTTTCAGAGTCATAAAAAATCATCATTTTTGATTCGGCTAAAATTTTGTGGAAGACAAGAGGACATTTCAGAAGAGTTATTCCGTTGAAATTTTGCTAATAATGCTAATGGAAAAGTAATTAGAAGGATTCCAGAATTCTATAATATGGGACTCTACCATGGTGAGTACACTAAGTTGTTTTTCGCTCTAAAATCTTAAATTAAACTCGATTTAGGAACGGAGACCGGATTTGTGTTCCAATTTGATCACACTACACATACATAACAACAGAACTGAGAAATTCAACCAAAAATTCCAAGCGACAAAAAATTTGACCAAAATGTACAGGGTTAACTAAGGTACTTTTGGACCTTTCGCAATTAATTTCTATGAACTGGTGAGAGCTATGATGTTCTAGTATTTTTTTAAGAGTATAACTTGATGGTCCCTAAATCCTCAGCAAATTTGGCTATACTCGCATCAGCCATTTCCAAGAAAAAGGTGTCTGAATTTCCCAAAAACTGCAATTTCCAGCCACTTTTCAGAGTCATAAAAATCATCATTTTTGATTCGGCTAAAATTTTGTGAGGAAGACAAGAGGACATTTCAGAAGAGTTATTCCGTTGAAATTTTGCTAATAATGCTAATGGAAAAGTAATTAGAAGGATTCCAGAATTCTATAATATGGGACTCTACCATGGTGAGTACACTAAGTTGTTTTTCGCTCTAAAATCTTTAAATTAAACTCGATTTAGGAACGGAGACCGGATTTGTGTTCCAATTTGATCACACTACACATACATAACAACAGAACTGAGAAATTCAACCAAAATTTCAAGCGACAAAAAAAATTGACCAAAATGTACAGGGTTAACTAAGGTACTTTTGGACCTTTCGCAATTAATTTCTATGAACTGGTGAGAGCTATGATGTTCTAGTATTTTTTTAAGAGTATAACTTGATGGTCCCTAAATCCTCAGCAAATTTGGCTATACTCGCATCAGCCATTTCCAAGAAGAAGGTGTCTGAATTTCCCAAAAACTGCAATTTCCAGCCACTTTTCAGAGTCATAAAAAATCATCATTTTTGATTCGGCTAAAATTTTGTAGGAAGACAAGAGGACATTTCAGAAGAGTTATTCCGTTGAAATTTTGCTAATAATGCTAATGGAAAAGTAATTAGAAGGATTCCAGAATTCTATAACATGGGACTCTACCATGGTGAGTACACTAAGTTGTTTTTCGCTATAAAATCTTTAAATTGAACTCGATTTAGGAACGGAGACCGGATTTGTGTTCCAATTTTATCACACTACACATACATAACAATAGAACTGAGAAATTCAACCAAAAATTTCAAGCGACAAAAAAATTTGACCAAAATGTACAGGGTTAACTAAGGTACTTTTGGACCTTTCGCAATTAATTTCTATGAACTGGTGAGAGCTATGATGTTCTAGTATTTTTTTAAGAGTATAACTTGATGGTCCCTGAATCCTCAGCAAATTTGGCTATACTCGCATCAGCCATTTCCAAGAAAAGGTGTCTGAATTTCCCAAAAACTGCAATTTCCAGCCACTTTTCAGAGTCATAAAAAATCATCATTTTTGATACGGCTAAAATTTTGTGGGAAGACAAGAGGACATTCCAGAAGAGTTATTCCGTTGAAATTTTGCTAATAATGCTAATGGAAAAGTAATTAGAAGGATTCCAGAATTCTATAATATGGGACTCTACCATGGTGAGTACACTAAGTTGTTTTTCGCTATAAAATCTTTTAATTAAACTCGATTTAGGAACGGAGACCGGATTTGTGTTCCAATTTGATCACACTACACATACATAACAACAGAACTGAGAAATTCAACCAAAAATTCCAAGCGACAAAAAAATTTGACCAAAATGTACAGGGTTAACTAAGGTACTTTTGGACCTTTCGCAATTAATTTCTATGAACTGGTGAGAGCTATGATGTTCTAGTATTTTTTTAAGAGTATAACTTGATGGTCCCTAAATCCTCAGCAAATTTGGCTATACTCGCATCAGCCATTTCCAAGAAAAAGGTGTCTGAATTTCCCAAAAACTGCAATTTCCAGCCACTTTTCAGAGTCATAAAAATCATCATTTTTGATTCGGCTAAAATTTTGTGGGAAGACAAGAGGACATTTCAGAAGAGTTATTCCGTTGAAATTTTGCTAATAATGCTAATGGAAAAGTAATTAGAAGGATTCCAGAATTCTATATAGGACTCTACCATGGTGAATACACTAAGTTGTTTTTCGCTCTAAAATCTTTAAATTAAACTCGATTTAGGAACGGAGACCTGATTTGTGTTCCAATTTCATCACACTACACATACATAACAACAGAACTGAGAAATTCAACCAAAAATTTCAAGCGACAAAAAAATTTGACCAAATGTACAGGGTTAACTAAGGTACTTTTGGACCTTTCGCAATTAATTTCTATGAACTGGTGAGAGCTATGATGTTCTAGTATTTTTTTAAGAGTATTACTTGATGGTCCCTAAATCCTCAGCAAATTTGGCTATACTCGCATCAGCCATTTCCAAGAAAAAGGTGTCTGAATTTCCCAAAAACTGCAATTTCCAGCCACTTTTCAGAGTCATAAAAAATCATCATTTTTGATTCGGCTAAAATCTTGTAGGAAGACAAGAGGACATTTCAGAAGAGTTATTCCGTTGAAATTTTGCTAATAATGCTGATGGAAAAGTAATTAGAAAGATTCCAGAATTCTATAATATGGGACTCTACCATGGTGAGTACACTAAGTTGTTTTTTGCTCTAAAATCTTTAAATAAAACTCGATTTAGGAACGGAGACCGGATTTGTAATCCAATTTTATCACACTAAACATACATAACAACAGAACTGAGAAATTCAACCGAAAATTTCAAGCGACAAAAAAATTTGACCAAAATGTACAGGGTTAACTAAGGTACTTTTGGACCTTTCGCAATTAATTTCTATGAACTGGTGAGAGCTATGATGTTCTAGTATTTTTTTATGAGTATAACTTGATGGTCGCTAAATCCTCAGCAAATTTTGCTATACTCGCATCCGCCATTTCCAAGAAAAAAGTGTCTGAATTTCCCAAAAACTGCAATTTCCAGCCACTTTTCAGAGTCATAAAAAATCATCATTTTTGATTCGGTTAAAATTTTGTAGGAAGACGAGGGGACATTTCGAAAGAGTTATTCCGTTTGAATTTTGCTAATAATGCTAATGGAAAAGTAATTAGAAGGATTCCAGAATTCTATATAGGACCCTACCATGGTGAGTACACTAAGTTGATTTTCGCTCTAAAATCTTCAAATTAAACTCGATTTTGAAACGGAGACCGGATTTGTGTTACAAATTGATCACATTACAAATACATAACAACATAACTGAGAAATTGAACACAAAGTTTCAAATCACAAAAAAAAATTGCTCAAAAGCACAGGGGTTAATACACTAGTTTTTGACATTTTGCAATTAATTTCTATCGACTGGTGAGACTTATGATGTTCTAGTATTTTTTTAGAGCACAACTTCAGGATCTTTAAATCATTAGAAAGTTCCGTTAGGATTGCTCTGGTGGTTGCCAAGAAAAACGTCGCTGATTTATCAAAAAACGGACATTTTCAGCCAACTTTCAGAACGGTCTTTTGACATAACGATAATTGTCCAATTAAGTTTGATTATTCAACAAGAAGATTCAATTCTAAGGAAGAAAATATTTCTTGTGAAATTGTAAAACCAAAATTGACATCAGAAATCAAATTTGAAAAACGTAAAAAAGGCAAAAAATCATAAGTTTCGATTTGTCTAAAATTTTGTAGTAAGATGGAGGGGCATTTCAAAAACTCAATTCCTTTGAAATTTCTTCAATTTTCTTTTTTTCAAAGTGATTACAAGGATTCTAAAATCGTATATGGGCCCTACCATGGCAGATAATAACAAGTTGATTTTCGCTCTAAAATCTTCAAATTAAACTCAATTTTGAAACGGAGACCGGATTTGTGTTACAAATTGATCACATTACAAATACATAACAACATAACTGAGAAATTGAACACAAAGTTTCAAATCACAAAAAAAATGCCCAAAAGCACAGGGCACAGCGTAGTTTTTGACCTTATGCAATTAATTTCTATTGACTGGTGAGACTTATGATGTTCTAGTATTTTTTTATGAGCACAACTTCAGGATCTTTAAATCATTGGAAAGTTCCGTTCGGATTGGTCTGGCGGTTGCCAAGAAAAACGTCGCTGATTTATCAAAAAACGGACATTTTCAGCCAACTTTCAGAACGGTCTTTTGACATAACGATAATTGTCCAATTAAGTTTGATTATTCAACAAGAAGATTCAATTCTAAGGAAGAAAATATTTCTTGTGAAATTGTAAAACCAAAATTGACATCAGAAATCAAATTTGAAAAAGGTAAAAAAAGGCAAAAAATCATAATCTCTGATTTGTCCAAAATTTTGTAGTATGATGGAAGGGCATTTCAAAAACTCAATTCAATTGACATTTCTCCAATTATCTTTTTTTCAAAGTGATTACAAGGATTCTAAAATTGTATAATATATAGGCCCGTAGGCCTATACCGTACATAACAAATATCAAGGTCAGACCGCACGCAGTCGGACGACGCACACAAAGCAGCGAACAGCTCAACATGCCTCGGCTTATCCTTACACGTCAAATAAAATTGACAGAAATTGGCAAAACAATTATCAATTCAAGGAATTCACTCGAGCTATTTCGAATTATCCAAACCGAAAACCGTGTTACAGAATTTGATGGGTCGAGATAATAGTTCAAATTACGGTGTAGTTGGAATTCAGAACACTCATATTAATTAACATTGAAATGCCTATACCTTCAACCAGGAACCGACGTCAAGTTCGAAATATGTCAAATTTCATATTAACCAAACTTGGATTAACGAGGGTTTACTGTATTGAAATAGTTTAGATTGATCCTATGTGTCATGAGTCTACAGGGACCAGAACCATGCTCTGAATTAACAAACCGATTCATTGTTGTAATCACGCAATTGATATGCTTGATATCAATTAATAATCTGCGGCCATACATATGAATCGGGTGAAAGTTAAGAAAGAACCGCAGCTTGCCACAGTTTATACGTAAGTAGAGACACTCATGTAGCGGAGAGCCCGTTGTTAGAACACAGAGATGATTATCTACAAGTGCAAGATTTGATGTTTCGGCTTTTGCCTTGGTCAGAGTCGAGTAGATATCTACTCTGATATCACAAGATACTGACTATTTACTCGACTCTGACCAAGGCAATAGCCGACACGTCAAAATCTCGTGTCTTTGTATATCGGTAATCATCTCTGTGTTCTTTCAACGGGCTCCCCACTATGAGTATCTCTACAAAGTTTATAGACTTTGATAAGCTGCTTTTCTTTCCCTTTCATAAATCACAGACCCAATTCATAGATGGATGAACTATAATTATATAATTTTTAATTTTCAAAACTAAAATACCTAAAGTAAGAAAACAAATTTTTGGAGAGTAAAAATAAAAAAAGGGATTCCCTTGGTTAAAATTTTGTATGACGAAGAAAGATCGGACACGAAATGTTGAATAATTATTGGCGAGCAAATTCTCGAGAATTGACAGATTCAAGAACGAAACTGAAGAGTTTGAATCGTAGACCTACAATAACAACGGTAGCCTACTCACCGGTCGAGTTGTTTTCTGGAGTTTCTCTTCTTCTCTCTTCCATCACCGCGTCTCTTCTTCCTCCCTCTTCTCCATCTTCTCTAGCCGCACAGCCTCTTCCTCTTGTTCTTCTCCTTCCCCGAACATCCTTCCTTCTTTCTTTGGATTGAAAGTACGACCAACTGTAGAATGAGACAAGAAATGGTATTACATGATAGCCTACAATTATTGAGACACTGAGCACACTTTTTGTGTTTTTTTCCCAACCTTCCTCACTAACCTAACAAACATGTAGCCCCCTCCAGCAACCCCCCCCCTCCCCTACTAAGCTCACCAATAAAAATCAACCCCTGCGGCACCACCCTCCCAAACAACATGCAAAAACCATCATAGATGAAGAGAGTTTGAAAACTATAGAAACAATTCTCGACCTCCCGCGACTTTTTCTGAAAGATATGAATAAGATCTCTCAGATACAAACACCAAAAAATTGAAAATCAAACACCAATTGGCAATGGTCAGTGTCACAGTAAAATAACCTCACTCTTTATTATATTGCTGATAGATCATTAACTGTTGACATTGTTTCATTGTCATATTTTGCGAGTCATATAAAGCCTATTACGTTTTTGCATTCATAATCCACATCATTCAATGTTCATTTCTCTAATTTCTCATAGGTTAGGTTAGGTGGATGAACGGTGAGATGACTGAACCTCGTCTTATAACCAAATACTTTAATATATAACCTTCGGTTATAATACTGGAAACTCGCCCGTTTTGGCGACGAACGAACAAGTGGCGCTTTCTAGCGGAGTGGTTTGATCGCGAGGTTGTACAAGCATGGTTGCCATGCATTAGTGGTCATACTTTGCTAATAGTTGGTTGGGCCCTATAAACGTTTATTAAATCAAATTTCATTTAATATAAATCATATTAAATTTGTGCAGTGTATGCTTGTAAAAATTACGGATTCAGAAAGACTCCAGGTCTATGCTCAGATTTATTGATATGTTCACATATATGTTCAGATTTCAGATGTATTCTTGCTGTATTTATTTTAATTTGTTTTCAAAATCGTGGAGAAAAGTCGATTAATTTCAATGTCTCTCAGAAGCATTGGCCACGTGAATGAAAAATGATAAAGTGCGGAGGAAAAGGATTTTTGACTTATTTGATGCGAGGCATATGATAAGTGGACCAAAAAATTGCATATACTTTTGTTGTTTCAATATTTGAGAAAGCAATTTGTAAAATCTGAAAATCGTTATTGGTAGTCATAGATAAATCATACGAAATAAAATATAATTAAAATAAAATAGGTGTGGGCCTACATTTTTAAAATACCAGAAAGAGAAATCCATTTTATTTGGCAGCTGATTATAGGCCACAGATCATATGTGACCACAGTGATCCAGCGTATTCATAAAAATATACAATAAATAATGAAATAATTTAGATTGAGCCCTATGTCAAGTAGAAAATTGAAAGAATTTAGGAATTAACAACTGAAAATGATAGGCTAGAACTTGAATCCATGATTAAAAATATAGAATCAAGTTAAACTGAATAATATTATCATGAAGATTATTTGATGAATCTCTCAAAATAAATGTGATTATGTTGTCCTGAATTGAAGATGGAATGGAGATTTTTTAAGAAAGTTAGTGAAATCAATCTAATGATATTCATCAGTCCTAAGCATAAAATAATTGTTAATTTGTTATGGGGCTTATTAGACAGACGTTTTGTAGTGTAATTTTGTCATATATGTTGAGAAAGTTTAGAAGAAAGCATGATCTAGATGGAAGAAAAAATTGAAAATATCTCTGAAACAGTAAAACGTGATAATCAACCAGTCAGATTAGTATTTATCTAGAAGCTAGGGTAATGTAAGGTCACAAGATATATTGAGTTTTGTTATGGTATTATATACACATGTGTATATATATATATATATATATATATATATAGGCCTATATATATATATTCAATTGGGCAGTACAAAAATATCTCATCATGAAAACAAACATTATTAGGTGAATGAGAACACATAGTAAATAGCATGTAAATAGCACATTGGATTTGAATGCCACGAGAAAGTCAAACCCAACCGCATAGGTAGCGCTAGTGTACTCGTTCGTCCTCCAAGCAATGCTAATTGGTGGGAGTTTCCAGTATTATAACCGAAGGTTATATATTAAAGTATTTGTTATAACTGTAGGTACCTACTGACATTGTTATGTACATGATGAATAAAGACTTCCTATTTTATTCTTCTCCATAGATGCAAACTAACAGCACTGATTCAACAGCCATCATGTAATTACGCTAGTTAGTTCACCCTTGTGGTGCCCCGTCCAAACGATCCTACTCTCATCCTTAGCCTTAATAGGGGAACAATGATTTTGTATCAAGTTTCGATGTTATTAAAAAAAAAAAAAGACCTACTTCACTCGATGACAGACGAACGGCTAAGGGAACTACTTGATCAGTTCTGACACAATAGAGGAAACGTGTACGAAGATGAACACATCAAAATAGGACCTTCTACATATAGGCCTAGGAAGATGGATGAAAACATCATGAGCAAGTATCAGTGTAAGAAAATGTGCAAAGAATTGCATGTGCCAAAGTGTCATATTAATTAATGGGTAAATTATTTTTTTAGGCCTAGGCCTACTCTAGGTTATGGTCGGCCTAGGAACTTTTTCATTACCTGTAAATACACACTGGCATTTCAGGTATGGAGACACTTCTATTTCAATTGCGAATAATCACGTATTGGAGACACACTTTCTTAGTCCCTATTATATAAATAAATAATTATTTTCTTCTCCGTATCAAACTTCCACGAGGTAGGTGTTTTATTGTTTACGTTCATCGTTTTACAGGTTCGCCAACTTACCCACAGTGCTTCATTCATATCATTCTGTTCCAATCAAGAAGGCAATGAACTTACCATACTCGTGTAGCAATGCCGCCAACCTGTCCAACCTTCTGTCAAACTATTTGTAAATATGCCGTAATCAACACGTCTTTTTAGTGATGGTCAGGGTTACATAGGGTGAGGTTTTGTATTACATTGTCATCTAGGTAGTAATTTCAGGGTTCATGCTCTGCCGTACTAACACTAAAAATCATCTGACACCACCAAACATAACCCTAGAACAGAGGGTTGAGGATACAGCATATTCACCAAACTTAGTAACTTAGCATAGTAACCCACTTTTGGTACATCAAAATTTAAAAAACTATTTTAATAATTTAGGTTGAAAAGTGTACCGGTACATGAGTGGAATTTCAGATTTTTGAAACAAGATTTCAAAAATTCATCTATATTGGGGTCAACGACGCACTCTACTGATGACTACGATCTATTGGCGTCGGTGAATTATGTATGTGATGATAGGTTATTTCATTAGATGATTTTCGACAGTGGGAAGAAGTTGGTTGTGATCATTCTAGTATTGACCTGAACGACAGAGGAAAACCACAAAAAACCTCAGTCAGGATGGTCGACCATGGCGGGAATTTAACCTCGATGTACTGAATGACGGTTCAGCGCGCTAGCCACTGATCCATCCGTCTCAGATAATTCAACACTCGACAAGTTAATTATATGTACGGTAATATATATTGAATGGTTAGAAATTTAAAAATTCTAATTTGACAAACAGAAATCACTCATTTATATTATTTTTAATGATGCACTGTAATAATACTGGTGAATATTGGTGTCGGTAAATGATGAATTAGATGATTTCTTTTCCTTTCCAACTACTTTTACTAACAAAGTTGGGTACACTTCACAAGGGCACAACATGCCGACTTGATTTTGCCAGTGCCAAGTCCTCTTCTCACCACCTCCCTCCATTTCTTCCCATTGTTACACCATTTACCGCTCTCAACTTCAATCCATACCTCTCCTCTCTCTACAACAGCTCTTCTCACTCCCATCTCTCTCTCTCGGTCTCTCCACTCTTCTTTCATCTCCGCATATTTCCGACATCTCGTACTCTGCTCTGGGTATTCTATTCCTCTCTATTCTTTTCATGTGTCCGAACCAACTCAGTCTCTCCCTAGCTAGCTTGAACAATAACCGTTTCACATCAACCTCTGCTCTGTTAAAAATAAAGAAGATTAATATACCGTGAAGATATAGTTAAAAAAGCGTACTGTTGAACAAGCACGGTATTTGTCAAAAAAATTAAAAATTAAACAGACGACAATATTTCGACAACATACTCGGTTGTCTTCTTCAGGTAAACACAAGTTTACCTGTTTACGCAGTTTACCTGAAGAAGACAACCGAGTATGTTGTCGAAATATTGTCGTCTGTTTAATTTTTAATTTTTTTGACAAATACCGTGCTTGTTCAACAGTACGCTTTTTTAACAACCTCTGCTCTAACCAATTTGCTTTTTTTTCTTTCCAGTTTTGATACTCCTGCAATGCTTCTTATAAATTTCATCTCTGCTGCTTCTATCATGCTCTCTTATCTCCAACCCAAGTCCAGGTAGCAGCTGCGTACGTTAATATTGGTAAAAAATATGTATTATATACATTTTTTGGGGAAAATCTTCACTCCATAATGACATGTTGGTATAGGCTGTTTGCTTACTGACACGTACACTTGCCTCTCTGAATATCTTTGCATCATTGGTTAATACGCTACCCAAATATCTAATTTCTCTACTCGCCACCGATTCTACACCTCGCAACGTTACTTTCTCCCATCTCGCCTTCTTTTCTCTGTTCATCACGTTCCTCTCTACTTATCTTCATTCCATATTCTTCAGTTACTTTATTCCATTCATCCATCTTTCCCTGTATTACTTCTCCATTAGCTCCCCATATCATTATATCGTCCGCGTATAACAATGTCCTCGATTCTATCCCATGCTATCCCATGTCCAATGCTACGGCACATCTAGCAGAAGAGATTGAGGATATTATGGTACACCCTCAAGTTAATGCTGCTTGGACAGATCGCTTCACTTGTCCAAAGAAGCAACGATTTGACACATGAGCAGCACTGTCCAACAGTGTAAGCCAGCAGGTATGCTCCTAACATCGAGCATTAACGTTGAGCACTACGTTAACGGCGTGAACGAAGCAAAGGTGAGCAATAGTTGGCACACCAGGTAGCAAAACCACGTAACATCTGATGTTACAACTGGCGATGACTATACCAATTATCGGCTCAGATTACAATATAGTTTCTCAATTTTACTGTGGAGATTGCCATCAAAGACTTTTTTATAACCTTTACATCACTCATGGTTCCCAGTCATTCAGCAAACAATGTGCTAGGGCGGAACAAGATGATTGCATTTGTGTGTATTGAATACAGTGAAACTTATATCAATTGTTTTACAAGGGACCATGAAAATTGAACCATCCTTGCAGGAATATGATTCATCCAGGAAAATTTAGTATTGATTATATGGGAGTGAAGTGAGAAAAAATGAATGATACAAGCAGGAAAACGATGGATCCGGGAAGAATGCATAGAGGTTTCACTGTATATATAAATAAAAAAATATACTCTATGGATGAAGGCTCGATACTTTCATAGTCATACTGAGTACACTTGAATATAAACACAAAAATACCGTACATGACTTCATCGTTGTTACATCCACAGTTATGGGCATTTCAATAGTGTATCAAAGAAATATGACATCAAATATACACAGTTTTTATCTTTAAATGTGTATTAAAAAATTATTTTCTCATTACAAAATACAAATACACAAAAATACATTCAAGGTTGTAATTAATAATCATTTCTGGATTTCTAAAAGTTCATAAGTTATACATATACAGTAAAAACACAGCTGATGTAGGTGACGTCAAGGCAATATAGATTAAAAAGTGTATATACACACAATCAAGTTCTTGTAGTTATCGTATTGAACTAAAATACCTGACATAATTTTGCACTTGGAACATATTTTCTTGTACAAAAATATATCAATATTAATAAATTAGATGTTGATGAGAGAAATGAAGAGTGGGGGAAAGTAGAAAGGGAGAAAAGGTGAGAAAACGGGGAAAGTTGAAAGGAATTGGTGGAGCGGAAGTTGGAGGAAGTAGAGAGTGGAGAAGGAGAAGCAGTCGACGGGGAAATTGTATAAATTCACAGTTTTGAACGCACTCTTGAAGACCTATAAGTATTAATTAGCTGACTATTACTTAGTTAACCGGCACATATAGCGTAGTGGTTAACACGCTCGCTTCATGTGATCCGCGAGGAATTTCGAACCCGGTTCGATCCCCGCCGCCAACCATTTACAGGGGTTTTTCATGGTTTCATCTGTAGTCTAGGCTAATGCCGGGATGGTTCACTATCCTTACCACTAGCCAAGAAACCTTCATCTCATCATCCCATCATCTTATTAATCATCCGTCCGATGCCAACAGACCTTCGCATCTTACAGTGCGTCGTTAAATGCCAAATAAAAAAACTTAGTTGAGAGTACATGTGAGTTGATTCAGCAAAATATCAGTTTTTTGGTGATTGATAGCTTTTGAACAGTATGAGATATCAGAATTTTATCACAACATGAACCCAGATATCTTTATACCGTACCTTCAAAGTTCAAACGTATATGAAATAGAATTATCAACAGTAGATTCAAATATAAAATTGTCTATTTTCAGCTCTACAGTCTACAGTACTCAGTAGAGAATATAGTTTTCAAGTACACTCTGGTTAGAAGGTATTACATACATAGCTAAAAAAAAAAAATGCTGCTTAACGACCCCACCAACACGGTTATTCAGGTGATAATGAAACGATGATAGGTGAAAGGATATTTACAAAAACAAATGCCGTATGCGGGACTTGATCCCACACCCGACCTGAATTCAGTTCCAGCTACCACTAGCGATAATTGACTACGCCACGGAGGCAGCTTAATTTAAAGATGTGTATTTTCAGCTCTACAGTCTACATTATGCAATAGAGAATATAGTTTTCAAGTATGGTACACCATGGTTAGAAGGTATTAAACATATCTGTGTTCCTGATGTACAGTGAGACCTCTATGCATCGTTTCTGGATCCATCGTTTTCCTGCTTCTGTCATTCATTTTTTCTAACCCCACTCCCATATAATCAATGTTAAATTTTCCTGGATGGATCGTTTTCCTGCATGGATGATTTTTATTTTCCTGGTCCCTTGAAAAACGATGGATAGAGGTTTCAATGTATTAGAATTTTGTTATCACTTAATACGTGATAAATGATGAACAATAATGATAAAAATGATATTTCACTCTTTCAACTCCCATGCTCTCTCAAAGTATGAAAATACTGTAGTGACCAACTGTGATAATAAGTTAATCCTCTTTTATTGCGAGTAACTTACATGTGCACAATTTTTATATGTAATCGAATTAGTGTGAGAAGTCCGCATGCCACACACAAATAAGTATCGGAAGGTCTATTCATATTTTATTTAATTGCATCATCAGTAAATATCCTTCTTCATAAGCCTAGCGAAGTTGTTCGATTTTTCGAGTTGACGAATGAAGACACCATCTCAAGACGGCAAACAAACGGAACCCTCAATGCATCAGGCTTGACAGTAACGAGTAGAGTACCGTAGAGTACCGTAGATACCGTAGAGCCTGAATACAAAGTTATCTTCCTTTTCTGTTTGGCTAATACCTGTCAAATCCTATACTTGGACAGTATCACACTGGTTCAGTCAGGTGGAAAAAATGAATTTTACTTTTGTTCAAGCTGTAGGTTACATCGAATGGTAATAAAACTGATATAGAATAATGTTTCTTAAGACGATTATTCAGGTTGAAACCTGTGGACGACGTTTTGTTGCCACTGAGACAGGTCATTCAGGAGACCAGGATACGATTACTGACTATCCTGACTGAGCTGCTTGCAGTTGCCTTCATTCGTTGAAGTGAATGAGCCTAACGAGATGGTTCCGTAACACAGATTCCTATTTATCCCATTCATTGCTTCTTACATAGGCCTATCCTATCTATCACTTCTAATTTATCCCACCTTTCCTGGGTATTTGGTCCAAAACACCCAATAACATGACCTTTCTTCTTCTTTTTTTTTCAATGCTGTTCAACGACCCCACCAACTGCTAGGTTATACGGGGGGTACAAATGAGCAGGTGAAATGAAACGACGAAGTGATGATATGTGAAAGGACGTTTACAAAAACCAATGCCTTATGCTGAACTTGAAACCACGGCCATCGGTGACTTCAGTGTCTGAAGCGTGTCTCAGCTGACTGAGCTCCTTATCTTCCATCAATCGTATATCTCATACATCATTCACTAACACAGATAGACCTTAGTCTAAATAAAAATCACATCGTTTGCCACTGTTTCGTCTCTCGAGTCCGACGCCACTGTTTCATCTCCGACGCTCCAGAGGCGATACGACCTGAAACAGTAACAATAAAAAAATGAAATAAACAAATACACAAGATTTTTTTTCTTCAACACTGAAAACTTATCACAAAGTAATTGTTATCCAATTAAGGCAAAGGCTGACAAAGTAGGATCGTTTAAACGGAGCACGACAGGAGCGGTCTTAGCAACCCACAGACACATAGACCGAGGCATCATCATTTTATTATCCTTCCATCTCTTTCTTGTAACATATCACGCTATTTCATGCTATTCCAAAATATTTTGAATTACCGGTACAACACGAACACTAATCAATAATCATTTATAAATTATAATATATAAGCCTATTTATATTTAATATTCATTATAAAGCTCAACGCTAACTCTGATCGTGCCTCCAACACTGTTTAATGAGTGAGGGTACTGCACTGCTGAATGATAGGGGTAAAATATGTTAAATAAAATAGCATTATCTTGTTATTTTCACGACACGCGGAAAGCAACGTGTAGCATTGTTTCGACAATTGAGAGAGCACAGCTTGAACCAAAAGTGAAAGTCCTTTTTCTATCTGGCTAAAGCAGTCAACACAGTAGTATTGCATAAGCTTCAACAGGCATCTGACAAACAAAAAATGGACATTTACTTTTGGTCAGGCTCTGCTAATATTATTAATACTAATATTAGGCCTTCTACTAATATTCATCATATTTTTTGAAAGTTATTCATTCTTTTGTTCATTACACATATAGGTATGTGAAATATGCACTCTGTTTTGGACTTTTTATTTTACAACATTTAAAAATAAGCATTTTACAGCAGGTTTAGCAAGATATACAAAAATAACATATTCCTCTTTGAAAAATAGAGGGAATGAAGGTCGGGCTGGAATGAGGTACAGTACACCCTCGTTAATTCGAAGCTCGGGGGCGTGTATAAAAGATATTTCAAGTACGGTAATTGAATTTGAAGTCAAGAAAAAAATGTAGAAAAATGAAAAAAATTATGATAAATGTACACGCTCAATGGTACGGTATGGTGGTGGTGGTATGATGGGCTCAATGGTGGTGATATGGTGGTACACGCTCAATTGTCCAAATAATGCTGTTTAAAGCTTGCCGTGTCCAGTCAGCTGATCGCTAGTGCTGAACGCAACCCAAGTGACCCGAAGACGCGGGGGCGTCAGGTACTACATCAATATACCACGTAACATACTGGCGTGTAGTCCGTGTACCAACAATGTCATTACTCACTTAAGAAATTGACAAATTACAAATAAAACATACACTGACTGTAGGACGAGTCGTTAGGGTGAGGACTGAATTCCAAGTTTGAAACAGACACTGTTTTCAATCTTGGGGAGAAAATATTCTTGGTACAGCATTTTATTTTTTCGACTATCATATTCAACGTTATAATAATAATCATATAATAATAATAATAATAATAGTACAATCATAAAATAATAATACAATCATATCATACGTAACGTATGATGGTTTGATGCTATAGGCCCTGTGATGATAACTAAGATTTATTGGCGTAACAATGATTCTATGTTTGGAACAGGCGAGATGTCGGGAGGGGTTTTCCAAGGGTTTGATGCGTTCGGTGCAGCAAAAAAACGCGCAATTGCGATCTATTTCGTGGGGGTTTACTTAGATAAGATTGTTCTAGACTACACGGTTTGGATTTACAACAATACTAATGAGTTGCGTCCGTCCTAAATATTATGATATTGTTGTCAATGTTGTAGTGGAAAACATTATTGATACCGAAAAATGATTATCTTCCTTTTCTTGCCTATTTCGTTGTATAAAATGAATATGTTCAAAATGATCTTTTTTGTGATAATTCGTGTAATCAAAAAGATTACGTACTGCAGCTAACTTCATCTAACTACCGGCACATGCAACGCAGTGTTCAACTCACCAGCTTCATGTAATCCGGGAGGCGAGGGGAATTTCGGACCCGGTTCGATCCCCACCGCCGTACATCTTTGCAGGGGTTCTTCGTGGTTTCCCTCTGTAGTCTAGCTTAATGCCAGGATGGTTTCCATAATATAGGCCACGACTTCTTCCATTCCACTATCCTTCCCATTACCTAAGAAATCTTCATCTCATTCATCATCCAACCGAAACCAATAGATCTTCGTTGGGACTATCATTACAGTGCGTCGTTGAACCCTATAGAGTATATATTATACCTAAAATATACATCTAACTTTCATTCAATCTGATGTGTTGGCCTACGTCCCCTACGTTCCAAAATTAAACATAGACCCATACATAACAAACAACAAAAATTTAAAAAATATGATTTGCACTCTTTCTCAGCATAGTACGCCATTAATGAAGAAACCACCACAACTCAACTCATTTCCACGCGTTTAATACCTAGTCTATGGACAGTCCAATTTCCCGGGCGGCCCGTCGACTCCACGCTGGCAATCACTTGACGGGCATCACCTACAGGTAGTGGTAGAAGGCGGACATTGTGTCGAATTCGTCGGATAGCAGTGGAGTGGCATCTACCAGCAACAAGTGGCTCAAGAGATGAACATCATCCAGTTGTCGGTTCGCTAATGTCATGTCCGTCACGCACGTTGGCGAGGCGACACCAGAGACGAAGTTCTTGGCGGAGAGCGGAATCGGAGTAGCACCCTGGGAGATAAAAGAATGAAGACTTGCCACGAAACCACTATAGACCTACTATCTGCTGTTTATGAAAGATTTCAGATAAAATGGTAATTTTTGGAAACTATTAATTAGAGATGAGACAGGGTAGTGAATTCGACAACCCGGCATTCAATTGGCACATCCGGTTTAGAATCTGGTTAATTATCAATAAAATGTACTAATATGGTTAGGAATCAGATTGATGCTCTAGGCCAATGGATGTAGAGCACTGGCTTTGTGCACAGTTCTGTACCGGTACCTTTCATCCGACTGAGTGACTTCAGTTTACTATGTAAGTCTGACCTTGAAGAGGGCAATCAACCTTTTCAACTCACAACAATCAACTCGGAACAGCTAAGCGTCAATATAAGTGGGTCGTACCAAGATCACGACTATTTGGGCTTAGACAAATATAATAAATACTTATTAAGACCCACTGCACACTCTCTATTAAAGACATCTAAAAATGTTGAGGGCCTACCTCAATTAGGCACAATAAACTAGGCAATTAATCAATTTGGCAAAAAAATGCCATTCTAAAGTTCATCTTTTACAGGTCGAACCACATGTTCTCGTCCTTGTTGGGTGACACGGAAGAGTCGTTGAACTTGCTGGCGATGGGCAATGCGTCCGTGCTCATGTTCTCTCTAAGACCAGGGTCAAGGTCGTCGCTCGTTTGGTTGCAGATAGATGGCAGCCTGGCGATAAGACAAGAATATGTTAACTAACATACCGGTACTTCTAACTATGCCATGTCTATGCCAGCCCATAATGTACAAAAAATAGTGTTCCTGATCTAGGCACAGTTCACAACATGATCAGTGAAAGTTGAAGGACATCACAACCCTGAAACTAGATTCCAACAAATAATGACAATACCCTATTCATCTCTAATTTCAGACAAAACTAGAAACAACCATGTCAATTTCAGAAATGATAATTTATTCATTTGTCCTAGAGGACCCAGACTTTTTTCTGAGTTCTGAGGTAGACACTCCTCGATTCTCTTCATGTTTTTACTTTTTATACAGAATCGATAGTGCCTACGTCACGACTCATGGTCAACCAGTTGATATACAAATTTCTGAAATTAAGATACTAGTAATGATTTCTAGTTTTCTCTAAAATTGGGATAGTAAATATAGTTGTTATTCATTAAAATCCAGTTTCAGACTCTTGATGTCCATCAATTATGAAAGCTCAAAGATTAATTCATTAAAGTAGAAGATGATTACCACATAGGCCTACTACCTTCATAGGCCTACCTAGGCACCAAGCCACCAACACAGTATCTTAATTACCAGTATATTATCCATTGTGTACCGGTATCACATTTTCAATAGTATTTTTCAATGTTACTGTATTTGAAAATTGAATGAGACATTATTAGCCAACATTTACTTCAAAACTATAACATATTTTCTGTGCATTAACTTTAAACGCTACATAGATATTTCGAACCAAAACTATAATCTGGATCCCTAGTACCTCGCTCTTCAGACACTTAGAACTTGTTAATTAGTTTTGGCAGTCACACATGCTCATGCGAACGTTGGCATTAATTGATAGAGAAGGTCGGCCGAGATTGTCAACTTTGCTGATCTGGAAGTATGAGACTAGAGCTACGAATTCACTGAAATAATTTCACTACTATGTCTTAGTTTGATTGAATTTCACTATTTTAAATTCAAAGACTGAATTTAATTGTAAACCATTGTGTTACTTGTGTGTAGGCCTATAAGATACGGTCCATGCATTACACTTGAAAGGAAAAAAAAGGTCAGGAAAGCCCACACATGTGATACTGTACTAGCAAGCAAATATCAAGTAGGGTAATGGTCTAAAATTGGATAAAAAATAAAAATAAAATAAAAAGTAGTTCAATACGGTAGGCTTATTTATATGTTTCAGGTTTTGGGCCTATACTGTGAAGCTTCACAGTGAATTATACCGTCATTGCATTGTCACGCTCTTGTCCTGTCGAGCCGAACGATTCGGGAGCAGGGAAAAGGGGATTGGGATAGGGACTGGGACTAGTGGTAAGAAGTACGGAGTTAAACCTTGAACACAATATTTATAAACAACAGCAATTAAATTATAAATTCACGTTCTACAACAGACAACAGTTGATGTTTTTTCAGTCTACTTTTTTTTTATAAATAATGGGTTTACCGACACACTGTGATGATATTCAAGATCTATTGGCGTCAGATGAATTCTTGATGTTATGAAGGTTTCATAGATAATGGGAAGGACAGTGGGACAAGTGGTCGCGGTCGTTAATAATAACATCCCAGCAATTGTCTACGCTACAGAGGGAAGCCACGAGACGTGTATGTGAAGATACACACGGCGGGGATCGAACCGAGGCCTGATCTGCCGTGACCTTCCAGATCCAGGAGCTCTGTTAGTTAGTACAGTACCAGTTGAGAAAACAAAGAGTAGAAAACAGCAGAACAGGGAAAGGGAAATATTTAGGGAAATAGAAGGGATGAATTTGAGAGAAAGAATGAGAAATTGTATTACAGAGCTCTGCACTTCCAAATCTGAGGTCCACGTACACAAACCTACTAATTTAATGACGGAGATGCAACAACTACAGATGAGCCAGAAAATTGAGGTCACTATAGGCCTACATGCTGCTGTGTATATCCATCTACTTTGGGGATTTGCAAGCATCCAGCTTACCTCGAAGATTACAAATGTTGACTGTTGAACTGGACTGACATATTAGGCCTAGTAGCAATTGAATATGTATTAGTTTTTTATTATTTTATGTACAATTAGTCTTTACTATTGTATTGGATGGTAATTTTACTGTGACACTGAGCATCTCCAATTGGTGTTTGATTTTCGATTTTTTGGTGTTCTCTGAAAGATCTTGTTTATATCATTCAGAGAAAGTTGCGGGAGGTTGAGAATTGTTGGTTTTTATAGTTTTTAAGCTCATTTGAATCTGATGGTTTTTGCATGTTCTTTGATAGGGGTGGTTCTGGAGGGGGTGATTTTTGTTGGTTAGGTTAGGGGGTAGGTTGATGCAGCGGTTGGGGAGGGGGGGGGGGCTGTTGGAGGGTGTAATATGACCGTTAGGTTAGTGGGGGAGGTTTGGAAAAAAACACAAGTAGGCGTGCTCAGTGTCTCTGTAATTTTACCTATTTGATTAATAAAGAAGTACTGAATGACTGAATTGAATTATAAATCATCGATTGAAAGAAGAAGGTAGGTATACTGATATACAAACTGTAGGTTTTGTTATAAATCGTAGCTTTGGACTTTGATTATATTGTACATTTGAAATCGAGGACGATTAGTTTCTCAGCATGGCCGAATGTTGGAAATTCTTGTCAAGTTTCAGTTGGTATAGCCATGTTTGAGATATAAGATAATTAACAGGAAGAAGGTAGTATAGATCAAGAGTTGAATCGTCTCCAACTCAGGGTTTGTGTCAAGGTTTGTGACAGTGCCTCTAGCAGAATTAATAGTCATACAAATACCACTGTAGGAAGACTGTTTGTCCAGGGCTCTGCCACTCTATCCCGTGAAGTTATACGTAGCCTATACTAAGTGGCAGAAGCCCGCTAGAGCCAATGAGTTTGAGAATATTGTGTTGTAAAAGTTCTACTAGAAAAAGTGACTCAATTGTACAGATTTCATAGGTCAAAAAGGTTGACACATAATGCTAGGAACATGTGGGACTGGGACATACGTCAATGCCTAGGGTAGTGCCCATGGCAAGAGCCTGTTCATCAAATCAGTGTAGTGCTTAGTGAGGTTAGGTCATCCTAGGTCTACACGTTGTCATAAAGAGATGGTTCAATTAAAGGTTAACTTCGGTTTACATTTGATTGGTTTGGATTGAGCAAAGCTAACTACATCTAATAATAATCAATATTTGATACGTACTTTCAAGTGTTTGACACTTCAACGGTTTGACAATAATAATGCAATTAATAATTGTCCGCATCATCAGCTTCCACGTGTCAACGCTTGGTTTCTGCATAATTGCATGCTGTTCAATACCAACCTTCTAACGATGTGGTATGGAGGTACCAGCCCATTTTGGTACCAACCCCTATGGTAGTACCAACCTTTTATCCCCACAGATAAATCCCACGAGGGTTTCGTGGAACCTCACAAGAGTGAGTGTCCATTACTGTTACATCGCAATTATTGAAATGAATGAAAAAAATATTTCATCAATAACAATAGCCAAACTGGCACACGTAGCTCGGTCAAGCACTCTCGTTTCATGTGATCCGGGAGATGAGGGCCACATTGAACCTCGGTTCGATCTCCACCACCCCATCTTCCCACTATCCTGCACATTCCCTGAGAAACCTTCATACTTCATCATCCCACTATATCATTAATCAATCCTTCGACGCCAATAGATCTTAGTTATCAGTACAGTGCGCCGTAGAACCAAATATAAATAAATATGAGTGAATAAAACAATAGCCAAAACCAAATAATTATTTTTAAAACAATGACCAACCATGTTAAATTATTAATATCGCACAACAAACGAATAACTGTGGAGCAAATTACCTGATGTGGAGATTGAAGAACATTGAAAGACAAGACAAGAGAAAAAAGTTTATCATCCTGTTGAATGGAAATATTTGTATAATCCATCTATTTACCTTGGGCAGTTCTGTTTTAGCATGAGATGGTCGAATGTCACGCGATGCATGAGTACACGTAGACGACCGATGTCGATTTCCAGCCCAATCATTCACGGAACTGTGATTACGTTTCAAAAAAAAATGTGAGAAATAATCTATTCAAATTGAGCTGCTCGTCTAGTTTATAGCAAGGCAAGCCTCTCTAGATTCCATCAAGTCACAATATAGACGAAATATATAGACTCTACCAAGAATGTTCATGTGACCAATTGTGGATTCTATCCACTATACAAAGAATAAGACAATAATTGTGATTGTTTAATATCGATTGAGGCAGTGTTATTATTGCCTCTCCATTTCAACAATGAATGATATAATTTAGCATAAAATTACATTCGTATTTTGGTGAATGTTCAGACAATAAGCTCGCTTGTACGATGTAAATACGGGCACATGATGAGTCTTCTTACTGGTCACTGCTTCTGAAAGAGTAAATTGACAAGTCGACGAATACTGAGTATAATCCTGCCACTCTTATCACATTCTCTCAATGCTTTTAAAGCATCAGTTTGGCGTACTTGAAATGTGTCTTCAGGGAAAAACACAACTTGATTACAATATACCGCTGCGCAAAATTTAAAATATGAAAATTCAATATATTTCAATAGAGTGTGACAGTATAAGTCCATGGTGTGACTACGCCTGCTCTACTGCCTCATCCAACCTATCTCTTCACTCTTCCAATTTGATCAAATTTCTAGAAATTTTATTGAAAATAAAGTACATATTTTTTCCTTTACGTTGCAAATCTTATCAGCCTTTCAAAAACATCAAGAACACATCAAGAACTACAATATTATTATAAAGCTGAATACAATCATGAATCAAATAAAAACTGGTTAATCGCATATATGCAATTATGGTCGAATTGAATGGTTTGACTAGATCAATAACAATATGATTTGTTTAATTGCTATATTTCCAATTTTGAATTATTGTAAAATAATTGCAGTTGTTCCATATGTTAAAAAGTATCCTAACAATTAACACAAGATTCACTTGAAATATCTCAACTATAATATGTTTGTAATAAATTATGATTCAAAACACCTGTATTTAATAGAAGAGCTCTGGGAAACTCCGCTTGAATTGCATTGGTTGGCCTATGTCTACTTGCAAAACACAATTATATATTTTGAAGTTTAGTTCGTATTATATATGCTACTCACGTTCTTCGCCAACTTGAAATGAATGATGATAACTAAAACAGAATCAATAATATGAATCTCAAGTCAATTCATCCTAAAGTCGTTTCAAACCGTCGGTTCAAAACATCAGACATGATTGAGAACTCACTCGAATTTGGGTCACTCAACGAAGTTCCTAAAAAAATTGAACGTGTACATTTTTTTATGAATTCTGAATTGAAGTAACTTCAGTTCAACCAAGAAGGAAAAAATAATTATCAAAATGCATGTTTTTCAAACATGTCACTGTCAGTGTTATATATGGCTGTATGACGTTAGGCGTACGTTGAAAAATACATGACATGATGATATATTTTCTACTATTGTAAATGGCTCTGTTGTTTTATATGGCTTTATGTGATAATATATTGGAAAAAACATTATAATTAGAATAGTTGTTCCACTATTGCCCAACAATGGCCCAAAAAATGCGGTCGGAATGATATAGTTGGAATGAAATAATTCTTAAGACAGAAAATTATTAGACTTAAAAAAAAAGTGTCTGTTAAAAGGTAATAGAATCATTCATTTCTCTTCTAAAGTAGGTGTTAGATTTACACTTCCAAAGAATAGATTTTTTAGCCTAATTAGTTAGTTATTCAAGAGACATGGGTTCGATTCCCGTTATGGTCGGCCATCCTGTTTTCTTCTCATTATTCCAACACACTGAAGAGCTACGATCTACACTGGTCTATAAACTGCAATACAATAAAATAAAATCAGTTGTTACAACAACACCCATGAAATAACTTCATACAGTAAATGGTCCTACAACAACACCTATTTGTTTTTTAACGTCGCAATCAAAGAAAAATCTATAACACCCTATCGCCATGAGTAAGCGCCATGTGAACAAAGTCATTACCTGGGCTGTGTAGAGTGTGATTGAGACGACGTCGACGACGCCAACGACGCCAACGACCTTGGTACAATTGATCGGCGTCGGTGTCGCCCGCGCCCCCTTTTCAAGGTCGCCAGATTAGGCCAGGCCAACAAACTTCGTTAACAACAATAATTACTCAAAAACACATGGACAAAAAGTGTATCAATATAGAGTTAATATAATATATAGTGCCTATATATATATTATGTAGGCCTATATATACAATAATACAAATCCTTCCAGATGAGAGCAAACTAAACAACTAAGCTATTTGCACATCCTTGGAAATAAATGAGTCTTGTGAACTAATCGACGATTCATAACTTAGTCAACGTTGTTTTATGTGTTCATTCGTTTCAATTTGCTTTCTGACGCTTTGCCAAGTAACTAAACGATATTTTGTAATTAGATATATTTTCTGTAATGTGCAGAAAAGCGTGATGTTATTTATGTTCAATCCTATAAGGGTTTCGCAAGAAATCGAATTAACGATTGGAAACTTTGGAATATATTGTTGACGATAATTAGTTATTTTCGCGCAAATTGAATATGAATTATATCGATTAGAATTGATTAATAACATTATCTATACTGTGAGAACTATAGGTATCGGTCCATTTGATCAGATTTTATTGTCTATAATAGTAATGCCAGCCAACTGAAAATTAATCACTGATCACATAAGATAATTGAAAGAAATATTATTTTAATTAGGACCATCACCACAATCCAACAATAACACAAAATTTATTCATCAATCTATTTCTCAATTTCCGACTAATCAATTGTCATTAGTCAAGATATTTTGTCAGTTGGGAGGTTTAGTCAGTACACGAATTACTCAAGAATAATGTATTTCTTCGACTATGATCAGTCTATCTTATGGTATATCTTATATATATATATATATATATATATATATATATATATATATATATATATATATATATATATATATATGGAATATTTTAGCCATGTCGAGCTTTGAAGATATGGGATCCATTTGTACATAAAGCAAGGTTCAAAATGAATACAGTTATGTGAAAATACAATTTCGAGAACCACAATAACAAAAAATGTATCAACATAACAATAATTTATAACGATATCTCAACTTGGAATATTACTCCTCCATTAATTTTCAGCTCGTTATACCAACGATTACGAAAGCTATAGAACATATTTGTAAATGCTGTGCGTCCGTGCCAGTTTCTCATTTCAACTGTGATGCTTTTGAAACATGACTATTGTATTTCCAAATAATTGTAAGTTATTCACATTTGTATAAGTTCATCTGATTCATATGATGACACAACTCTTACAAATAAAGATATTCAATATTTCTCATTTTATTTATATAAACTGCGTATAATACATATTAATATATCAATATTAATTACTATACAATTATTTCAACATTAAATATTTTTTCTCATCACTAGTTTGTTATCTTCGGCTTATTTGGTAAGGTACTTACATCCTTTCTAACATTACAGTATCGGTAACAAGAAGTCGAACCGACGTAGAATGAAGTTTCACAATCATTATACTTGAAAGATAGAAATATAAATTTTTGATTCAATGAATAGATCATCCCACTTTTAAATAATTATCTATATTGTACATTTTCATCAAGTATTTAGGTACAGATATTATTTTCAATTCTAAATTATATCTTGATATTAAATGCTATTGAATGTCATTTCATAATTTGTGCAAGGGATAGGCCTACGGGAGCCGAGAGCTCAAAGACGCGTTCTGGTAGCTAATTAAAAAAGCTTAGTTAAGGTGATATTTTTACAGTGGGCTATTACAGTGATGGCTGCCACAGTCACTAAGCTTATAATCACCAAACCATTATGATTCACTGCGATCTAGATTTATAGCCATTAAACCAGAACGATATGGTTAGTATATTGTGGCATAATAAAATCTAGGTAAGCCTATACCACATTGATAATACAATATTTGATTTAATTTGTTGAATTAAAATTCTCTTGACGCATCTACATTTTTTTGCATTGTAGTTTTTTTCATATGCTATCTATACAGATTTGAATTCAAATTCACATTCGTACATGTACAGCTCCGTCACGGAATCAGTGATATTTTCCATGATTCTCTGAATATTGTACAGTTGATAGCTGAATATAGGTTATGACATAGGTTATAAACATGAATTACAACATAGTTATTAATCCCTTACAGTAACTAAAACTAAGCATTGGACATGGGAGGATCCCCCACGTTTCCCCCCTTCTGCTTATCCTCTGAAAGGCCGATCTCAACTGAGAGTAACTTATATATTATTGTACAAATAAATCTAAATCTAATGTTGATAATGTTGGCTTCAGCTCCTGATTTGATAATGGTGTATTGTACTAAGACTAAATGGAACTTCGTAGGTCCACTCAGAATACCCTGAATTACCTATACTTAATAGTCATGTAATTGCTGAGTGGAACAATACAAATCCAAACAATCCAAACAAAGTATAACGTTTATTCGAGAAGTTGAACAATAAGTATAAATACAATTGCTTCTTATTTCGGTTCGACTCCTTGATTAATAAGTATATTATCTGTTCTAATAATTTGTTTATACCACAGAGACACCGTAACAACATCACATCACATAATGCATTGGCTTATTGGCTTCATACTGGGTAAGGCTATTTTCAGCAGACTAACCTCTAAAATATATACGTTAGTGCTACTACAATATGCTCATCATATATATATATATGTATATATATATATATATATATATATATATATATATATATATATATATATATATATATATATATATATATATATATATATATATAATATGATAATAATAACATTATAACATAGAAAACAATCCATGTTTTGTGACTCAATATAATTAATATAAACTATATAATCATCGTTTGATAATATTGTCTTGTGCACTAGTTGTACAATAATGCATCTATCGAATTTTAATTGAATTCCAATAATATTTTTAGTTTCTTGATTTATTTTTTTAATTAAGTCATTCATTACAGCACTTCGTTTGCGAAATTAGTCTAAGAAAATGGCAGAATGGCAAAAAATATTCCATCAGTAGAGATAGATCACAGTGATCACATTGATGTTAATAGGCCTGCCTATTACAATATTTCATGACCAATTTATTTCGAAATTCAAATAAGCAAACGAAGTTTTTTTCATTTTAGTTAATTCAGTTTAGTTTTTATATTATGAAAGAATATTATATTAATTTAATTTACATGCAAATTTATGTATATATACATCAATATATCATTACATACAATATTTATTATATTCTATGCCAAAAAAAAAAAGTTTCCAAATGTTTACAAAACAACGTATCTCCAAAGAGTAAAAACTTAACACAAGTTGGTCCATAACCACATTAGTGACCTCATTAGGTGCCGTGGTGTTTCATTTGCAGCGAACCAGCACTCAAATCCACACTTCAGGCGAGTCGCAGTGTTAACCTAATTAACCACATTGGTTACTGTGTATATATAGGCAATTAGTAGTAAATATTATCATGTATGGCAATATTAGCATTGCTCGCGTCATAAACGACGTATACCACACTTATTAATGCAAACGATGCAGAAAACTCGATTGTTTTAATAATCAATATTGTATATACTTGAGCCAAACCAAGAGTGACGATCTACACAACCTAATTGTGCGATTCGATTAGTACAAATATACGCGAGATAAATTTTAGTTAAACTTATAATTGCATTTATAACTTTCCGTTTTACGTGGATGAACTATTCCGTTATTCGTGGTGATGAGAAAGATAGATAGTTTGCTAGGATTGTTTAAAATTCGCACTGAATCTTATTTGTCAAGTTAGAAAAGTCATGACGTACGTATTAGATGCTTGAGAAATAATTTCTGAAATGTTCATACGAAATATGGTGGATGGAAATCGGGATTTGTTTATTGAACGTTTTACCCGATTCGTGTCAATAAATCGAAATGTTTGTCTTCCTCGTTGAACAATGAATAGCGTCGATAAGCAAGCATACTTACGAAGCATGTACGGCAAAGTTGGAACGACGTTCTGGCGTTCATACTGCCTCATATAATGTTATTCTACTTGTTTCCTAAAACTTGTACTCTAAGCGCTGCTTATGTGTGAAACTAATGTGATGCAGCATCTATGACTTCAATATCTTATTTTAAAATTGAAATCAAATTTAAAAATGGTACAAAAGCATTCTTAACACACATGTATCGAATCTTGGGCCCGATTTCTTTCAAATTTTCAAAAAATGGAAGATACTACCTGTATAGAAAATCCCACAGCTGTCACCACAATGTAGAGTGTTTCATATCGAGATTAACGGATCACTGATTGGATGGTTCACCCCAGGTCAAAGGTCACTTGACTGGGAGGTGGTCATCAGTTGACTCTCGACCGTCTCTTCACGGTGTCAAAGGGGCCGGGAAGCCTCCCCCTGGGGGGTTAACATGTCCACTCGGGTGCTGATCGAACCGTCGCTAGAGAAACACACAAATCAAACAAAGCTTTATTAAAACCTATTTTATAGATTGCATTGCTGAAGTGTTGGGTTCAGCTGATTGCTTTCAAAATTTATAGCGGCCATTTTGGAATAGATCACTTCACTCTATAGTATAGCCATAGGATATCTATGACTTCTTGGAATACTTAATATTCATGACCAGACATTTTTGGATGTATTTATCCAATTCTTTTTTTATTCATTCATTTTCATTCATTCAATATTCTGAAATAAATACAGAAATGTATGAAGTGAATACACTGTTAGAAATGTTCTAAATTAGGCTGATTCAGAAATTGTGAATACCATAAGCCATAATTTTTAATCGATCCTAAACTTTCATCATCTGCCTCCATTGGGAAACATTGGCTTCGAGTCAAGATTTTGATGTTGATGAAAAAAAAAATCGTGCATGAATAACTCGAATACCCTCCATGTACGTGACACACTTACCACGAATCAAAATATAAACCTTGCAAGTAAGCCGAATTGCTTTTATTATACATTAGCAGTTTCAATATTACATTTACTATGAAGCTATTCATCATATAGTAAATTATCTCAACGATTCAGACCCCATTTGAATCTCCTAACCAAATTTCGACTATTAACACAAATTTTCTCTGTAATTTCCTTTACAAACACTGAAATGTGAATTATAAATCACAAATGTCTTTCGACGGCAATTAGAAATCTCATTTGTTTCAACTCCCATCTCATTACAAAAACAATATCTATATTAGATCACAGATTGAAAGTTTTGAACAATGATTCCTGTTTCACAGTGCTATAACCATTGATTTATAACGTGCAGCTAGTATAAGACTTCACATTATATTGGAGGTTGTTGTGAAGAGGAGTTAGAGTATTACAAACTAGTATTAGTCGACTAGCGACATTAAAATGAGAGGAACAGAAACACGGCGGTTGCCTAGCAACAACACAGTTTCAGCATCCGACTTCGCCATCGCAGACGAGAACATTTGTCCCGACGACAAAACTAGAGACCTTATATTTACCGTTAGACAGGTTGAGCTCATGAATTACTTCATACTCCATTTTTTTCTCGGTACTCGAATAAAATTACACAACTTTTGGCGAAATTAGGGGTGGAGAATTATTTGAATATTGAAAATTGACATGTACCATGCATGTACTTTAGATAGCAATGTTACCAACTTAACAGTCTTAATTACATTCATTATTTGTAATATAGAGTTATGTATGATAATCATGACTGTTCATACAGCGGTCGGAGAATGAGATTCAAAACAACCAACGTCTCTTTTCCCGTTACACATATAAATTAATATTGAAGATTGGGATTTTGCTATGAAACTCTCAAAAAGTGTACCATTTGCGAAATATATAATTACTTATTGTAATCTCTTGTATCTATATGTACACGGTAGAATTCAAGTGTATTTAATCACTTTTGGGGTGGTAAGATTATCTCTGCGGTGCCCCGTCCAAACGATCCTCCCTTTCATCCATAGTCTTAATTGGGGAAAAATGATTTTGTATCAAGTTTCGATGTTATTAAAAACAAACATGTTCAACCAAATTGGTAAATATTATACAATGTAATGAACCTGAAATTCACCTTTGTAGATGACCGTTCGATTAAATATCGTAATTTTACATTTTCGATTTTTTTTTTAGAAAATGGTTCAATATCGCTGTTCAAAAAATCGAGATATGAAGAATATTCTAGGGTCGTTACTTCAAAAGGGCATTTCAGTACTATTCTACTTATTTGAAACTATTGACTACATTATAAATGTGACCTCTGCCGACTTTATTTATGGAGACGGACGCTTCATTCGGAACGGCAACAAATATCTAGATGGCAGTGATTCATAAAGTTAGGGTGATCATGAGCTCGGTGAACATGGTGACCACCATGCAGCAATCAATAGGCAACTCCCAATAATTATACTCATCAAGATTTTAATTAGCTACCGGAAAGACTAACTGAGCTCTGAGACTCTTAAACACTTCGTAAATCGTACTTTCGAAAATTTACCACGAGTGGAAGTTACCACAACTAAATGAAAGGAAACGAGTACTAATTAAATTGGCTGCTATAAGTAGCACTTCCTTTTTTTATTTTAATAAAAGATAAGTGTCTCACATGAAGGGGGCAGGAGGTGTTATTATTATACCCCCAGCAGACAGACTCCATCAAAACCGTTACAAATAAATAATAACAATAACTCTATTATTAATAATAAAACCTAATACATAACATCGATAAAAGTTCGTTATACACATAAAATGACAATAGTCGATAATCGAGTAATTTTAGCTCCACATGTTATGTTATGACCTAGTTAACGAATACTAACGACTAACATGTAACAGAGACATAACACTCGTCTCACTTTACTGACATTTACAGCTACTTCATGAGGCAATTACAATTATCTCTCTCTCTCAATCTCTCGTTCTCTCTCTCTCTCTCTCTCTTCAATCCTTTAAAACATATAGATTAGTGTTTGTTTTGCAATACTGCTAACATTCACTGTTTAAACGAAAACAGTACAGTTTATTAAGAGAAATTTATTTCAGTACAGGATCAGAAGAGAGAGAGAGAGAGAGAGAGAGAGAGAGAGAGAGAGAGAGAGAGAGTGGAGTGAGTAGAGAGAGTGGGAGAGTTTTTTCAAACTCCAGTTTTTAAATAATGATGAACAATGATGCAATATAATACAACCGAGTACAGCCCCATCGTTCAGAAAAATCGATTTTAGGAAGTATTACCTATCAATAATCGAACAATTTGAATTTCTGTTTAATGTTGATGGAATTTTTATTTATTTTGGGGGCTTGGAATAATCGTGAGTTACGATTTAAAAAAGTTCTCTTCCTATAAATGCATAGTGTAGAGCAGAATAATGTTAAATATTCGTACAACAATATTCGTTCCACAATATTCGTATGGGACCCATAGTTGATCATACATATCTTGAAACATTGGTGGAGGTGCCAGTTTATACAATTATATCAATTTCTTTTCTCCACTGTTTACCGCACTGAAGATTCGTATTTATAACCTAGGAAGACGGCAATAATGACATTGTGATCGAGTCATTGAAAATATCACTGAATCTTCATGAAAAATTATAGGCCTAATCAGCTCAATTCATTCTGTTTGGAGAAGATTTTATTTTTAGTCTTTCGTTTTGGGGTGGTAAGATTGCTTTTGTGCCCATTCAAACGATCCTACCTTAGTCATAACTGTTAGAAAATTAATTGTGACAAGTTTTCGTTGCTGGTACAAAGTTCTATTTCCATTTCTTGTTTATTATTATTCGTTTCATTTTATAGTTGTATTCCCATTCTATTCTTGTTATATGTAAATTAAACTTTTCCTACAAGATGGGGTTTGGGTTCATCTCAGTCATATTTCCGGAGTTTAATTGGTTCTGCGATTGACAATAAAAAAACGCACACATTTTAACATTCAACGAAAATGATAAATTTGTATCCATTACAAATATTCGGTCCATATTTAGTCCATTGTACGCTTATCTCATTAAAATTCTCATTTTAAAATTTCATTCATATAATAAAACCTACATACATATACCCACAATATTTTCATGAAATTTAATTATAATGGGACTATTTCTTGGGCAAATTTTCGTCTCATCTAATAACATGACAAAGCACTTTGGGCATTATTTAATTGATATTAATATTCAAACTTGTAAGCTGAGCTACTAAAACAAATTAGCAAAGGTGTTCTACCTCATAACTATTTCAAGAGAAATGTGAGGACATGCTATGAATTTAACCTATAAAACACACTCGTTAATACTACACACAGAAGTTTTCTAGCCACATATCGTGCGACTTGGAACTCTAAAGACTAGCCGCACGTAAATCATGTAAAAGTCATCAAGATTAATAAAGAAAATTCCTTTGCGTCATAGAAATGCAGTGTTGATAAGAATCTTAATGTTTTAGAGAATTAAATACGTCAGATGGAAGTTGCATAATAGCGGCGCTAAAGTAGGTCTATACCACGTAATTCAATGGAGAGGGTGGGTGGTTCGCCGTGTGGTTGAGCTTCAAGCACGATGATACTTATACGTGCTTGATAACTGGAGTTATACAACGCAATCAGCACTACCTCACAACGTAATGGAATAAAATATGTCAGTTAATAATACGTTAAAGCTTCTCCATCTTGACCTTATTTGAATGAATTATTATTTTCCTTCTAGTTGGTTACCATCTGTATTTAGAATTGTGTTTCATTTCGTAGGACGGTTAAAATCTGATGAGGAAGCCAGTACTTATCCACATCCATTATCCACAATTTATCTCATTGAATGTTATGGAAGGATAACAATAACATATAGTTTTTAATTTTTAAAAGTTTTTAAATTCATAAAATACTCCAATTTCTTCTGGAGTTTGCTATTTATAATATGAGGAAGAAATGATTTAGAGAGACGAATTCAAGCATATAGCCTAATTATAAATATTTAATGATTATTTTCAGTTCCAAACATAGTTCAAGCCAAGTTATATTTCAAGAATCTTGACTTAACATCTAAAAATGACGAGAATCGATACAATATATATCCATAGAGATGAAATTTCGGTTATGACCAAAAAATACCATGCATTTTTTTTATTTTCTGACTTCATACAATTGGCAATAAGTCTTCAGAACATAATATCTCTTTCAGTACTTTCGGTTGTCACAAAATCGATGAAATTAACATTCAAAACTTCAATATGTGTTTCTTGTGCTCAAAATGTAACTAGTTGTAATTACACTTGTAAGTACGGCAACATCGGAATGATATTACTGTTTCTCGTGTAAAGTCGACGTCTCATAAATTACAAGAATTATCCGAGATGAAATTCTACGAAACTCAGCTGTACGGTACACTCGCGGTCCCATAAAGTGATCGATGGAGCTACATTAGAATTCACTCTGACGAAAATGAATTCACATTGTTTGCACTGAAACTAGTAGACAATGTAAATACGCACTACTCACTCAACGTACAGTCCACGAAAATATTGAAGTTAAAATATGTATAGATTTTATTCAGATTATAATATAAATACAGGAAGATTCATTTTATGTGGCCGTGAGTGTACATTTACGTATGCATATATATCTAGAAAAGGAGAAACTGAAGTTTTCCCACATTGCAATTCGTAGAAAGATTAGAGTCGGTATAAAACATTTCGACAGAAAAGGCAGGGTCGTCATCCAGTATAAAGCCCTTGGGACTGAAAAATATATGCCACTATAGTAAAACCTGAGCTCAGTTTTACGGAACGAAAGATCCGTATTTCTCTTAAGTGATATCCACGAATATACCATGTAATTGTGAGGATAAAGTAATACAAAACCTGAGAATCATCGAGAGACATTTTTTTTTGGGGGGGGGGGGGGGGGGAATTTATTTGATAGCTTATGAACGAGTTGAATTCTACAGAAAATAAGGCATGCGAGAGGGAATAAAACGTGTATAGGCCTTCTTGTATCTACGAAAGCATGATATTATTAACGTAACAAACACAAACATCATGGTTATATTTTGTATATTGCTCACGATGCAGTGGTACCAACCGATTTCATCATAATATAAAGAAGACCCACTCACGTTTCCAAGTGAAATATTTCTGGGGTCAGAATCTGAGATCATGGTCCCATTTGTCGGTAGGGCAACTATCGCTTTTATGTCGAACTATATGAAACAACAATGCTCAACAATTATTATGTTAGACGTGGCAATTGTGTTTCACGAAAATGATAGATTTGGTAAGTTCACCAATGTTACCGGTTCACATGGCAATCCGCTAATTCGCAACAGGCAAATGAGATCTCTGGCTCTGATTTGCCCAGAAGAAACCACATTGCCTGCCATGTTATTAGTATGGGAGTCGGTACATCAATTCTTTGTTTTATGATAAAGTCTGTTGGTATCAGTACATCATGTGTTGCTCATGTCTGAGTATATTCATTGGCGTGACTATCATTTCAACCCACCCCCACCCCTTTCACGAAATTTAGAAAAAGGCTCAGCCCACTTATCTCTAGTATCTCCAGTGAAACGTTCATTTCGTTCTTACCTCTGCTAAATGCCGAGGCTTTCAAGTTTCAAATGTCACGTGCTAATAGTATTGGATCCAAGCTGATCAAACACTTTATTCATAGATTGAGTTGATCAACAATTTTCGAAACGGAGCCTAAAACTATCACACAATGAGTTGATTACAAACTGGATCAGTTTTAAGTTGAACCTATATAGAAGCAAGGCATAATAGAAGTCAGAAAATAGACATATCAGTTTGATGTCAAGAATTACAGACCTAGTCATCATCTGTTTCACATAGTCTTGCCAAGGATGAACAGTCACAAACTTTTTTTTTTCAAGATGGGGTAATCATAATGGCGGTCTCAACAACAACCCCAAAACAATAATTCCATTTATTTCCATCATACTTCTAAATAACATTCTTTCCATGTTGAATTCTGTTTTAACGGTTAAGTTTTTCAAAAGAATTTATTTACTCAATGTTGAGAAATAAACAGCAGGCTCAGAAGAAGAAAGTTTTTCCTCCATAGAAATGAAAAACTTTCCCGAACCGCTGTCGTTCACGATGTCTTTAGCAGCCAACGTTTTGATATTTGTTTCCATTCCACTCTGTTTTTTCTCATTGGTCAACATACGCTGACTTGACAGAAAATCATTTTTCTTTTCAAAAAAGCTCTGCGAGATTTCTCGTATAAGAATGTGAACCTTAAGGGATTACAACAAGACAGTGGTACGAACAATTTTTCTTGACAATAAGTGATAAAATATTTCAAAACTATTTTGCAACATTGAATAAGACTGTCAGTTTTATCACTTTCTGTCATTGCATCCATTTCGTTGATGTTGAGAATCATTGTCCCGAGTATTCTAAAATCGATCCGTCACTGTTTCTACTTGTCTTTCAATGTCGAATGTTCATTATTTAATGATGAACACTAGCACTGAGTTTACATTGGGTAAATTATATGCTGGAATAATATATTTCACGGAAAGCTAAGGCACAAATCAGCAGACTTTTAATTCATAAAAATGGCTTGAAATAATTGTGTGGAACATGTTGCATATTTTGTTATGGAATTTACATACAATATTTTATTGTGATCGTTTGTATAATATCTCGATTTTATGTCAAAATTTATCAGCCAGCAAATTATCAGTTTGTATTAGTTTGTACTATTTTCTTTCTCTATGAATATTCTGTGGTTTCCGATTGATAATCCTACAATGATCCGGTGATAATGGCTAATGGCACATAACGGTTCAACATTCAATCAATAAAAAGTAAAAATATTCTAAAACATTTACGAGGCACGGAATATCAATGTATTCATTTCATCTATTGAATAGCTCCATTTTAACCGTCAGCATAGAATAGTTGGAATAGATCTGATTAACCAGGGAAACGCAACACATGCGAGCCCATTCATTTTTTTGTAGACCCAAGAATAATACTGTTTTTTTATGATTTGATCTGGGTCGCAGGATTTATTTGATCATCCAACCTTCATGATATATTTCCACCTGATTATTTAGATATTTGTCACACTTTTCACAATTTCAAGAATATTTCAATCAATCTATTTCAAAAATAATCGGCTAATCCAAGTGACCGTATCGCAATCCGACATGGACAAATACATATGTCACACTCGTATTCATATCGTAACGTCTTCTTACTTTACATTTCAGACATCAAAGGCAAACAAGATCGGTTCAACTTTCAATCGTGCTTTCTCATTCGGGCTTACCAGTTGTAGTAAAAAACAAAACACCCGCCAATTCTACCAACGAAACAAAATAACTTTTATTCGTCTATTCTTTTCGTAGTGCACGATCATAAAATGTCTCTCCTCAGATCAAGCGTAATTCTTTTTTTTCATGAAAGTTATTCTTTCTTTTTCACGTTTTCTATTCATGTATTGTGATTAGCGTTTTTAGAGCCTGGATCTTATTCTGGAATTCAGTTATGGGACAGGAAAGATATATTTATATTTTTAAGACGCTTAGTAGATGATTACGATCTGAGACGATCAGAATTTGGTTCTCAACACAAGTACGATGTTCTTCGTCGTACGATAGATGCAAACGTGCGATAGCTTTATATTTGATTATGATTATTGTCTGAGTAACGACCCTACCAGAAGATGGGTTATTTGGGAGTACGGATGAGCAGATGATAATGAAATTATAAATTGATGACAAGTAAAATAACGTTTACTCATGCCTTATAGGGGACTCGATCCCTTAACACCTAGCGATGGCTTCAGTTCCACAAGCTGTGACTTAGTTGACTGAGTTACGGAGGGCGGCGCTTGATGTATGTATACGGTTGTGGTCACATGAAGTGGTCGATCAAGCCACATTAAAAAGCAGTCTGAGGAAAATGTAATTACAATATATGCACTGAAACCAGCAGACAATGCACTAATGCACTCCATTCAAATTCAAGGAATGTGGAGAACAGATTATAATAATAATAATATTTATTATGTGAAAAAAGTAAAAGAAAAAAGTATAAGCAAGAAGTGTGTATAAGAAAAAGCGTCAGAATATGCATGGATTTTATTCGAATTTGAATCTAAATTTCGGAACAAACTATTTCATATGACCGCATATGTAGTACATTCCAGCTCAATTTTGATTCAAACCAATTTCTACTGTTGGGTACTTTAGGCTACACAAATAGAAGTAGACCTAATGGTTTCAATTACAAAATCAATCAAATTGTTAATGAAATGTGGTTGTTTCTATCCAACCTAATTCAGAATCCCATACGATACTAGAAGATGGAAATAAAAGCGAATATTATTCGTATCAGAAGAACATATTGCTACTTGAATGACTGGTTAGAGATAGAAGAAACCTGTAAACTAGATAAGTGAAGGAAAACTAGGAAATCCCGCATTCTAAACGATCATCAAAACAATTTTCCACAAGAAAATATCAATTTCTTCCGCCTCACCATCCACTGCTACCTCTCTCTCTCTCTCTCTCTCTCTCTCTCTCTCTCTCTCTCTCTCTCTCTCTCTCTCTCTTCTCTCTCTCTCTCTCTCTCCCTCTCTCTCTCTCTCTTTCACTCTCTCTCTCTCTCTCTCTCTCTCTCTCTCTCTCTCTCTTTCTCTCTCTCTCTCTCTCTCTCCCTCTCTCTCTCTCTCTTTCACTCTCTCTCTCTCTCTCTCTCTCTCTCTCTCTCTCAACAATGACAGCACGACGATATTAGATTCAGCTCGGTTTGTCCGCGGGCGTTAGAAGCGCAGTTCCTTGAGGAGACAACGCTTAACGACGATCCATATGACGAGAAGAGGGTTATTGACTGGTGATGACGGCGTGGTGGGGGGGGAGGGAGGAGGGGGTGGTAAAGGGGTGGGGATCGCTCGTGCGGTGCTAAAAGAACACACGGCACGGAACGTAAAACCGTGACAATGAACGAAACTCCGTATTATATTCAATACCAGTCGAAAAGACGTCGAATTGGTGGGTTCGTAGTCCATGATATCTTTGACCATTTCCTTGAGAAGGGATGGAATGAAATATGGGAGATTGTGAGTTGGATATCCTGACCCTTTTCAGGGAGAATCCTTTTTTTCGGAGATAAGGTAGCCCTAAGAATCGAATTATCTCAGATTGGATGTTTTGTCCAGAGTAGAAAAAGAGATCATTTAAAAGAGATGGGAACCGTCGGACAATCTTGACAAACTGAGGCGTAGTCTCCATTTCCATCTCCCTCCGTCTGCCTCCGTCTCTCTCTCACACTCTCTCTCTCTCTCTCTCTCTCTCTCTTCTCACTCTCCCACTTGATTGCTTGTACTAACTTCTATTAGGAGAGAGAAAACTGTATAATCAAGATGAACTAAATCATGACTGGTAAACAAATAAAAGCGGTGGAATAATAAAAAACAATTTCATCAAATCACATGAATATTTTATGACCAAGTAGAGTATCGAGTTGAAAAGTGAGAGCGAAAATAGGCGTATATTCTGATAAAACCTCATAAGGTATTACTACTATAATAATATAACATAATAAATAGGTCTATTATATATAACATGATGATGGAACTTCGCCCCTTGAGTGTTCTAGCTAATAGAAATTGGTGGAATATGGAAACTTATTCCATATTCCAAACCAAACCATCTAGTACACAAGAATATAATCATACAGATTTGTTCAAATCTATGTAATGATGGCACCTCCACCTCCAATGTGAAGTCTAGTTATAGAGAACATGACTAACGAAATTCAACTTAAAAACATACCATTAACCATAGAAGAATGTAACTAGACAGTTTTGTGCCATTATACTACAACTTTCGGCAAGAAAGTCACGGTTGGAATTTTTCAAATATATCTAATTATGGCACCTCCACCTCCATTGCTTAAATTCGACTACCTACACTTTGAGAAGATTCTCAGATGCTTTCATCAATAGAAAGCAGTAAAAAGGTGAAAATGTGTTCAACTGGGAGAGAGCTGTCCACGAGGAATTGAGTTGAACAAGAATCGAGTCAACCTGGTCGAGCGTTTTGGAGCGCATTTGCAAATGAGTGATTTCAGGAATGCGTTCTAACGAAGCGTAAACAAAAAGTGTAACCTTTTCAAACGTTCCGATACAAAATCCCAAGTGTGAAACTGCGGAATCAAGTAAGTGACAAAACCGTAAAATCCTATTTTCACATAAATGACACCAAACCTCTCCATCTCCATATCCTCTCCATATATATATATATATATATATATATATATATATATATATATATATATATATATATATATATATATATATGTATTCATAACGGCCAAATCGCAAATAAATCGAGCGCTCATTTTAATACAACTGTGAGAGAATATTTGCTAAATAAGCATTTATCTCAATCTTGCCATGTAGGTTTGGATTAAAATGCTGGGTGAGTCAATACGTATGATCAATCTGAAAGAGAGAAGAGAATTTTATTTTTATTTTTCTTCTCTGAAAATTGACAGAAGTGCTGAATGCACGTAAAGGCCGGGTCCGACTGAATGCTCGAATGGAGTGAAGGGTTGATATGTGGGTATAGTGAGAATGGGGATTGAAGGGAAGGGTGGGGGGACCAATTTCGGATCTGATAAAATAAAACCAAGTCAAAGGAAAGAAACGATAACTCCGTTCGGAATCGAAGGCGCGACGTCGTAACTAGGAAGTTGATGTAAGCCAAGCCACAGGGGAGACTACTATCCCCGTATGGCATTAAACGCCTATGCCCTTAAATGTCACGACACGTACCTTCGTTGTAAGGGGCCAAGAGATCAGGGAGGGGAGGGGGGTTGGTTCCACCTCATGAACCTACTCTCCTTCCCCCTTCATGTCCTCGCTCACATGGGACACATATTCATTTCGTAAAATGTCACCCATGACCCAACCGCCCACGTGATACGAGATTGAAGAAAAAATATCAAGTACATATATATATATATATATATATATATAATTCGAGCGGACATGAAGTGCTATTTGTTTATACTTATTTTTTGAACGTGTCTTGAAAACTTGATCTTATTAACTCTCAAGCGTTTGCCGTCTATTGAGAAAGAAACTTGTACGAATACGTGTTTTTCGCCCAATCATTCTTCATATGTTTCATGTATCTTTCTTTTCAGATATAGAAGTTGAGATTTCTGCCAGAATAAAGTTGGTATCATTGAAATCAAGAATGAAATGAAAAATATGTGTTTGCACGAGTAAGAAAGATATAAATATAATAATTTATATATTATATTCAAAGAGAGAAGTAGTTTCCAATTTTTCATGGTAGTGAATATCTATAAAATTTGGCATATAAAATGTAATTTTTTCTAAATGTTATGAATGTCGGTATTATCGTTGCTGAATACATCATGTTTGTACAACATCAAAAGCATATGAGATAGTCATTGTTGTTTATCTACAATAATGTAAACTAAAAAACTATCTTGTTACATCATTACTATGTAGAATAGCGAATCACTCTAAAATATTAGCTATACATTATAATAATAACAATCATATAATATTTATACATATATTGTTTTATCAACATTGAAACTTGATAGAAAATCATTGCTCCCCATATACTAAGGATTAGATGAAATAAGGATGAAAATGACAAGGATAGAATAATATTTTATTTTTCATAAATTGAATGTTACGTTCTCCCAAAGTTCAGAGTTTGAATCTGATTCAAGTAGTATTAGATCAGAGAAAACTCTCGTGTCGAGTGGCCACAAATTATCTGAAAGATCGGTTCCGCAATAGACAAGTTGTGCAGAATACCGCTTTTGACCCCTCGATAAATCAAATATAGCGTGTTACAAGAAGACGGAAGGACTCGTAGGTTTTTCTCTAGATACATACAATAGATAAAAATATCTTTTCTTTTTCACTTCCTCTTACCGTTAAATGTAAGTGGCTGAACTGAAGTCCTTGACTTTCATTAGAATAATCAGAAGTGACGCTCATTAATTTTCAATTAGTGGCAATGAAAAAATGCAACACGTTTAGGCTTTTAGGCATCAACGCCTTCCATCGTAAAGGTCAGCTGTATTCAGCTTTAATATCTTGTATACATAATAAGATTCCCTTGAGTATATGGAACTATGAGTACAATAAGCTTCCCCTGGGTAATGATATTACAGTGTCTTGTCTTGTATAAACGTCCGGAAGTAACGGAATAATTACCCAATGATGGATGTTTTACAAGATAAAGATTTTAAAGTTTGCAAGGAAAACGCGCTGAGTTACTCTTGACATGGGTGAAGATGGTGTTAGATGAAAATATTGAAAATATTGCATATTCACATTATAGAGGATTCATCTGACATTTTCGAACTTTTATATAATCAGGAATGAAAATATAGAAATATAATGTAAATTCTCCACTTGGATTCAGTAATATAAAATACAATTGAAATCTCAAAGATTGCCATTTCTATGTGTGTATGTTTGTTGAGCTCTAGTAGGATTTTCAGAGTTATCTTCTCCAATCTTATCTTTCCACGGGTTGCTCCAACAATTTAACTGTACAGTTTTAGTACTTCGAATGAAGCTAGGCCTATACCTATATATATATATATATATATATATATATATATATATATATAACAATGACTATGACTATAACAAGTTCATAAATATCAATTTTGAAGAAATGAAGCTCCACGAGAGAAATCTTGAGCTTGAATGAACCAACCCACAAAGAAAATATCCACAATACACCATTTTTCCATGATGGTAACTTGGGTCTTTGCTTACCCTTATCTAATAACTCTCTATAACTTTGATACGAAATCGTTGAGCCCATAGTAAATAAAGATAATAATTATGATAAACCTTGGCGGACTGGATTTAATCATGACCTTAGGGAAAACTCCGTTACATTAACCCTGTAATTAAACTCCACTTGATGAAAACTCGAAATACAGTCACTAAAACCAGAACGACTCGAGCTGGAACTTCCGGTCGTCAGACGTTTTATTATTATAGTTCGAGTGTCCCGTGTTACTGATTCGTCTCTGTCCCGAATACAAACGACTACATTCAACATTTATGAGAAGGAATAAAATTATAACATCGCATATTCGAGACTATGAATCACGTGAAGTCAGTGACGTATTGAAGGTGATGTTATAAGATTTAACGACCCATCAACGACGTGGTTAACCGACGTTTTATTACAAATTTCAGATTGTGGATTTATAAAATTATATAGGTCAAACGCGACTAATGTATATAAGAAGTACTGTTCTGACCACATTTTGAGATGGTTTTGGTGAGCGAATATTGCAAGGTGAATCTCTCTTTCTTGAGTTTATTGTGCGTGCTTCAGATGACAAACGGAAAAACAATTGACACCAACATTTCTCCAAAAATAAGTTTCACACAGTAAATAATGAAACATGTGCAGGTAAAATAGGTTACTCAGCTTCGATAAAGTTATGTTATGTGAAAGTAATGAGAATATGAAGTCTAGAGAGGAAAAACTCCGATGGAAATGTACTCTGAACATTCTGAATCTAAGGTATTTGAGAGACAACAATGTTTTTTATATGTAAATTACGATTATTGTGAAATGATATAAAATTATAACCTCGAAATTGATAATCTTTGGTATTTTGTATATATTTTCACATTTTACAATGACGGCGTACTCCTTTGAATATTGAGTTATGAGTTAATGAATGTATGAATCTTACATGTGAAGTAATAATTGTTCTTGTGGCTTCTTTGTTAGTGATATATATCATGGCCTCATGGATGAAATTAGTGAAAAATGTGTCCTACAATCACGTCATCAGTTTTAGTTTGTTTGCCTCTACTTTTATAGTTGCTATGGTAACCTTACAAACGTGATCTCATTATTCTTCAGAACAATAATTACACGTGAGTATTTTGATGTTCTTGGAAATCTATCATAATGTTTCCTTTTCTAGATATTTGGACTGCAATGTGAATATTTTTCCACACGCCTATATGTAACGTGTCGTAGATTAATGAACTTTATAAATACATAATATGATTATACATTATTTAAAACACAGGTTGACCTTCTGAAAAAAATTTGAATGTTCATTTTCTTGAAACATTGAACGATAAAAAATCAGAACAAAACTTTGAAAGAAAATTCAAATAATTTATACATGAAGATTCTTGTTCAAAGTAATGTACTTTTTCAATGAACTGTTTCATAGAAGTCAAGAAGTTATTTAATAGAATATTGAAATAGAAATGTTTTAAATTCGAGTTAAAAATTGTATAAACCCAAACTACGATCTCAATAATGAAAGCACCAAAAACGTGAATATTGATTGCCTACATTCAATGGTAACTGAAATTAGAATACCAAATGAAGCAATCATTAAACCTTTTATCAAAAGTCTGAAAAAAAAGTAAAATAGAAAAAGAGAAGCGCGGCTTCATTAAAAACTGGGAACATTCTCCATTGAAAATGAAACGCTCCTCAATCGACCCCTATAATTCAGGACGAGAATTCTTCGAAGCGAATCTCCAGTGACTTTTCCTGGCTTCAATGCACAATAATAAGCAAGCGGAAAAACTCATGGTACAGAAAGGCTTATTATCTTGAAAGGAAAGATTGTACGTGAACCTCTCTGAACACAAAACAGAAACCACAAGAGATTGGAGACGAGGCTTTCCAAAGTTTCGAAGCCAGCTGGCAAATTGTTGTGAATACATCACGCGAACTTAAGTTGGTCGGAAATCCTGAACCATAAATTATCAGAATGATATAACTTGATTCCGTGTAACTGGTCATCAGTTCTTGTGGAACAAATTATGTATCTTTACAAAGACTCGAATGATACATTTTTAGATTATTTTTAATTTATTCTCTCGTACATTTTATATTTCGTACATTCACTATATTTAATTGTTTCTACATCTTGGAATGTACAGTTCATTTTATAGAGTGAAACTCGGGTGGCAACCGTCTTGTCACTATAGTGTTATCATCATAATAATAATAATGAAATATCAACTTGAGAATTAATGACTTCTCCACAATTTTTTAACATATCTAGTTTGTTTCATCTTTCACTTAATTCTCACTCTATACTCATTTTGAATGACTTTCATAATTTATTCAAAAGAAAAAGACATTTAGACATTCAGAATTGACAAAAAATGCAATTTGATTGATTCGATATTTTGATTCGAGTACCAAGATCAATTATTAAAAAATAATTTTCTCACAAATAATGACGGTGATTTCTATGATAGTTTATGAAGAGTTTCCGATTTCAGTTTTTCATAAATCGTGGATAGGTTGAATGCCATATCTATGTTATACTGCAGGTGACAAGTTATTGATGAAACCATTATTTCAACTATATTGAATAGTCATTATATTACAAACGATTCTACCTCTCATCCATAGCCTCAATTGGGGACCAATAATGTTTTTGTATCAAGTTTCGATGTTAATAAAAAAGGAGCCTATTTGCTGTTATTTTTATTTATTTTTATATATTTAGAACAAAAGTGGAATCATTAAAACCTTTTCAAACACGTTTACTTTCAATACTCATAGTGACACAATAGTTTTGAAATTGATATAGAAACCTGATGCGAAATCATTGTTTTCTAATGAAGACGGACGATGAAAGGAAGGATCGTTCGGACGAGGGAAAAAAGGGCTATCTTACAATCTCAAAGTTACAAGAGAAATAGATGAGTGTGAATAAATTACAATATAACTTACAAGAAATACTTTACACGTTTTCCTATAAATACACCATCCGGCACAAGTTGGATGTAAACTGTTATAATGTTAAACAGTGGACTTATGGAAAAGTGCAAACCAAAGCACATCGCATCTCAAAAATTACATTTATGAAAATGTTATTACACTTTTAATGTTGTTTAACATGTTGTTTATCTTGTAATGTTGCTTAATGTTTGTTGGTGAAATGCAAGTTTGTTTTAATGTTGCTTGTTATGTTGTTTACATTGTTGACAGTTTTTCTGTAACCTTTCGTCGGCATTTTTGTATCTTGTTGTTACTATTAGTGTCGAATTATTAGCCAATATTTTACATATTATAATTATATTTTACCGTTGTACATACGATATAAGCTATCGCATATACTGTAATGCTATCAAGAAACCAATTCAAATGTATTGGTGTCTAGGACTACACATTTCGTTTCCATGGAAACAGATCAAGTTTTCACGATAATAACCAATTATGTCTTTGTTCTGCACAACGCATCACGTCATTAGTGGTTATTATTCAGTAAGAGCGGTACGAAAGACATAAGGCTACCGGTACTTATATAATATAATTTTCCCACGAGTACATTGCATTGTTTAGTTCAACATAATAGACCCACTCGTGAATGTTCTTCTTGAAGATTTTCTACTTTGAACTACCTAACACATAATTGCTTTCTTTTGAAAAGTACTCGAGTGAGGAACTAATCTTTCATTTACTTTTCTACGACAATCGCGTTGCGAAGGAGCGTTGATTGACCAATCAGTGAACGAGTTTCAAGCGATATCGCGAAAGAGTGATCATGTTGCTATAGAAACATGAATCTGGTTCATTTTTCGTGTCGCGAGGAATAAATTACATAGCTCCTCCCACTCACTGCTTTATAGATTGCCTCATTCTGGTTCGAGTAGAATTTCAAAATGTTATGGAACAAAAATAAATTTCGGTATGATATATTTTTAAAATAGACCAAAAATAACAAAAGTTAAGTATGGTTTTATTGTTGTAGTTATTGTTTTTGTTTTTTGCAACAAGGAAAGGTAAACGCGATCTAGAAAATCGGATTAGAGTTTCAAATTGTATAAATTAATTCAGTTTATTATATAGTCTATGGTTGAATTTATTTTTATATTTCATAGCATTTAATTCCTAGTTCTACGTTTTACGTTTTACGGTATTGGTAAACTTCCACGGTGTGCAGTCGGATGTGGACAAAAATACAACAGTCTTTTCATCCATATATTAATGATTATAATCATTATTTAATGACTGCAATCCTGTAAAATTGTAATTGAATCACCCATTAAATATTGAAGAAAAAAGTATGGAAGTCTCAATTGTTATCTATGCTGCTGATACACAACCAGAGAAACTGCAGTCTAGTCGGGTGTGGGATCGAAAATCTAAAATCTACAATAATCATGAAATAAGTTAATGTAATCAAACCATGACCTGAAGTGTTCACTTACATTTTAATTTTATGACAAATTTTAAAATAATTTTTCACAAACTGTATAGATTGAAATTCCAACGTTGAGTTCAACGTTTGTGACACTTGATTAGTAAAGTCAACGTATAATCCATGATGACATTGCTGTCGAAGAATCGAAACATATAATATTAAATTTGATCAAAACGTTTATACACAATGTGAGAATATAACATTATTATTGATCCATATCTATCAACATAGAATACTATTGACATAAAGTATTGTTACCATGCTAAGTATGCTCAAGGATTGTTTGAAGATGGTCACTAAGTGATAATAATACAACCCAAATAATCTAAAGCAAAATGGAGAACTATATAAGAATTCAAATCGTCTTCAACGCAACAGTTGTTATCTGACGTCGACCATCTTGATGTTCATTGTGGTGCGAGGAAACTGAGAAAAAGCTTGTGTTCATCGAAACGGATGGAAATTAAATACGAAATGAAACTGGTGCCCACCGTAATGATATAATAAACATTGGTTTACTAGGCTCGAGTTGGCAGGCGTCTTGGATTTACGCAACCAGTGTTCTCTGTTCTACCATGGCGTACAATTGAGATCAAGTTGCACGAAGTTCGTGGCGAGTGAAAGTGAGACGGAAGATTGATCAAACTTACGTGTAGGGACGTACAACAAATATTCAAATGACAGTGAATCATAAATTCTCAATTTTCTATTTATTATTTATTATGTCTTATTTACATAGGCAAAGTTCAGTCATACAAGACCGCTCTTCCACTTGACCCATTTAAAACACACAATTTTAATTGAAAATAAAGAATAAACAAATCAGCCGGAAAGTATTAAACACACAAGTGAGAAACTCGGATATATATATATAGTGTGTTCATTACGCACTATAATGATGACTGGAATCTATTGGCGTCGGATAAATGATGAATGAGATGATTGGATAGTGAGATGAAAGCTCTTGAAGTTATGGGAAGAAAAGTGGGAAAGAAGTGGTCGTGGCTCCATTTCAAATCAACTGTTGGGGGGTGGGGACTTTTCAATCGCACCTCTAAAAAAAACGGAAATAGCATGTTTAGCTGTTAGACCACCTTCATCTCTTGTTGATACAAGTATAGGCCCACATAATCTCCTTGGTGAACACTCAGGCCAATTCATGAGATAAACGTGGTAAATATTGATGGCATATCGCATGGATATCATGCCACCATAAGCTCAACCTGGCCAACCGCAGATGCTTGGTGGCGAAGTAAGCGGATCTAGCTTGGCATTGATTTTAGTTTCAATAAGCCACATCAAACAACAACAACAACAATACATCCTTGTGGCTACACACAGCATCCTTCGCGTAGGGGGAAATATGTATCGGCCGGAATTATAATACAAAACATTTGATTCGGAGAGGAATTTGTTCGGAGGACTAATGAATAGCATAGTAATGATTGTAACATGTGTAGTATAGCTTATGTGTGGTAATTGTAACGTGTGGGCAATGCCCGAGGTACTTTTGGTGATAAGTGAGGGGGAGCGGGAGGGATGGGATGTTACGAGGAAGAAAATTCAATATAAAATGAGTGGATATTTTAGTAGATCAGAATATAAACCTACTCCAGTGTAGGTAGAACATAGGATGTGATCATATTTGAACTTTTTCCCAATATGAGGTTCCTATCAGAATGAAACTTCTGGGTAAAATGGATGTAATAAAATATTATGGGATGAGATGAGTTGAAATGTTTTGAAAATCACAGAAGTACGAACCAGCGTAGGATTTTTGAGAATCGATTTCGAAGATAATATCGGTATATATAGGCCTAGCATCGTATAAAGTTTCAGTTGAATAGCTTTCAGATGTTTTCTAAGAAACAAAATCGTTGGCATTTTCATAACTCCAAGCTCATCTCAATCCGTCATCTGACGTTTTCTTAATAAAAACAAAATAATAAAACTCAAACCAAAACAATTCCAATATTACCGTATTACATGACTATTGTCACAAAAATACGGAGAACAAACAACATTTGGGATAGCCTGAATTATTAAATAGAGTTTTGAAAAAAAAAAGTTCAATTTGGACGTAGCATATGTCACATCTTATTACACATCTTATATCTCTTAATACTTCCTTAGTATATGGCCATATCAGGCTCAAATTTGAGATAACAATTCAAATGTTGGAATTTTTGTAATGTCAAATGTAGAATATGGTTGAATTATTGTTAGGGGAATGGATTCAGCCTATCTACTGGCCACCATTTGCATTACGACGTCATGCATTGATGTTCACATATCATCCTGTCAACCAATAGTATTGTTATGCTTCACTTTGCAATTTCAGCGTATGAATTCGGTATGTATACGTGTGATGACATCAGAGACACATAAAGGTAAATACCAAGATTTATTTGCATCATAATTATATTTATAGGTCTATATATATATATATATATATATATATATACTATACAATATTCTATTCGAATATCACGAATAAATTACAGCCACGAGTATTTCGATGAAACATTTGCTATGCTTGAAGTCGGTGGAAGTGCCACGTTTAATTTTAAAATATGCATATCTTTATTTGCGTTGCATGCATTGAACATCTGATACGGTTGGTGAGTTTTCCTAATGTTGCATATGGTTTTGAATATACATATTCAAGATTATTTTTAAAAATATACGAAAAATATATTATTCATGAAAAAAAGCAAGTCAATTCGCAATTCGCCTAATCTAGACAAAAGTTTTACTTGAGAATAATTGAATCGAATCATCACTCAGTTCTCAAAAACTTGATATATTTCAAGGTTCTATCAATCAAGGTTCTATCACTGGAGAAATGGAATATATATATATATATATATATATATATATATATATATATAAATATATTGTCAAATCTCAATATATATCATATGTGCATGACGCTGTTGTAATAATTATCAACAAACAATAGCATGCAGCCCATGGAATAAATTGAATACAAATTACTTAGTTTCGTTTATTGCCACGAAAGTATAATGCTGTGCACAATATTATCTGCACGAAATTTGATAACGCAATGCTGATGGTGATTATATGTACAAATTTGCGACCCTGAGCACGACTTACTTAACTCATGCTTCTCGGAATCAAGTCTTTATGTTTGTAGTTCTAATTTCAGTACCAGTATTTTATTTTATATTTTATTGGAGAGAATCGTGGAAGAGAGTGAAGGACGAAAAGTGGTGGGACGATAGGGAAGTATGGAGGTGATGAGAGAGGAACTAGAGGTGGTTCATTAGTGCGAGGCGGTGTTGTCTGGTAAGTGATTTACCCACGATTTTGGTGGTAACCGCCCTCTAACCCGACTATTCTTGAGAATATTGTACGATTCTATTATTATTAAAGTCTAAAAACTAACATACTCAAAAAGTTCTTTATCGATTGCTCACATAGTAGGGCGTGAAAATCTGAGATATTTATCATATATTTACGATTCACGTTATTATTAAATAAGATATAAGATATAAGTGAAATTTAAACATAAGGATACATTATATGTGTATTTTTTTGTCTAATCTCAAAGCATTTTTTATAAAAACTAATTGTATGTGTTAAATTTTAATCATATCATCTTAAACTTTTCGAATGTCTGATTCTCACATCGTTTAGACCTGTACGGGCATTGTTATTTAACATGGTTATTACTATCATAGCATTGTTATAGCATTGTCATTTCATTTTGGGCATTCATTATCTAACATACTGGAAAATATTGCATATATTGTATTGTTCATTGTATATAATTTTTTGTATCTGCTAAAATTTCAAAAGTCAAACTAAAAACAAGTGACATCGAATGTTATTATCATATATGTTATTAAGCCAATACTCATACTCATATAGGCCAACACAAATTGGGCTCTATACACTCACAACCTATCCTGAAAATAGAATCATATGGTTTTCAGCCGAATCCCAATCACGGAATTTTTGGCATTACATTATAGAATTCTAAAACACCACATACAAGAACTACCAACGAGGAAAAACTTCACCAATAGGCCTACATCACTTATGGTTCATCCACATTATTTTTCCAACGTGGATTATAGCAAGCAAATCTGTAATAAAACATGTCCACACCCTTGTAAGGATTTAATTTGTTATTATGAGTTTGGTACACACGGAGTGACGTCAATAAGGTGTTGCCAACTGTGTGTTATAACGTTGTAAGCCCTACCTTACACATACATTCGCATTAACCGTGTTATAATATGGAGATCGGCTTGTTGGCGAGTGATGGGTTGGAAGGGGGGGGGGGGGGGGGGGTGTTGTGTCATCATACAAGAAGGGTGATTACTGATGAGACGGTAGTTATCAGTCTAGAGAATACAGGACAGCTAGTGTCCTTTTGGGATATCAGATGTTAATGAGAAATATAGAGCGAGATACGAGAGAGTGTAAGAGGGAGAGAGAGAGAGAGAGAGAGAAGGGGGGAGGGACACGAGTCTACCAACATCAATGACTTGAATAATCAGATCTTGACATGGTGTGAAAAGGAAATTTGCTATTTAAAAATAATTGAAAATATATTTTACGTAACAACTTCTCTATCTGTTTGCAGCACGAGAATAAGCAAAAAATTACTGAAAAGAGACAATTCAAATTATCGATAGTCTGTCTCCACCATACCTCTCTCGATTTTATCCCCACAAATAACAGTACGCTGGGATATACTCCAAACTTCTGGTTCTAACATAAAGCGATATCCACGGTTATGTGACCCAAGAGGCAAGGCTGTGAGAATTATTTTGGCTATATGAATGGACTTCGTAACACGCGAGTTGGTGGACCCGATCGACCGTCACATTTACCTGATAGCAGAAACAGTCAGATGTGTCGATTCGTCATTTGCTCGGAGAATCGTTCCGTTTCGGAGTTTTGGCAAAGTATGGGATTAAAGATATATTTCTATCAAAGTACATTTTAAATGACCTTCTCTTGTTACTTATGTTGTAAAACATAGCGTAAAAGTTGTAAGGAAATAAAGTTATCACGATTTTCGGCCCAATTGCCCCTTGGTTATATGTCGAGGAAAGTCTGCATTTTGAAGGAGAGAAGTTTGAACTTTTGATCTACGATCCGTTGTTGAAGATCCAAGATCTACAATAATTAATACAACCTGAGACCAGCCTAAGATGATAGTGAAATGCGTACGTTATATAAGTAGGCCTATCGTGAGTAGAGCTAGGATAATTATTTGCCTAAAAATATAAATATGTTCGCGGGAAGCCAATATTGCAATATATCCTATTTGGCAATACCAAAGGCGTGATCTTTCGATACCAATCGGGCGGGAAGCCAATATTGCAATATATCCTATTTGGCAATACCAAAGGCGTGATCTTTCGATACCAATCGGTTCTTCTCCTCCGAAATGAGGGTTGCACTTATGATTCGATCCAATTCTTTTCTAGGGATTACAATTATTTCCCTAAAATTGATCATTTAGACATCATGATCGAATTGGCGTTGCTACGCTCCGCTAAATCGGACGTCGCCTAATTTTCGAATGCGAGATTAGATATGACAATTGATATTATCTAAACAAATACGCCCATATGCTGCGGAACGAGCTAATTGTTATTGAAACTTATACAATATAAAAATTATAATATTTTATAATATGATATGATATAATATAATTAAATATAATGTATATGAAATGCCATATTTTTTATTGAAACTCATCATATTATGAAATGTTATAATTTTATAATATGATATGATATAATATAATTAAATATAATGTATATGAAATGCCATATTTTTATTATGTACATACGTAAAAATGCATTATGCGTAATGCCCGACCAATTATTAGTCATCTTATGGCTATCATCCAGCTTGTGTAAGTTTCTCAATGGCACATCAAGGAGTTGTTAGTCATTTTATTGATTGCTTCTCCTGGAATATCGCTTGTCCAGGCGCATCTATCCCGAGGGAGAAAAACTTTTGTTGCGAAGCTATCCCAATGTCCGGAGAGACTCAACCGCAAGGGATCTATGTCGAAATAATGACACAGACTTGGCGTGGGAGGCATCCATGTATAACATCAGCAGCCTATCCTGGTTTGGAAGTCGATTTTGAATCCATTTTACAGCACGGATGTTTAGTTTCAAAAAGATAAAATCAATAGGCCTTTTTCAAACCTTTCGGGTTCCGGAAAATATATTTTGTGAAGTATATTACTACTGTTCATTGAATTCGTACTTTTTGAACATGAACTGATTTTTGAAATTCTGCATTTTTGGATGACATGACACTGAAATATTTCAGTATGATCTTGAACATAATTGTTTCGGATTAATTTTATAAGCGAATAGGAAAGTAGATGTAGTGCTAACAGAAATATGGAAATTCTTCATCCCTGATATATATATAGAACCAACAAATGTTTTCTCCAAAACGACTGGTATGATTCACATACAATTTGAAATGATATTTATCATTGATATTTTCAAATTCTTCTTATTTTTTAATGGCATCTAACTCCAGCTTTTTCCGATGAGTTTTCATCCGTATTTTTGAAATATTCAACTCAAAATGTTCAGATAGTGGACGAACTGATTTCCCCCAAAAATTCTCAACTTTCTACAAACTTGCTTCACAAACTTGTGAACGCCAATTGGTATATTCGTTAGTCAATATATTCTAAGGTTTGGGTGGAAGATCACTATAAAAAGTGGACCCCGCCTACTTTGCACAATTATTCTATAAATCCTTCATTATATTATATTTTATATCATAATATTATTATATCATACAAAAATTGAACAAATAAAGACTTACATTACATTACATATAGTATACGCGACGTTGTTCTCACATAATCTCACCTTACTCAAGAAAAAATCAATGAAGAACAATATTATATTTTTGTTAGATTTGGTGTACAAAAAACTGTTTCAAATTTGAGCTTCATAATCAAATCTTTCAGGATTCAACCAAACTAGAACGTTTTTAGTCTCAGTTATCCTAGTTTCCCAAATACTCAAATAGCTGAATAGATCGAGCTTCGCCGTTCTATCCATGTAAATACTCTTCAATCTAATAGAACACTTCACGCCTTTATTTCCGTACAACTCGTTTTCATCTTCTTGTATTAGTCGCCTATCCACTTGGTCGTATTCTAATTTCGATCTCATCCTTGCGTTGCAGGAGAGTCGAGTTGAACTGACGTGGTTTAAAGCCTTAGACCTATTTCTCAATCTTGGAGAAACCTAGTGTGCAAAGCTGAACTAGAACGAAATTCGAATATATGCTAGAGCTATAACATAGCTCACAATAGCAATGCAGCTTGCTATAGTAAAGCTTATAGCTATAGCAATATATCACCTTCCAGTTGAAGAATGTAGAAACATTTTGAAGCGTATGTGTTTCACTTTGATAGTAAGTCTATAGTTCTTAGTTCTCACTGAAATTATCGAAAAAGATTGGCCATGAAAAATATTTTTCATGAAATATAATATATAATATAGGTATTAATATGAAGATATTATAATTGGGTGATAATTTTCCAATATATTTCAGAATATGTACGAGTCAAAATCGATGAATGCACTGCAAAGATTAAAATTTAACAGAAGGAAAACCAGACTGCTCCGGAATGTAGGATAAATACCAAGGAATGTTCGTTACTCAAATACCTGAATGAACCCGAGGAAAAGCTCATTCAAATATTCATTTTGAAATTTAGATTTTTTAAATAAAAATGTATCTTTCCTGTTCTCAAGGCAACCCCAGTCACCAGAGGGAAAAAAGTTCCCCCCAGGGTGATTATTTTTGAAAATATTGTGAATGTTTATTATGGATCGGCCATATTTTAGAAGGTGTTTTTCTGAATGGTGTGCAGTAGTTTCACAATAATACGTTCATCCGGAAAGCCACTACGATAATTCATGCTTTGGTTGACACTGAAAAAGGTCACAAAACATGCATCTCGCGTTACATACACCACTTGATTACTTCTTCAGGTATTTTATCTTGTGTGGTAACGATGTGTTCGGAAAAGAACTGGCTTTGGGCTAAGCTAACAATAAATAGTTCAACTTCGTGCGTTTGGCACACAAAACAAGGGAGAGTCACGCAAATTTTTTCCGTAAATCGAGGTAATCCGTAACTATTTATTTGTATAAGAACGGCTTCAGGTATGCTGAAGAAAAATAGCTTAGCTGGTAGAATTTTCATCTAGATGCTGACTATAATGGTTTCCGTGTATGTAACGGATCTACGTATTTTTCAACTAGTTTTCCCAAAATTTTCTCGGAACTTTCAACTTTTTTTTCAATTTATTTTCATATACTATTTTAACCGTGACACATCAATAAATAATGAAATATTTTATACATTTTTGTTGGTAGGTTCCCCTTACGGGTAAAGTATACCATCCGGACAAAATTCTTGCTCTACATCTCTAGTTCTAGGCCTATATATGACGTCATAGAATAAATAAATAATTATTCATATCAATGATCACCAGTTACGACCAGGTTCTTAATATAATCTAAAACTATAGGTATCTATATATCTATATCTATAGCTATCGTAGATAGCTATAATCCTAGATATAACACATGTAATTCGATACGTTTTATTACCCGACTCACTTACATTGTTCAGCAAAACTTTGTTTTAAATGAAAGTTAAGCGATACTTATGAGATATTTTATGTTCGGAGTTCGAACAATATGTTACTCATCAAGTTTGTTTGAAAAGAAAATTAATAAATAAAATGTAAATTGAATAAGAAATTCGAAGTATATATATACTCGAATGGAAACTTATTCGAACATCAACCGATAATTTATACGTTTCAAGTTTTGCTTTCTCCACCCTGCAAGTGGAACTTGATTTGAAATTTTAACTCTACCAATAAAAAAGCGAGAAAAGTTACGTAGTATCAAAAGTGTTCATGATGTAATATTAAAACTCACTCGCAGTACTCTTCTATAAGTGTTCTCATTTTCATCACAAAAGGTTCAAATTGTATATTTTAAGAGCATTTCCGAAGTAAGTATTGTTTTAATAAACCTATATTGAGAAACGTATTATTCGTCAATTCAAATAATATTCGTCAATGTATCCTCCAGAAAATTCACCCCAAAATGATTCTCATACCTAAATATCATCACACTGCATACAAAAAAAACATACGAACATAATAATACATACGTACATACTTACGTACATACGTAGGCCTAATACGTACATAAAAAAACATAATAATAAAAACATTATATCTTTCATTTTCATAGTTTCTTTCCATATGTCAGACGAATTGACCAATATGCATGAACGTTTGGGTCTACCAATAGTACAGTTTGATATATAATGTATAAATCTCTCTTGACCATTAGCAAGGTTTATTCATCCAAGTAAAATACAAACAAAACTCTTAAAAATAAAACATTCTGAATTTTCTCTCATTTGATGTGATTTCTCATTCTTGACATTAGCGTGACTTGGACTTGCCTTGAGCGTGACTCGAGTGTGATTAAGAGTGTGATTATTTACCAAATATTGTCAAAACTGTGTTATAAGAAGTAGACAATATACAAGCAGTATGCAGACGCTATAATGACACTGTGATGAGTGATGATGATTAATGTGACGCAGCAAACAACTGGTATACGTGAAGGCTCGTGGTTGTATCGGGACACAAACCCACGTCCTCTCATTTGACATCCTTTCACATAACATGATTCACATGATGAGCGTTAGGGAATTTTCAGCATGAAATGGAACATTATTTTAATTATCAATTTTTCATTCCAACATCGTCAAAAACTTCTCGAGAACAAAAAAATTTGTTTTGTTTATTCGTAAACAAATATTGCATATTCTATGCACATTCATAGCTAGTGAAAAAACATATTCTGAATTCCCAATAATTATTGAAGAAGTAGTTGAACAAATGCGTTGCAATAAGAAATTAACTGGGAATATAAGAGTTATCAATATTGGTTAAACGTTGCGATATGAAGCGATACGATTACGGTTCGATGAGCGTCAGCGAAGACTTCACACTCTTTAGACAAGAATTATCGCTTTGGAAATGTGTTTGAGTGCTCTTCTTTATAAGTCACAAGTGAATTCGGACTAACTATCCAATGTGAACTATCATCTTTTCAAGTCCCATCGAAGAAATAAAATGTTTTGTGTTGGTGCAAAATATACCGAGCAACTTTTTGAAATCAGAGAGAAATTTTGAGAATCCCTGAAGAGAATGACCCAGATAGAAAATAAAATTGAAAATAAAATATTACTTTTTGTTTCACTGGATTCAAGGATAGTATTGATTCAATAACTTTGTGAAGTTACAGTTCCATCACCACCACATAGCCTACCATTTGAGAGTATGCAAAACTTTTTTTTACATTTCCATATCTCTAAGCTTACTCTCGTATCACGGCTTTTTTTGTAATACAGTATACATTGTATACATTTACATTGTATATACATTGAGGATATATTCGAAATATAATAAAAAAAACATACAGAGGAAACTAATGAAAATTAATCTGTACCAAACCAATTACGCTTTTGATTCGCTGATATGTTCAAAATATCCAATTTCAACTTTTCCTTATAGCCTATAGCCTATATTAAATGGCGCCATGCATGTTATCGTGGCAAGTGAATGCTAAAACTGATGTCAGGTATTGAAAATATAGTCTCTAATTGTTGAAAAAAAATGAGCAGTTAACCAGGGTTCACGTTCATATCATATGGAACAAAAATCAGTCATTTGTTGACGATGGATGAAAAACATGTTGCACATGGTCAATAAGACTTGAAAACAATTTAGAAAACAGTTCTTAGGGAAAACGAGAAGGAAAATGAAATGAGATTCACAAAACGCAATAACTACAGTTCCTTCAATCAAACGTATTTATTTGTTCAAATGTAAATATATATATATATGAATTCAAATATATATATATATATATATATATATATATATATATATATATAAACTTATGTATATGTATATATATATATATATATATATATATATATATATATATATATATATATATATATATATATATAAATGTATGTACAGATATAAATCATTTTAATGAATTTTCTGAAGAAATAAGCAACTTCCCTCCCTCCATACATTTTCTTATAAATCCTAATTAGCTTCTGTATGAAAATAAAATACATTCTTTCATTGATCTATTTGCTTTGTACACAAGATTAATAATAGCGCTAACAATTGTGCTTGAAGCATGCAATCGCACGGACAGAATAGATACATAATAATAGCAGGAGAAGAAGTATTCCCACGACCAATGTTACTGACAATAATTTACTGTAAAATTAAACACAACGTGCCATTGTTAAAACCACAAGGGATGTACTCTGAAATGAAACTTTGAATGACGTATCTAGTTACTATGGCTATGTCGCCACTGTACCCCTTTCCCACACCCCCTTAAGCCCCATGCATAACTATCTATTCAGTCAACGTCACGTGGTTTTCTCTACGTAATTTCAATTATAATTTAAACTTTGAATAATAGATATGTCTTTTGTTTTTCTTATATTGCATGTCTTGGTATTATTTGTCATCAAGGAATGATGTCACTATGGAGTTTGTCAGTACAAACTGTACTGTAAGGGATGCTTTTTTTTCTCCAGGTGTCGTGGTTGAAAATTTAGAATGAACTAGTGAGAAAATGGTTATTATATTATAAAATGCTTTCAAGACATTGCATTTTTATGTTGTGGGAGTATGAGTTTAAATGCTGTGCCACGGCAAGCTTCAAGTCACGCCATAGTGGTCATGTCAACGCCCTTTTGTTTTTGTTGTAGTTTACAAAAAAAATAATCAGGACGGCCAACTTATAATAATCTCTGATTCAGAACACCAAATCAACAGAAATGTTATTGGAATCGTGAAATATATAGATTCGAAGTTTTTTTTTTTCTAATGCTAATGCAAAAAAGAATAATGCAAAGAATAATATATAAATCACACGAACGTTTGAAGCATCAGTGTTTCACTATTCTTCCAACAATTTCATCATTTTGTTGTTTTCAATTTAATCAATTTGAAGGAATCGAAATTCAGCATAAAGCAATAGTAATCATAGAGCAATAATTGAGCATTTTTTTGGCAACATCGAAATCTCAATATGATAACTATATAAAATTAAGGCTGTAAGAATGGATCAACAAGTCTGCTCAGAATCGGTGTCTCCATGTTATTTCAAAACTTCGAGACGGCCTTGTCACCAAATGCAAATAGTTAAGTACGGAAAATTTCAGATTGAAACATTCTATAATGTATTCAATTAAATTATCAAAATCAATAAACTACCTGAATTACGTATAGATAATTTTCGATTTTTCAACTTTTCATAATATTACTGCATTACGAATTCATTCTTTAGAAAAGTTAGTCATTAATGTTTTGTTTTTGTATTTATGTTTCAGTTAGAAGTTTCCACTCGAAAAGTTTCACATTAAGACTAACTTACTAAACGGAGTCCCACTCCTCCTACTACAAACGAGAGAGAGAGAGAGAGAGAGAGAGAGAGAGAGAGAGAGAGAGAGAGAGAGAGAGAGAGAGAGAGAGAGAGAGAAAATCAATGGTCGTCACACGTGTACCCTACTTTTCAAACTTATCAACACATTTCACAGGTTTTCTACACAAAGACATATCTGATTTCATTGAATAATATATTATCAACGCCATTTGTTATTTATTTCAACTCATGATTTTAGTGGATTAGAAATATTGACAGCCTGTCGTTAGTTGGTTTACAACACAAGCTGGTTAGTATTCGATTCAGTGCCTGAATTACAAACGTGGGAGTAGCTTTAACTAGCTGTTTAAAGTTGGTATCACCATGGTTACATGTGGTATTTGTTTTCACTAACTCTTAGATAAAGGCTAACTGGACGTGGTAATAACGGGCATCATTAGGCTAATTCAATTTTTATCCAAGTCCAAACAAATACATTATCGTACTTTCTAGAATCCTAATTCAAATAGGTCGATACCAAGGTTTGAATTTTTCAGATAATGTAGTCATAAATACCATTTTTCATTGACCATGGATCAAAATTTTTTCAATTATTCATCTTTTTCTCGGATAACCACTTTTGGAAAAATATATAAATATTTACTTGCTATAAATTGTTTAATGATATTGACGTAGACTGTTAGAACTCATTGCTTTCACTTTTGAAAAAGTGACATATGAGAGTATTACATATATTAATATATTGTGTTGCATGTGTTTTACAAGTATAGCACACAGTATTATATTGTAACTAAAGTGTTTTTTGTTATATTCAGAAATATTATAGATATGCGATATTCTGTTGTACTATATTGATGATGACTGTGGTAATAAAAGGATATCTGTAGGCAACTAGGCCTACAGCCGAACAGTCGACGTATCGTAAACTATTTCAACCCCAGTTCGAATTTATTGTCACCCGATCAAAATAACATACATCAACCCAAGCCAAGTCTTCAAAACGTCGAATTACTCCCGTTATTCGTGGAAGCCAATTCATTTATTCATGCACATACATTATTCAGACAATTAATTTGGTCATGAATAAAGTTTAATAAAACCAATGATAGTTCCTTGTTTAATGACAAGGTTGACATTGAATTTCACGACGACATCAATAAAACAAGTATCAAGTTGAGCATATTGGGAACTCTTAGTTGGAACGCTTCGTATTCGAAATAATTAAAATCTATTTTCATCACTTCGTAATGAGTATTGGACCTAAATTTACAAGGAAGTCGAATAGAAAATTAGATTAATGAATCATCATACTAATGACTATATAAAAATAATTGCATTTCCGTTAATGACATGGGTAACAAATATCATAAAATCTCATTCATTTGATGTATCGTTGATAACTGATAGTATATCATATATTTCAAGCGAAAACGATCAAACATCGGTACTAATGTATTTGCTTTGCTGATGCTCAACAACTTCACTATATAAGCTAGGTTATATGTGGGTTCGATTGAACAGGACCTGGTGTCAATGAAACGATGGACTGATAGAATGTCGTTGATCATATTGGCTTGGTCTATCAATGGAAATGGATGTAATTAGACAAATATATTTTACATTTGAAGCAGGAAATAAACGTTTATTTTGGACGTTTTTAGCTGTAAATGAAGATTATTACAATCGGACAATGCATTAATCGAATGAATTGAATCACTGGAAATAACAAATTGTACAAGTTTTATTACTTCACTTCTAAATATTCTTCAAATTCTCATTATTATCAAGTGCTTTAGTTTAGTTTAGTAAATAGTTTAGCATTTAAGTGATTTAGTCAACATATCTAGCTTTACAGCACATTTCTTGTTGTTCAGCTATATTTATTTCCCATTCTACTAGAAAACAAATGATAAGTATGTCACATCATTTCTACTTGCCTACTAATCAAATTTGAGCAAAACCTGAAACGGTAGAACTACGTTAATTTCAAAGATAGCATATCCCTCTTTTAAATACCATACCCTCAGAAGACAAGGCGGAAAAGCGCGAACACCTCATTTCCGTTTTCTATGCGTCGTACGGAATCCCAAGTCTTTGCGTCGACTTACAAAGAAAACTAGGGAATTACGTATTTCCGTAGACCCTTTATTAGAATTTCCGCCATTTTATACACGGTTCAAATATGCACGTATTTGCAGCATATTTCAAACACTACAATGGCGCCCAACCTAGAATACTAGTTCGATACATTTCAAAGGAAATTAACTACCGAAGTTTTCGTGCGTGTTTCACACGTCAAACAGAAAACCGAATCAACAATCAAATTTTTCCTCTCAACATCAAAACATCGTCGGGAAATTTTTGGAGAACAATTTCAGCAAGATTTTAAAAAGTCCAATACTGCTCATCATCATTGTAACAAATTTTCGATTTCATATAGAATTGAATTCAAAGACAGTAATTCGAAGTAACTTTCAGTTAATTTCTATCAGCTCTTCAGAAAAAATATCCTTTTGGCATTTTCATTCCTCTTCGTTCGTCGCTTAACAGCGTGTATGGCGTTGTCCCGAACAAGGTATATATAATATAATCTAAATGTCACACCGACGCCCAAAACCTGATCCCTACAGAAAAGTTCAATGAATTTAGAAAGAAATAACGACCGAAGGTACAATATAACTCTTTCTGTTCTTATTATTCGGAATACGCTTGAATGTTGTGCGTTGAATGTTGATAGTTGGCATCACGTGATGTAATGATCGTGTGGTTTTTGTTGTTGACTCAATAAATATACGTTGTAGGAAGTGTATGAACTGAACATTACATTCGTTCATCTGGCTTTCTACCATTTAGAGAGCCGTGTGCACATATAAAGTATGAAGTAAGAAAGAGAAAGAGTTGTAGGTCTTGCTCTTTCATGCAGCACGTTCCCAACATTTTTTATTTTCATTTTTATGGTATAAAAATATATAATGGTCAAGGATCGTATTACAGACGGCGTGTAAAAGGAGCATTGAGGACTCTATATGTTTTGAACTATAAATAAATTTCATACAAACACATGCTTTCACACAAACACACACAACCATATAATATATATATATATATATATATATATATATATATATATATATATATATATATATATATATATATATATATATGATAATTAAACTTCTTGGATACGATCCAATCTCGAGATGTGTGGGATAATTTAGCCATGTCGTAAAACATACGTCTCGACCGGGAATATATATACATATAAATGTGCACATATATATATATATATATATATATATATATATATATATATATATATATATATATATATATATATATATATATATATGTGTGTGTGTGGGTGTGTGTGTATACCCAGAAATATGAATCAGGTTTGAACGGAAGGTTTATTCTCCACTCTCAAACAGAAAAGTATTATGAGACTAACGAATGGAGTGAATGTTTTTCATTATTTTTATTGCCATTTGAGTCATTGATCCCCTAACTATGTCTTGTTTGAATGGTGTATAAATCTATGTTTTTCACCATGAATAATAATATATAAATTCATTATGTGAAGTAATAAATTGAATCTCCATGGAGGTAAAAGTATAATAAATGAATTGGTTTGTGAAAGAGGAGGAATTGGTTCGTACTGAATGATTGGATATTTTATAAGAAAACTTTCAGGTTCAATCAGCTAAGTAGCTGAGTATTTTTTTCTACAGAAATGAAAGAATTTTCAATAGTAGGTTCAGCTTTGTGAATGATACATATTACATTCAAGAATCAATTTCATGAAATTAACAATTCATCGTTAGGCCTACATTGTAATGTTCATTTAGCCGGGAGTTATTTACATTGGCTTCGAGTCATTTAAAGCCTAATTATGAAGTGTTAAGTTTGATGTTTCTAATTTGACTATACTAACAATATCGAAGTAGCTCGAGCTGATTTTCTAGACGATATATGACAAGCATATTTTATGCAAGTGTATTACGAACAAGAGAAAATCGAGGCCAGGGTACAGCTGACTTGAAAATTCACCTGAATTCATTCTTGGATGAATAAAATGTCGGAAAAATGGACCTGAGACTCTTTTTCACTCACACGTAGTCAATCTCAAATATACCTACAAAGACAAATATGAAGTTTACTTTTCACGTAACTCAATTAGAATCTATACATGTCAATACTAGTAGCACTAGTAGCACTAGTAGCAGAATATTAAATATATTCCACGTTGATGGTTCATTGTATATAATATATATATATTTTTCTTCGATAATTACACATAATTAAAAATACGGTGATATTCACAATGGAGTTGATGAATAAATGAAATATAAAATACTATGAAGTAAATGAAGTTCATTTCAATAATTCCCTCATATCTTGAGGACATTAGAATTTCTGAATATATTTTATGAAACGAAACACGTGTTGAGAGAGAGATATAAAACATACAGTTCATTGTTATAATAATGCACAGAAAAATTGTACCGTTTTCCCCAAATATAAATATTCGTGTTATTCATGTTAAGCGGGTTATTATAGTATTCACTATCATTTTATCTTTCGATATATTTCAAATGGCCAATAGAATGTCTTTCAAAACCAAAAATAGTTCTATTCAGGGTATAGGCATGAATGTGCATACAGAGCCTTGTGCCCATCCTTCAACTTGACTTCCCTGCAGAGCACATGAATAAAACGGTAACTCACACAATTGAGGAATATTTTCCATTAGAATAAGTGAAGTAGCTTATATACTTACATTCGCATAATATGAATCGCATTTATATATTTACTGAAAGTAGGAAAAATAACAAGAATTTTGTCTTTATAACTATATGCATATAGTATTCACTGGATATGTCGGTGCTACTACCTTCAACATATTGGTAATGTCATTACAGAAACAAACTGTGTAACATCAAACGTGTAACTCTCTTTGAAAATGCATATATGCATATCTTTAGTCGATTTAATGGAATATCAGTCTTTTGCTGATAACTTTGAAGGGTATGAGATATCAAAATTCTGAGAACAAGAAAACACAGCTATTTTTAATACCTTCCAGACGATGTAAGTGCAAATTATTCATCTCATATCGCATAATTGTCAGGCGTATACGATTACAAAATGTTCATTTTTAACCGTACACGCTTGACAATTGGGCAATTCGAGATGAGTAGTTCTAGCTATCACTTGAAGTTATCACTTGAGTTATCTTGAAGGTATTAGAAATATATGTGTTTCCTTGATCTCAGAATTCCCATGGATTCTCAAGCCTTAAATTGGAGTACTTGAATACAATACAACAGTGATATTTATGCTTGTTATTTTGGCGGACAACCGTTCAACTATTGCGAATACACGTATAAGGTACTCACTCATATCATATACATCTCAAATGCACAAGTCTAAGAGCTGTAAAACGTTTAGTACCAACATAACTCAATTCCAACTTTACAAGGACGTATTTCTACACTATATCTACTGCATGGCTCCTTCATGTTATCAAGATCATAATCCAATAGCAGTGCTAATATTTATTTCATTCACTCCTGACAGCCTGTATTTGCTAGATGTCTATTACGTTTTAAACGATTTCAATTCCCCCCGGTGAATGCCATATAGCCACTATAGGTATATAAACACGTAGACTTCCTCTCAGCGTTCTTTTTAAAGGTGATAGTCGTGTTTCGTTTTATATTACACATAGACTTTAATTGGCCAGTTTCACAGTTTCTTTTTATAGTATTTCACGACTTTATACCATGTGCATACTGAGTGTATACCGGAGCACAAAAATGTTGAATTCGTAAAGTAAATGCGACTATTATGCATCCTTAATTGTAATCAACAATGGCAGTTTCAAGGAATCGTTCCCAATGGTTACTATTGTTACATAGTTTGTTGTAATTATCAAGCAAGTTCAAATTATACTCAATCAGAAGACTTCGTCTCTCAACAATTTTTATCTGCTTGATAATTGGTTGGAAATTCTTGAATGTAGTATCTATGTATAAATAAAAAATGGTTAATTGAGCGAAAGCGATGATTTAAAGCTAGGCATAGAAGTGATTCGGAGTTGTTTTTTATGTTTATTTTTCAAAATTTGTACTCACACCACTGGTGAACCAAAAATATTGGATGCCCATCAAATTTTATACAGAATTTATTCAAGTTTTCAAAGTGCTGTGTTTTGGAGCACAAAATGATTTTAAAAATTCATCCAGCGGAAAAAGACCTGAATAGAAATTTAAAAAATAATCAGAAAGCCCGATTGAAAAGCATTGTGGAGAAAATGAAGTTCGTAATTGATTGCGCTATGGCGATCAAGTTCGGAGCCAAAACAGATGCAATATATACTTCTGTGTAGTGACTTCACTCATTGTTAGAAAAGACAGACAAGTCCACCGACTGGTATTAGTCAATCAAATTCTTTCATAGTTCATGCACCTATTCGCTGTATTGCTATGGTAAAGATTGCTGGTCATTTGTTACCTGACAGAAGCATACATGTACGTCTACAACGGTTACATATTGATACTTTTTTATATTGGGTTTAACGACGCACTGTTATGATAGCGCAGATTTAATGGCGTAGGATGGATGATTCTTCGATAATGGCAAGGATAGTGGGAAGGAAGCGGTCATGGCCGACTTGTTGTAGGAACCATCCCGGCATTAGCCTAGACTACCGAGGGAAACCATGAAAAACCCCTGTAAAAGAAAACCTCGCCTCCCGGATTACATGAAGCGAGCGCGTTAACTGCGCTGCATGTGCCGGTCATATTGATACCGTTTTATCGAAAGACCGAATTGTCGAAAAATCACATGATCGAATTTTCGACAAAATATCATTCTACAATTTGACTTTCCGACAATTTGGTAGTTAGTCAATTCGGTATTCCGAAATTTCGGTAATTACTTGTTGCTTTTTAAACTTTGATAACTAAGACTAACCTAGAAAAAACGATATTTTGATGGAACGATCTTCCGACAGTTCGGTATATCGACGATTCATTACTTCTAACTTTGATATTTCGACTAAAAGATTTGTCGATTTGATATTTTGACAATCCGTTCTTTCGACTGATTGTTATTTCGATGATTTGATGTACCGATACACTCACCCTCTACGTATGGCTCTGACAATGTATATATAGATACTGTGAGCGTGAATGTATTCTTGTATACTTTGCTCACGTTAAAATGCCATAGAGAACATATATATATATATATATATATATATATATATATATATAGGCCTATATATATATATCGAACAAAGACCTTGCTATCGACCGTCTATATAAGTGTACACTCGTACTTTTATAAACACTTCTAACCAATTATTCGTCCGCAGTTCGTGCAAACGAGAACCAAGTATCGAACAATTATTTATTTATCATTTCAAACGAATAAATTGTAACATATAACTGGCTTCTAATCGAACTAAATAAATACTATGAAACCATGTGTGAAATTGACAGCAGAATTATTTTGCTACAACCGCAGTATATTTTTGTGGCATTGTTGGTAATTTGGAATAGTCACCGTGGAACGTTGGTACAGCCTTATTAATGAATACCAGCCGAGAATCCAACACAAGTGCCGTCCGAGTATTGAAACGATTTATGAATAAACCTTTTAATCATAGTTTGATCAATCATTTGTTTCGATTTATTTTGATCAATCTATCGCTTCCTATGTCAGTACCTTGATTTGGTACGTGAGGGATTCGACAATCACTACGGTATGTCGTCAGGAGCATTTATTTGCTACTATTTGTCAAGTTAATCCATGACGAACTGGAGTAGGTGGAGCGTCCAAGCACGAAAAGTGTATAACAAGTGCTTATTTGTAACCAGAAAAAACTCACGGCTGCCGCGAATCGTAGCTCAGTCGACTGTGGTACCGCTTTAGACAGTGATGTGACATTGAGAGGAAAATATGTGTTTTGGTAAATTGTCCTTCCAGTTATCATCATTTTCCTATTCTAACTTATAGCTCTACGTAGAGCATTTACACAAATCAAAAAGGAGTCATCTCAGTATTAAGTTTTAGCTAGCAATTATATAATTTAAATATAAACTACAACAACTGAGTAACCACAATTCAGAGCTTACGCTAAACATTGGACAATTGAGTGTAGTAAGGCACTCGTATTTGTGACCGGAATCTCACGCTCAGTCGTACTCCCATAGAACGTAGCTCTTGGTGGAGTCGTTAAGTAAACAATATACATCAGTAATTATGAACGCAAATAAATGATTAAAATACCTATTGTAAATTCCAGTACTTTAATCTTTGTAGAACCATGGTACAACCTTATAGCGTATCTATATTCATTAAATATTGAACAAGCGCACGAGACTGAAGTAAATCCCTAAAGTCACCTGCATATTGTATGATATTATTAATAATCGTATTATACGGTCTATCTATTTCACTAGAATATTCAACCAGAGTCTACAATATTTAGCAGCACGTTTACATTTTAACTTATTAGTTAAACATGGCATAACTTGAATTGCCTAACATTTCTGTTGACTGTACTAATAATATGAACATACTGATATCAAGTTTAGAACAGAAGATCTGATCAGAAAGGAAAAACATTTATTGCAAAATTTCTATGGTGACTTACAAGAGTACCTCGAGTTTACTTTCTTACACATTTTAAAAGGGATGATATTAGGAATGATCATCGCACTATTCGGCACACACTGATCCTTCTTGAAATATTATTCAACTTTTTGATATATTCATGAACCCCAGCGACAGCTTAGTTATATGGGGGTACGAATGATCAGGTTATTAGTTGATAATAAGCGAAAGGACTGTTACAGTCATCCATACGATACGCGGAACTCGAACTCACGTCAATGTAATCTCAGTTTCTGCAGTGGTGGTTAAACTGACAGTGCTAAACGAGGGCGAATGATTTTCATTTCTTCATGGCCTAAAGGATCACTATAGCCTCAAGAATTTGATTATGCGAATTCATGTTTTGTGAATCAATAACTATGTCACCATATTAAAGAATCGAAAGTAATTAGACGAGAAATTTGCCATTCTGGTCTCTGGACATTTCATCACACGTTTTATCACACTTTGATTTAAAGTACATTTTTTTTTTGATATAGGTGGAAATGGAGTTACAATTAATTTCGACAACTCATGATAAAATGCTTTGTTTCTGATTTCTGAATGACAAATATGGTCGAAGTCATCTTGATTATGAATGAAAATTAGAAAACCACTAACTTCAATTTTAAAACTGCAAAAGATACTGTTTTTACTCTAGTTAGTTTTCCGAGGACCTTCCGATGACTGCACATTTTGCAGAGCATAATGAGAGCATACTCCTAGAATTGGTGAAAGTTCATATATATTTTTCCATCTATATTATAAAAGTCAGCATTACATGTGTATAGAGAAGTTGTTTCCTAGCTCAATGAACAATTGTTGAACATTGCAATTCCTGAATCATAATTGTATGAAAAACTAGGGCATTTATTGTTCCATTTTTATATTCACGAACCAACTAGAATATTCTATAATTTGTCTTTTTCTATTAAATGCACTCCATATCCCATAGTATGTATCCTTTCATTTAATCATGGATACCATATGCTTCCAGCCATGCAAGTTGGCGGTGATGCTTATCAAACATAGCAAACACTAATCATCACTTTATTTGAAACGTTGTTACTTTGAGAGTTTGAATTTTGAAATAACTGTCAAGTTATCCCACAAATTGGAACGCCCTGACAAGTTGTCCATCTCCTCAGGGAATCTCGCCTGGAGGATTGTACCAAGAAAGTTTGTCAATCCTCAATATCTCAACATCAGCAACTTTGACATTTTTCATCCTCACTGATGGTTTGTCGTGGTTTCCTCGAGTCTTAAAGTGAATACTGGGATGTAAACTCATCAATTAAATCGTCAACGACAGAATAATACTGAGACAAAAATATAATCAAAATGACGGATAAAAAGATGAATGAAAAAATTACTGAATGATTGAAAAATTGGAAAATGAGCGTATTTCAAGCACAAAAAAACAATGTCCGCGAATTTATATCGACCATAACAATCGTTGATAGTTCCCACTTCTATATGTTGTTTTGTCGAACCAATGTTCGACATTTTGTTACACTTGACTAACATCACTCATTGTCATTCGATATCTCCAAGGAGGCCGTGATGCCAACCAAAATTAAATTAAAATCAATAGGCTTCTGTCAAGTAACAAATGACAAACAATCGTTACCATAGCAACAAAGTGAAATGGTGAACTATCAAACATTTTGAGTGGCTAATTCCAATTGGTGGACATAGTTGAACAATGGGTGACGTCACTTGACAGAAGCCTATAAAGATGGCGTATTTGAAGGTTTGTCCACCGTCAGTTGCTATGACAACGACGTATCACGTGACAGTCGGAAGTCCATAACTATTATGTCTCATACATGTGTTTACGCGAAGGATCAGAGATATTCACAGAGGCCCTGAAGTAATTTATTAACGTATTATTAAAGTTCACTCCATTTCTGTATGAGTTAATAAGGTCTACTAAGGCTCAGGTGCCAGAGGCCATTAATCTTGCATGACTATACATGGTGTCTGGTCCTATCTATTACCATTTGGCGGTGTGGGAGGTATACGGTTAGGTCTATATCGACGACCCCCTGACAGTGCGTGTGGTTCCAACTGTTCAATCAAGTCTGCGGGTAGCATCAGACATCGATTAACAGCCACCGAGTATTGCAGGGGTGGATAATCTCAATGTATGCTATGTGTTCAACCGTAATGGCCACCAAATCGTGATGAGTTCGACAATAAAATGAATGAGATGAATATTTCACATACCGAAATGAAGGGTTTCGATTTTCTGATCTTTTTCACACTATAAAACTTTACTATAATATATATTTGTGTCAACAAAAAAAGAAGGTGAGAACCACACATATGCTAGTGTTGTAAGATAGGAGGGAAGTCTCCGAAACCAATAGATCTTCGCTATCATTACAGTGCGTTGTTAAACCCAATATGAAAGGAAAAAAATGAGGGAAGTCGCTCGAAACGTTCTTCTTTCTTGTATATAGGTGTATTATCAACCTAGAATTCGAATCACACTATTAGTATGTTATATGTTAGTGTGTGTATTAGTATGTTATAGCTCATATACTATAACTCTGAAACGAAATGAAAGCTACCAATCTTCGGTTTGCTCCGACTTTACCGCATACTTCAACATGGTGTGTCATATGTGGCCCGACATTTTCGTCGCCCTTTCATTACGTTCGCTCTTATAAACTATGGTCCTGAGATGTCATGACTAAATGTCATCATCTGTTATACCATCTCAGGTGAGCCATATATCAAAATGAAACTATATGGTGAATATATTTTTGGGAAATTCGATTGATAGCTTTTCAAAATAAGTGGAAGATATACCAAAGCTCCATAAGAATAACTTGTAGTTACTGTGAACTGAATTTAAACTCCGATTGAAGCCTGGAAAATACCATATCATACACACTTCAGCTGTATTTGATAAAAATGATATTTCAATTATTTTCACCCAGCTTCATCTCAAAGCGAAATTTATCGCCTTCTCTTATTGAATAAAATGTATATCACTCTCACTGGGAAAACTCAGTATTCCAGTTCTGCGATTAGCTTAGAAGTGTAAAAAGCTAGAACAAAAAAAATATGTCTGATCACACTGCATCCATACAGGCTGTAAATCACTTTCAGATTTCAAAAACCCCACCTGCAAAGTCACTGAGTACATTCAGTGAACTTATAGATTTTTGTTCTGTTTTGTTGGTTTCAAGTATTTTTCCTTTGAATTATTCTCATCGGGACTCTCCATAATTTCCGAGTGTTTTCTGAGAAAAGTGTTGAACCGATCTATCTAAAAAACCAGTCCAATATATTCTGGTTTGACACCGATGCCGCGTACGAGATTTAAAAAATAAAAAAATCTCAGTAAATGAAATAGAAATCTTCACTATGCTGATTTAATTAATCTAACTTGAAGACCTTATTATATATATCTTCCCACGTAACGATTTTGACAGATGTTGTTAGACTGACAACAGATACAGAACAAATTCACGGCTCCTCCACCAGTATGTACTATTGCATATATGACGTTCCGTGAACAATTTGCGAGCACTTTATTATAATTACCAAACTGAATTAGATGATTTACGTGATGTTCCTGAATGAAATACACTGATCTGTCAATTTAATTTCCCATAAGCAACGTTTAGGTCAACTGTTTTGACTCGAGTTTGATATTTTTACGAAAAACAACAACATGAATTGATTGATATAAAACTGTTGGTTAAACAAAACTCGGAGTTATATGATGGAAATAGAATTGTATAGAATGATTGTCAAACATCTAATTATGATAGTGAGTCACCATACAATGACTTTAATTTGGCAAAAACATGGACGACATTTTTCAATGTCCACTCTCTGCCATTCACAGATGGGTTATGTGCTATTTACATGCAAGTGATAACGTACATTGAATTAATTATATTTTCAATTATTAATAAGTTGACGTAATAAGCATAAGTAATAACTTGGGAATAGAAATGCGTAAATGGCAAAAGCATGGCCACTGCAGCCTCCATCATAATAATGGGATCTCTAGAGGCACTAGCGTTTTTCTTCAACATGCAAGAAGGAACTTCTATTGATTTTCACGTACACTTGTGAACTTGTGGTTCACTACTTCAACCATTTTTAAAATACAAGTGATTTTAAAATATTTCATTACAACTTTGTCAAGTTAAAAATTCTAAAACATAAATGCGGTTGGTTCTGGTATCAAAAACATAATGAAAAGCACATACAAATGGTCATAGGTCTAATAATCTGATGACAATTTTTCATTCATTTGTAATGATTTCATATGTATACTATTCCCATTATATACCTGCATAGTACGAGATACAAAAAACAGGTAAGTATACTGATACACCCATTTACATAGAAGCGTAGTAATCGCAATTCTCTTAGTTACAAATCCAGTTTACATTTCTCTGCTGACACCCTTCTTGTCTAAGTCTATACTTAGAACTCAATTCAAACTACACATTGAAACAGCAATTACCTGGACTACGTCAAGCAATTATACAAATTAGAAATGGCCATTAAGGCAAGTCTATTTGTCTATTGTGTTGAGTCTACAATGGATAATAGTCATCGTGCAAGTAATACCGAACCATTGTTATTTGAAAACATGCCCACCTTTGTATGAAAACAAAATGAATAAAAAACGATTCGTTTTTATGTAAAGTCAGCACCCGAATCGAATCGAAACGATTCGATAAACTTGAAAATCCAATTATATAGAACGTCGATCGTCGACATTATTATAACTCTTTCGATTGCACGGTTGACAAAAACACTGTGGTGACGCGTTCAAAAACAACATGGAAAACTCTTAATTATTGATACTGGAAAGAATGAAAACATACTCTAGAATGTGTCTAAATTTATTTATCACAAATTAATGTTTTGATTACTAGGAAAACGCAGCGATTGAGTTGTAGGATAATCGAGATATCGAGAATTCACCCTTTGGTATTTTTATAGAATTCCAATGTTCCCAATATTTTTTTGAAATTACCATAGATCCGATTTTGCTAAGACATGCTTGATTCTGCTCCCAATTATGTAGGCTCTATGTCATTTTGTGTATACAAATACTAATATATCAACACAAGTGAATTATATCGACCTATTAATTCACTTATCTCATGTTTGTACATATGATTATATTCTCTGTATTTGAAATGTTATTAAAACAATTTTGTATTTATTTCATAACGTTTCAAGTTCTATTTGGTTATTATTATGTCTGTATGTCATAACGACAGCCATGATATATATGGCAGCTAAGTATTTGTATGAATTGTATTAAGATTATATATATATATATATATATATATATATATATATATATATATATATATATATATATATATATATATATATATGTTTATACATAAGTGTGTATGTGTCTGAGTGTTTGTTATATGATACAATATTCTCGAATAAATCTTCAATTCACGTGCGAACAGAAATTGCCTCTTATTGAATATATAGAGCATTTCTGTAAGCACGATTCAAGATGGCCGCTCCGTACACGTCAACACTGTTTACTCTTATATTGACGTATGACAACATTCAAACGTGACATTTTTAATAGTCCACAGCTTGGTTTCCAAGCTTGCGACACTTCAGGTTGGCATTAAACGTGCGTTGTATCAGTAGTCTTCGATTAGATCTTCACTTTTTCTATAAAACGTTAATTATTATGTGATTCATCACAATATTTTTTTTATATATAGCCAATATGAAACGGACAGTTTAAATCATTGTTAAACACCACATAATAATTCCAGTTGCATAACCCGTATCAGACATATACAGAAATTATAAGCAATGTCTTATAATGCAAACTGAAACAATAATTATTTATCGCAGTATTTATCAGTTATTATTATCCACTTATGCACCATGGCAATGGCTTTCATCATCTCCGATAACATGTCAGTATATTCACCATTCCAATTATATAATAATAATAATGAATATTATTTTCAATTGAGATCAATCAACTGTTCGATTTTTCACTGTTGAAATTATTGATTGTAAATATCAAATTTATCACCTCAAATAACATTATTTCCAAATTTAGATCCAAACACTTCATGTCTTTTTCATGTTCATAATCATTGTAGCTACATTACCGGCTGGAATCAGCAGGAATATTATATTCACATCCCTGATTGACTGAAACTTTTTTATGTTTAAAATGAAGTAGTTGTACCAATATCGAAGTACTGAAGACATTACGATACCACGTTGTAGTGGCCGTATAATTGGTACAAATTAGGTTGGCCCTTCCACCGACTTCTCACGTAGATACAACTACAAGTAGAAGTAAGTACGTGTTCGTCGACGGAACCCAATGTGGTTTCACTGCCAGTTGGTTTCTCTACAATACGTGTTCAACACGTCACGACTCGTGATGAACGCAGCGTCATGTGACACGTATGGTCAATACAGGTCTATTATCTAATGTTTCACTTTCCGGCGCGAGGTTGTTGGAAGGTCGTCAGGATGGTATTCGATAACATTAATATATATATATATATATATATATATATATATATATATATATATATATATATATATATATATATATATATATATATATATATATATATATATATATATACATATATACACACAATTTAGGAATAAAATAATGTCCAGAATTGATCAGACAATGAAAATAAAAAATCTTGGATAGTATTCCTCCAGTTAACCATGCTATTTTATTGAGTAACTACGGTAATAATTAATAATCAATCCAATATTGAAGACATATTCAATAAGGACTTGAATTTATCTACAGAATTTGAAAAGTGCATATACGAAAAAAGGGATACATGAGCGGGATAAAAGATTGAAAAGAGCGGGATAAAACATTAAACTCAGCCTGCATATTTGTGTATCAAAACGTCTGAAAGGATATGAAAACGATTACTTTCATAGTATTTTTATTCCCCTCCTTTTATATTTTCAACATAATCAAATCTAATGAAATATGCTAATCATTTTCATTTTATGTTCGAATAATTTGTACTCAATGATACTAGTAAAACACGCCGTCCGCGATCAACTTTTACCCGTCAACATGTTGACTCAACATGTTGACAGCTAGCAGAAACCGTGCTTCTGATCTTGACTATACACATCGTCAACACGTTGCCGAGAATTGAATATGCTCTATTATCTCATCAATATTGACGACCTTCAATGTTGACGGGTAATGTTGATCGTGTATGGCGTGTTCAAGATACTTGAGTGTACTGGGAACACCTCCGAAGGAATCCAGGAGGGGGAGGGCCTAAATTCAAGCGAATTGTGCATAATTACTTCCTCCAAGGAACAATCATAAGTTGAATAGTCAGATGAATCACAATTTTGGATCTAGTTTTTGAAAGGGTTTCTCCAAGACCAACTATAGTTGATTAACACGAGATTTATTACTCTCGTCTCCTCTTGATTCATATTTTTTTTCATGGATACAAATTCTCAAAAATCAAGGGAAAACATTTCAATATTCATGAATTGTGTACTAGAACATGTTATATATCATGTTCTTCTCTGTGGCACTGATAAAAGTAAGTACTATTTATTCAATAATTCATTCGGATGTGAAGCTTAATTGATGTTTCAAACACTGATTACTTGATGCAAATAAAAATCGTAAAGATTAAATTTTGATTACAGATTTTCTGAAAGTTACTATCAATAAATAATAATTCCAACAATTAACAACAAATAATTATTTATGAAGATACATTTTCCATGCATTTCAGGTTTTCTCTTGATTGATAAAATATTTCATGAAACAGTTTGGGTAAAAAGTATTCATTTTCAGATTTCCGAATCATTTTTCAGACAGAACACAGAGCACAAGATTTTGAGGATTAATCATCGAACCATTCTCTAAATATCGAAACAATCACTGTATAAATCAACGATAGAGACAAACTACGATTTTATTTGTAATTTTCTTATTCAAGCTCATGAAAATTCAGAGGTGTTTCCACACTTTGAGTGATTGCCACTTCCATCTGCGGGAAAACAAGTTAATAACCCTCCCCCGCCCCCTCCTGCCCGCCCCCACACCCCTCGCCCTGCCCAACAGCCGGCCTTCAATCAATCAGGGCGTAGAAACATTGAATCAGCGACGCGAAAAAGTCACTCCAAATTACACTTTTCTTGACTGATTACTCCTGCAAAACCACGTGATATTTTCAGAATATTAATATGCCAATGGCGTTATAAGCCAACTGCGACCAATAGAAGCACTATCCCAGAGTCGATAAAGCAGGTCCTTACTATTCCAAATGCGTCACTGCTAATAACTGTTGATCTTGAATTAGAAAGAAAATCAGTCATCAGTATTCATGAATAGACCAACAAAATGATTATTGAATGAGTGAACGAAAACTACTATTTGTTACTGTACTCGAAAAAAATCAAGATTTTTTGTTCGCACTTCACAGGTCAAACGAAAGTGCAAATTTAGTTGAAACTCATTTGTGTCATCATCCAACTCGATGGTTTTAAGGCACAATCGATTTCATCACTTCTGAGATGAAACATTTCGAAATGTTTAAAAAAAATTATAATAGAGAAGATAAAATTCAGAAACATGTTACTGATTGTCTATGCATGGTTCCAGTGATTTAGGATAGCACTATACTGCCTTCCGTACATGACTGTATCATGTTGTCGATATTAATGATGATATGAAAACACACTCAAACTATTCCTACTTTTATATTCAATTTAAGAATATTTCTTCAAATTTGAGAATATTTATTGAAATTTAACAATATTTCTTGAAATTTAAGAATACTTTTTGAAATTCAAGAATATTTCTTGAAATTTGAGAATATTTCTTTAAATTTAAGATTATTCCTTGGAATCCTCAAAAGGCCGATGAGAAGATTGAAGTTGAGAGTAAATTAATAACATAGAATGCATAGACTTTATTTATATTGGCTTCAATAACGCACTGTAACAATAATCACCACTGTAACATTCATTGGCGTAGGTTGATGATGAATAAGATGATGGGAAGACAAGTCGAAGGCTTATCTTACTAAATTTTTGAGATAGAAGAGAAGAAAGTGGACGTGGTCATGACCCGTTCTAAAAGAACCATTTCAGTATTCACATAACGATAGAGGGAAAACAAGAAAAACCTTTATCACGATGGTCGACCATGACGGAAATTGAACCCCGATGACCTTAATGACGGTTCAGTGCGCGACTGATTTATCCGTCTTGGAATACAAATGACACCTATAATATTATTGATGTTCATATTATAAAAACGATGTCTACCAAAGGAAATTATAATGAATGAAATGAACCCGACTCTGTCTAGTTCAGTACGGTCAGCTTGTAAAGAGTGTGCGGTACCAAAATGTTTGTGAGACACGAAAGAAAGTGATTAGACACACTCGGCCACTCGGGGTGACGTGATCGTAATCTGTATCACAAACTCATTCTAGATGAGAGAGAAACCTTCCATTACGTGCTCCATGTCCCATGTAATGGACTTTTTGTAGAACTCTTGCATTATTAAATACGTTTCGTCGAAACTGAGAATTTGAATTAACGACACCGAAGTTGCTAGAGAAAAAGGATTCCGTGGGCGTAGTCAGGAATCTAAGAACTCGAAATATATCAAAAAGGTTAGCACGTATAAAATAATCTGAAATAATCGATGACTGGTAAATAATGGAATTGACTCACGTTGGATGTGTAAAAAAATTATTGATTTGAATTTTACCAATAATTGAACCATTTCTCATGGAAGAATGGCTATCAGCATGGTTAAAAGGCAAGACCAAATCGGTGAAAACATTGAGTCAGAAACCATTGGAATTCCGAATGTTTCGATTGAAGAAACATTTTGAGTAGTATTTGGCTTAAGTAGGAGCTAATTAAAAAAACTCGAAAATGCAATAACATATCAATGTATAGAAATTGAAATGAGAGTTCAAGTGAACCTAAAATTGTTATTCTCACTTCTGTATTATCATAATTTTTTTTCTATATTCTCAGACCATACAAATTTTGTATAGTGTTTTTATGAGATTCACGTCTTGGTTTCTATGATTAATCCCAACCACTCCCTCACCCGACGATCTATTTATATAACCAACTGATTTGTAACTCCAGTAAACTGAACCCACATGAAAGTCAACAAAGATACATACATACACATTCGATATCCCGTCTCCAAAAAACTCAAAAAAATCTGGTTGAAAAACTGAAGCTGCTACGAACAAATTTGTAAGCAGTATCAGAATATAATTCTCTTCAATTGATCATCATCAATATATATATATATATATATATATATATATATATATATATATATATATATATATATATATATATATATATATATATATATAAACGATTTAACGTCTCAAGAATTCTTGTTCATCTACACGAAATTCATGTCAAATTATTACAACAAATACGTGTTTTCTGTCTATTCATAACTCGCATCATCAGATATGGTTATCAGCACACAAGGAGGTTGTACAACCCTTAAATAAAACACGTTAATCTGATATGAAACTATAATACTATCCAGGTGGGATTAAATAATATAGTCTAGTAGGTCAAAGAGGGATCTAATCGACTATTCGAAATAGGAGGAAAATATGTTCTTTCGTATATTTGTTCATGATTCGCTGCATTGGGTTGTGCGGAAACTGTCGAGTCGTAAAAACGATGCATTCATCACTGGCTTTTAGAGCACAGTCATTTTAATCATTCAAGTTGACATATTCAAGTGTGGGACTAGAAAATTACGTAGATATACTTGCATTAAATTGGGAAAAAACAGCGTATGCGCGCTGTAAGATGAATTGAGATATTTCATATGAAATGTATCCGAAATGTACACACCTTAACTATGAAACTATCGAATAATCTAATTGATGTACTGATTATCTGATCGTTTTCAATTGTTTTGAATAGGGGCAAATTAATCTTAGCATCATGCTGTTCGAAATTACAAATTTGTTTTCACCACGACTGATTCGATTCATGTAAACTCTTCGATATTGTGTATTAGTATTGACCTCAAGTCAGTGAAAATTTAAATTCATTCGCAAAGAATATTTTTTACAATTTTGGAGCTGTGGGTTATTCTCACAGGGTTTTTCGAAATGTTCGTAATATTATTTTCTAGGGCGAGGTTCAACCGTTTGCTCTCAAAATCTTTGTTATCGTTTCATATCACGTTAGATTATGACATATGCACAAGCCAATTGTTTCGTCATCTGATTGATCTGAAGCGCAAACAAAATATAAAACACTCCCATATTTTCTAGTACCGTAAAATTATAGTTTTCACTTACGCTAATCGAATTAAACCTATGACTAGATAAATTGATACAACATACTAGATCGTGAAGCTAGAATACAATTATTTAATGTTTTCCCTTGGAAATTGTGTCACGTCCGCCATATTGGACTGTGACGTGGTCCGACCGAGGAGTATAATTTGCGAGTCGTGAATTGGAGCTACGCTCTGATTATGTCTATCCATAATGTGTAATAATTGTAGAGCTCAGTTTGATAGAGGTATACATATATATTCAATTCAGTTACGGGAAATCGTGTTTGAGAATATACTATATATAGTTGCTATTTGGGTCGAACACTAGTAGGTCAGGATCAAAAGCTATGAGTAATGTGAGATTATTTATTTATGACATACATTTAGGGCATACCTACTGGTTTGATAGAAAAAACTGTGTGTATATAGTGTACAATTATTCAGAATAACAATGTCTATGTTCGCGATATTACATTTATAACAGAATAATAATTATGGAGTAATTGAGTACTAGTTTTTATAATACTCGACTAAAAGGGTTGACAAAGGTAAATTCATTAACATATTTTCATACCTTTGGCAATACGATCTTGTTTATTAACACCCAATGCCATCTAAATTTTGAGAAATCATCTTCTACATTTGGAGAACTAACATTATTCATTCCTACGAATGATAGTTTGTATTGATGCAAACTAGTCATTGATATTTAAATATGGTTTTATTGATGGGTAATTTTTGTACTGATTGTTTCGTATTGATTGTTTCGATGTTAGTAGCAAAATCAGTGATGTACGCACCTACACCCAGCCTCAGAACTCATAATTCAGTCAGGAACTGGTTGAATTAGAACAAAAGACACGAACACGAATACGAATACGAACACGAACCCCACCAGACAAGACACGACAAGACACGAACACGAACCCCACCAGAGAAGACACGACACGAATCGACCTTGACAAGACACGACAAGACACGAAACCAGGAACAAGTCATTTGGGAAAACTCTAAAATTCAAGATTCACTACAGATGATCCAAGATACACGTCAAGATCCAAGATCCACGACAACAATTGCACACGTTAATCCGAAGCGACTCATACTTGGGCATTTACCATTTGATGTAAGGATTCTATTCATGAATCACAATATACGTAGACGGAAGAAATGACACTCATACACACCGGATGCAAGAACTTTTCTGCAAGTCGGTTTTTGAATGGGCCTTAAAACAGTAGTTAAAAATCACAACATTTGTCCAGGTAATATATTTGTTTCTGTGGTCAAATTAAAAAAAAAATGACCTTAACCATAACCCTGCGCTCGAGTATGTTATTTTGCTGAAATAAAAGTAACATCAACGGAAGGCGAACCATGTGACGCAGTTATGCTGACAGTAGCGCCACATCGACATAGGCTTGCCCAACGCTACTTTGACATATCATAGAACGGGTCGGTAACTGAGTCATGACGGCCCACATCGTGGCGTTCCCATTGGTCAATATCAATCCCATTTAAAACCTGACTTGTCGAAAAATTCTCTCCAACCGGATTGCGTTCCACAATATAGTTATTATTGATGTGTATTTACTTAGTTGTTATCGTGTATGTCAGTGGTGTCAGAAACATCGAATCGTGTTTTAAAACAATAAATCTAATGTTATGAACTATCATGCTATGAAACTTGGAACTTGGAATTGAAAAAATTGTCTGATGATGAAGCTTCAAAGTCGTCGACTCTAGCATAGTATAGTAGTTATATGTAGACCTATAGGGCCTATAGCAACTTGAGAAAAATATTTAGTAAATATTTTCGATAGTTGCAAGAATTTGTTCAATTTTTTGGCGGCTGCTCGTTCCACTCTCTAGTGGTTCTTCCTAAGAAGACGCTACGTCGGATGGTTTTTTTACCGTGGATGACTAATTTCACGTTTATGATTATTTCCCCCTTATATTTCTACGCATTTTAAAATTGATTGATTCAAATGGACACATTGCACAATGCTGTGCATTCCATTGACATTTCTATCCATCCTAACAGTTTATATCCAATTGAAATGTAATGTAAACAGTGAATGCAAATCTCAACGCTTCGCATTGCGTAGATAGATACCAACCATCTGAATTACGAATAGTTTCAAGCTTTTGCTATTGCATCCATTATTTTTCACTGATTCAAATTTTAAATAGCGTCTTAAGCTTGAACGATTCAATTGGCAGAGACAATTTCGGACATCTTGATCTCAAGTAACTTACCACGCAAGATACCTCTGCACATCTACAAACTACAAATTGCATTTCAGAGACTTTGATGGTTTAAAGAATCTACGGGGTTGCTGAAGAGAAGTGAAACCTATGTCCGCTAAACATGAATCAATAGAAGAATGTTTTTAATAAGACTTTCACAGACATTAGCGATAAAAAATCATTTTTCAAGTGTACGTTTTCTTGACCTTACTGGAACTTATTATTGGAATATTCACCTATAGGTAACCAGCGCTATAGGTTGGAAACACAGTTAGCATCGTCGACAATTTGATTCGTACCTTAATTCGCTCTTCCGATATTAGAGAAACTCTATAGGCCCTGAATGTAGCAGATCAAATTGAACCGCAACTCGAAATAACTTGAGTAATACGCGATTATAGGTATGCACATAATCCATTCGAATCTATATTGAGTGATTCGTATAATTATTGTACTATATGTACTCTTATTTCATGAATGCATGATAATAAATTCAACGCTTATCAATACCTTATCTGTTGGTGGAAGTGCCGGGTTTTGCACAAGAATAACGCTGACATTCTTATTTAGATCAAGTGATGAATTATTATTTGTGTTAGCATGTATTAAATATAATGAATGATGACATCAGAATGTTCTAGATTTCAATTAAGATATCAAATTTCGAATAGAAAAAACTTTTAATAGCTTTGAATTCATATTTTTTTCATTAGATACGCAAAATGTAGCCATGTGGTTGAAAAAAGCACTTTTTCTCTTGGACAGGTTAAACATAAAGCTCTCAGATAACAAAACATATGGTCTAGCTCTTTTAACAAAAGATAATATGAGTAGCAATAAGCAGGATTAATGCGATTCAAGCTATTTACATTTATATTTTTGAAAAGGGGTATGAATCACGTGAGTCACGTGTATTTATTCTCACCTCCAGAGAAGCTTTGTGATTTTAAAATACGTTCTCAAAGTAATTAATCTTTTCTGGGATGATTTCAATTTACGCAATGTGTTAGTTGATTATATAAACGTCATACAAATCATAACGAACGTTATCGGAGGAATATATTTCTCAATGAGCAACGAACATGTTTAAAAATATTAAAAATGATTTTCATATAAAACCATGGGTTTGATATACCTCGACGTGAAATTGAAACGTGAAAAAACTAAGGATGAAGAATTGATTCGATCAATTTTATTTTCATTTGAAGTTTCAACACCTAGCATGGAATGAAAAACACATTTTCATAGCCCACGAAGACAAAGCGTCACATATTTGATCTTGAAAATTACCAATTCCCCAAAAAATAATACTCTGGAGTAGCTCCTCATGCCACAATTCCGTACTCCATTGTGAATTCTGTACTAGGGCAAAATGAACTACTTTTAGCATTGAAGAATTGGTTCTAATAACCATTGAAGAATGGGTTCTAATGTACGGAAACTATACACAGCTGCGCGTAACTTATCGATATGATTATCCTATTAATTGAAAATTACTATCTGTGACCGAGATATTTAGGTTCGTTCACATATCCAAGAGCTACTGTGCACATACAATTCCCGTCAATAGATGATACTCCTTCACGGATGTTAGGGTATATAGGCAAGCATAATTGTGATAAACATGTTTATGTGAAGAATTTCCTAGGCGAATACATGTGCGTCATTGCAATTGTTCCATTGCATTGCAATGTTCCATTGCAATTAATATCAAGACCATAATAATGGGCCTATCTTGTGAAATTTGTGAAACCACATTGTGATTTTTCTATAGCCTCGGTTAAATGTCTGTGAAGAGCAACTACTGCTGTATGAGAGCATGTATCTACTTCTTTCAACGTATCATTCAAATAAATTGAATATAGCACAGGGCCTAAAATTGAGCCCTAGGGTACACCTGTTGAAATATTCAAGAATCTACTCGATAAAATTGAACTCATTTTTTTTTCATTTTAAATGTTTCTAATTTTTTTAGACCCAGTTTCATACATCAGGTTAGATTTTGTTCTCTTCCATCTTTCAAATAATTCATCTCTCTCGGTCAATCGGCTCTGAAAACTCGTGTTCAGTTGTATCGGAATGGTTCTTTGAATTCATTAAACGTAGGAATAGTTTTTCTAGTTTATCAAAAGGTTTGACTCATCTTGGTACCGGTAAATGATTCGATATTATTAATTGTATCTGCCTATTTGAGCTCGACTCACCAAATTCCTTATTCGACGTTTCGACTCAAACCTACGACAACTAATTTCGTGGCGTTTTCACTTCTTTCACGTGAGCTAAATTCACGTTAGTATATAAGCAAACCTATAATTATTGTGAAGTACCTATCATTGGTATTGTAGATATTAGTACTGAAGTTGATCTACAACTTTGAGGAACTGTAGATTATCCAAAGAATAAAACCAGTAACCGTTCACGAGTTAGCCTCTAACAAAACATGGCGTCCAATCCAATCAATTACCGCTCAGATGTTGTCATAAAACTGTTTGTGATTGGTTCGATCTTTATTGCAGTGGTTAGTATTATTGTTCAACACAATTGAGAAGTACGTCTGCATCAATAAAACTCGACTTTTCTCTCTTGCTATATGGGTAATCAACAGAACGTTATATATATATAAATCTATATATATATATATATATATATATATATATATATATATATATATATATATATATATATATATATATATATATATATGGGTGTGTGTGTTTGTGTGTGTGTGTGACATAATCAAAGCCATGGAAAATGCTCGATCACATTTCAACGGAATCAAATATTGTGTTACCGTTTATTTGCAGCGAATAATTTAACATTTTGGTTAATTTTTCCGCTTATGAATTGCAATGTAATGATCATTCAGAACCAACAGTATATCTTATATAATTCCCATGAAACGTTGGTATAACGTGCGATAGGTGAGATAAATAGTATGAAGCCAGCTCCCATTTAGCTGTTAGTCAGCGTAGTCAGCTAAGGCACCGTTTTAGAAAATCACGTTGGGCGAGCGTTCGAGATCCGCGTAAGGCATAGGTTTTTGTAAACGTCTTTCACTATTCATCACTTCATAGTCTCATCAATACTGCAGACTGCTTAGCCGTACCCCCAAATAATCACCAAACAATAATCAATAGTATTAACATATTATAAGAGAGAAATTATTAGCTTTTTTATTTTCACTTGGGCTACTGTGGGTAAGAACCTTTTTTAATTATTGTAACTCATTCAAACTTATTCTATTTTAATTTACTTTTTATCACCACTAAACTACTATTCAGTTACCAAAGAAGAGCCTTGGTTGACAGAGGCAGGGCGGTCAACTTTTTAACATTGGTAGATAAGGTAAAATGTTTGGGAGAGTTAGAGAACGACATTTAGATACAATTAAGCTTGGCTGTAAATTTTCCTGGTAACGGTTGGATCATGTTTTTTCTTACCTATTTTATTTGCATAAACCCTTAACAGAAGAATGTTTGCTTTCTAGTAGGGCCTATGTCGACAAACTCTTCAGAAACGTCCTAGGTCGTTAATCTAAAAGTCGCAGCACCAATAGACTAGTACTTTACCTGGCTATTGTGACTAGCCAGTTATATTATATTGACATATTGAGTCACTATTCTGTATTTCCATTGTTTTCACTACAAAAATCTAGCCATGCTCATGAGTTGGACTACGAAATATTGAAGTATACGAAGTATTGAATACGGAGTATTGAAGTCTAAGAAACTGTGTCACTGTTATTCCGTCTCGGTGTCTCACCAACTATTTCTTTTAGTAACATTAGCCAATCGAGCCAATAGCCCATACATTTACCCTCACCCCAATAATCCAATCCCTTGGAGCTACAGAGACCCAGGACGTGAACGTATAGTTCCTGTACTCCTACTCCTAATTATATACTCCTGAATCATGATGTAAGTGGGCGGGTAGACTATAGACAATTATTAATCATCATACGAAACTAAAATATATATTGATATTTAATCATCAATCTAAAATGTAGAATCAATATCAAACTAATGATTTCATCAGATACATGAATCAAGAAATACGTTCCTGATATATAACGACAATGGACAACTGTGATGACAGTATTGATTTTCGATAAAAATAAATGTGTCTGCTACATTCGCTAAAAATCGCTACATAGGACATGAAAAATTGTTAAAAAAAAGACATCCAGAAATTCTCATCGACTTCCATCAATCATCCGTCTCACCTGGCGTCTTCGATGACAGGTCTTCTGTGATGTCGACGCCTGCTGCGTCCCGACGTACACCGACAGTCGCAATACATGACGCAGAGCGCCACCGACGTCGCTATGGTAACAATAAATGGCACTGCAAAGTAATGGACAATCACCGTCACTTGTTCTTCATGATCGTAATGACTTAACACAACCGTACGATTCTCTTTCGAATAATAACAAGGAAACTCGGTGTCCAAATCGCCGTATGTGTACGTGAAATTCTTGCAGTCGACATCGGGAGGATAACCGCACCCTTTAATGTTCACGTAGAGCACAGCGTCTTCGGTGATGTTCTCCACTGCTGTTGACGTTGTCGGCGTGTTATTCTTTGTGTAGAACGGAGTTGTGGTGTAGGATACGTAGATGTGATTACATGCGTACATATCACTTGTGCAGCCTTCTCTGCATGAACTCCATGTACAGTTGAACATACCACTCAAACTGTCGTGTCGTGTCGTCACGCATCTCACCGGCTCGGCGACAAAGTTGGCCGTCAGAGTACTGATCGCAGGATCAACGTATAAAGGTACGAGGAACAATAGAGAAGAACCGGCTGCCGTCGCGGAAAGAGCAAGGAATGACGTCATGTAGAACCATAAACGTTGACGACATGTTTTTTTAGGTTTTTTAAGTTTTTTAGGTTGAGCTAATTCGATGAGTTTACGTTTGCGTAGTTCTTGTTGCTGCTGGTCAAGGAGCAGTTCCGAACTACTGCTCCGCATTTTCGATCAGCAATTGACGGAATTGTCGGAAATCATTTCACAAAATCGTTGTCAATCCTCAAAGATTCCTCAATGAGGAATCTAGATGGCGAGATTTTCTCGTCACCATCTCTTGAGTAGAGAACACAGACGAAGTTCTCTTGAGAAATAATCAGATTTCAGATTCTAAGTGTTGGTAACTTTCTGTAGATTACTTTCAGAAGCCATTCTTCTTTGTTGAGAAAATAAAAGTTGATTAGATTTTCTTCGGTGAGATGTTTTTTCTACCACAGATGAATATTCGTAGATTCTCATTCACAAGGTAGAAGGTGAGAGAGTTTTATGTTATTATATCATTGGATATGTCCCTTTCATACCGTAATATGTCTATTAGACTTGATAACTAATTGATGAACAATCGATCGGTAATTTCAGAATTATTTATATGAACGTCGCGTTGCATATCGATCGTAAAACAACCTTAAATGAACAGTCAGGTATTTCTGATAATGCATGTATCAATTGCCGTCTTATTTCTTACTATTTGGATGGTTTCAGAACTATTAAAAATATTTCAATCAACTTGAAATTGAAATACAGTATGTATCCTTTATTTTGTATCGTCCAATTTCATTGGACATCACAAAGCGATCACAACAACAAACAATAATTTGCTTTTCGTGTAGGATCTTGAATGTTATTTATCTGTGTTTTATAGGATTTTGCCATAAACTCTTCAAATTAGTTCATAAAACTTGATAATTCTCTCATTGTTTTTCAAAACAAATTCTTCATTGAGATGAAAACACCCCAATTCTTAGTCAATATGGCGAAAGCAGATTTCTTCTACCAACATAATGAAAGTGTAATACTAATTAATTGTAACACATATCATACATTTTATTGCCAGGAATACGATTGCATACTTCTACCTAATTACTTCAAAATGTTTCATCAATGTATTCAATAATAGTTATTATCACTTGTCCGCTTAGTTCCTTTTTGTTGGTGTTTTCATTTATATATAGTGTCACTTTATTTCTATATACCTTTCAACGTGGCAAAAATGAAGTATATAATAAATAACGATGTGTTCCTCAATTCCCTCCCGGCGCCAAAGCAACCAGCTGACCAACTGAAGTCGCTTCCCGCCGCGACGCCCTGAACCGACGCCTGTCTTCTCTATGCGCATGCGTGACCGTCGCCAGGTGATGAGGACAGGACATACACACAACTTCGAGACGCCGCCACAAAAAGACCTTTAGGGAAAACATGAAATTGACCCGCTAGTTTAACTTGTGGTGGAATGCATTAAATATTGAAGTATATGTACGGTTTTCATGAGAAATGGAGAGGTATCTTGTATTTAACCTTCATTAACGATAATTGGATGTTTAGTAATAATGAAAAAGCTCTGCTAGTCGATGATGGTGAAAGTAGTTATCTACATTTTTTCGAAGCGAAGCATGGAACGTTTTTGATAATTATATTTGTTATATCTTCCATTATTCACATAGAAATTATTGGATAGTAATGAAATATTAGGCATAGGGCACATTAATGGAGTAAAATAAATCAGGAGAGTAGTCTAGGCCTGCTGAGTAAAGAAAACAAATCTTGTCTTCAGAAAACGGAAAAATTAGAATAACAGAGCAGATTTAATTGTGGAACATACAATTCAATGAATGAGAAACTACATATAAGTCCCTACATTTTTTTATTTGTCGTACTTTTTATTGAGAAAAAATTACTGTAAGAGATATATCACTTTATATTCATTCAAAAAATACACTTTTTTCCATCAATTTCAATTAAACTAGACGAACAGAAGTAGATCCTTTCAGAGTAATTGAAAAATGTATTCAATATTTTTTCAAAAGATTCTCATGAATATTAAAGTATTATTGTATCCAGAGAATATCGATAGATATAGATTTTCATTTGAATAAAGTTTGATCGTTTGTGTGTTAGAGCAGTCTTGGCCCCACATTATATAAATAGAATGTCCATAATAAATTGGATTGCGTTTCATGAAAAATACTTCAGTGGAGAGAGTTTTTAATCAAGCTTATTACCATGGATTAAAGAGATATTATTAGAACAATTAGCCTATTACGTGAATTTAACTCGAGAGGAAGAAAACACGGGATAAAATTTATGGCGTAGCATGATGATTTAGAAATACTATTGTCAGTCAAGTGCACTGATTTAAGATGTACTTCAATTCTATGAATTTTCAATTTGTTCGTCTCTTCAAAACTTACTTGAAATCTCATTATTGTATGATTTTATAATTTTATAATTGTTCAATTATATGCACTCCTCAATATGTCATTGGCCACATGATAATTCAGTATGGCAGTTACAGTACGACTGGGTCGGGTGCCACTTGCTTTGAAGCGTTCGGCTTAGCTCGGCCTTGCTTCGTATAACTTCGTTTAACCGACATTTAAATTTGTACTTGAATAACAGATGTCGCAAATAATTTATCATGCCATACAAGCCCGGAGGTTTGAGCTATGTAGCTTGTACGCTAAGAATACACAGATCAAATCTTATGCGGCTTACTTTTTCGAAAAATAGGATTGAGCGTATAAAATGGGCGGGTTTGGTCAACAATGTTGTTGTGGGTTAATTTTCTCTCAATAAATAAAAAATTTGAAGTTATCACAAATAGCTTATTTTTTAAAAAGGCCCGAGTATACGGTCACCATCCATGCAAACGCTACCAACATTAGGAGAATAGTGTTATTTAATTAATATGTAGGCTTAATTTATTTAAGTACTTACTTGAAGTATTAGACATATACGGAAACTTTGAAAAGTGTGTATGTATCTATGTTCATAATTATAATAGTATGGAGAGATGTAGTAAAAAACTGTACCAATATAATAACTATACTGGATGAATCGTATATTTTAGATTCTATCCTCAAGTTTACGAATCCTCTTTCATACTACGTAACTTGAACTTTTCCATTGAAACAGCATATGAAAAACTCTCATTCATAAATATTAGATATAATTATTGATTTTTACCAAATGAATTATGTTATAATTATTTATTCTCTTTTGTAAAATTTGTCAATTCATATAACTCAGCACTGAGTATATATACTGTATTCAATCTTTCCTTAAGGTGGTATTCTGTTTGGGAGTTTGAAACCTCCTAAAATCCACTTCACCCGCTTTGTAAATACCGATTTTGCGGGAATTGGTGAAAACCCCCACAATTACCCCGGGGTAATTGAAACCCCCGCTTTTTGAATCCGGGCCCTGATAATAAGACCGTCTCTATTTTTTAAAACAACAGAGAGGTGCCGCTTCTCTCTAATTAATCAATCCGTAGCCTTACTCGGAAAACAATGATCATATTATTATGTATATATCAAGATTTAATACATTTCGATTCAGATGTGGGTATTTCTAGACAATACTGAACACGACAAAAATGCATTTCCTGAATAGAAACAGCTAGTGAAATTCTATCTCCATATATCAGCGCGTCAATATTAATCAATATCGACAGTGATAAGCCAAAGCGTGTATATAACAACATGATCTATTAATTAGTGAGTATTACAGTAGAGCTGTTAGTCAACATAACTTGACGGTACAGACAAAGAGCAAAAACCGATCCATCGATATTAAATGTTGTAGCGAATTGACACGAAATGTACGCATCCGTACGATACGGATAGACCACCGTGAAACATTTAGAGATTTCACATGTGACTTGGATTAGTTCAACAGATGATTCAAGTTTTTCACATGACTAGGTTGCGGAAACATTCAAAATAATATAATTTGTTAACAACAATAATAGGTCCATCCATCCTTTCACATTCTAGAAGCATAGTAAATTTGCCCCTTCAGGAGAGTTAAATACTGATGGGCCTAAATTTAACAATATAAGAATTTTAAAAAATACGAATATGGAGATCAAAACGAGTGTAAATATAAATTGAATTTTTCTAGCCAAGAAATCTCTTTGATCAATCAATAAACATTCTGAATTTTCAATCGAGTTATATTAGATCAAATGTATTAGAAATTTCGATTTTCACTGAACACTTCAATGTACGACATTCTGCTAAATGCCACTGCTAACATAATAATTCTACTCAGCCGTGTATAGCATTGTTCAGCATTGTTGTTTTATATAGTTCGATATAAAAGCGATAGTTACGCTACATGCAAGTGGAACCATGGACTCGGATTCTGACCACGGAAATAATTCACTTTGAAGAAGCGAGTGGGTACACTTTCTTTATATTATGATCAAGTCTGTTGGTCTAATATCCAAATAGTTATAATATCCAAATAATATCCAAATGGTTGGTCATAATATCCACATCGTGGATATTTTGAGGCTCAAATGAAAACTTATTTTGAAAAAATTCAACTGGCAGTGCCCATGCCTTTTGTATTTCTTTATTTCAGTATGCATTACACTTTCCCATCTGGACTTTGTTATACCGGCTGTTATAAGCAAGGTATTACAAACTCCAGTTGGTTGTATTCTCAGAGTTGATGGAAACAATTAGTAACCATGGTGATGCAATTCATTGTTTATTACATGATATTATCTCGGGCCATTACTTTGCTTCATATGAGCAAGACGTATGTAATTTTCCCCATGAGTCCCAGCGCTCTGTATTTCAATGGCAACGATTGCTATAGGCCTAGTGATTTGTTACTGAAAATAAGTCTATAAAGTCTAAACAGAAGACTTTTAGAAACACTTAAACGAAATTGTAAGATTTTATCAAAATAAATGACATTATCATCCGGGGATAACGTCTTCATTAGTTCCAGTCGTTTTTTCATTCTTTTGAAAATGGTCTTTCCAGTAAAAAAACAAGTCCTTTAAAGTGAAATCTACCCGAATTTAAAAACTCTAACGTTTTTCACCTTTTTATAAAATGGAAACTAGTAGGATAGTAACTATCCTACTAGTTTCCATTGTATGTTTTTTGTGCCTAACTGGCACAAAACCTCTGTCATCAAGTGAAACTTTTTCTGCCTTTATGTCTTCAGAAAAAGGATTTGGTAGCGATTTATCATGGTTATGAAGTTTATCCCTTGTGAGCCAGTCGAGAAATACTAACAATGAAGATGATCAAAATATCATCTACGGTCGTCAGCTGGGGGTGACTTGAAGAAAATATCAGTTTTATTGTTACAACGTTTGAACGTACCAACGTTTGAATGGTGAGTGTAGGAAAATCAAAGCTCTCATCTGGTGAAAATACGAATCTTTCAAATATCTACAGGATAATGCATACACCATTAAACCAACGTTTCAGGCTTGTATACGCAAAGATGCTTATCTCTCGAATCGTTTCATCTGCCATTAGTTCCAAGGCTTCATAGTTATAGTTTTATAGTTTAAGTTGAAATAAAATGGAAGTGAAATTCATTGACTTATGAATAGGTAATCAAATAAATTGTGTGAGGCCTCAATTCCAAGACGAGATAGAAATTTAAAAAAGACATTGTGTATCTGAACCTGTTTTTTTTTAAATAGATATCTCGTTGAAATAATGCATTTTGAACCGTAAATAGCTTTAAGGTTAGGTACCATCTGTTCAATAGTTATTTAATGGATCCCGTTCTGATATAGGAATGTAAAATAGGCGTGTTTCTCAATTTCTTTTGAAAATGTTGATAAAAATAGTTAATGTAATGACTATTTTCACAAAGATGTGTTAACACAGTTTTAACACCCCGCTCACATGGAATAGAATCCATCATCAACTATAATAATTCAGTCTTTTACAGACTGAATTCATGTGAAATAGTAAATTCATTGTTTTCTTAGTGCCTTTCTACAATAGTATTATTCTATGTAAACCGATTCAAGTTCCATTCCGTGGTTCCGAACAAAGAGAATAATATATACTTCCAAGTATTTATTATTTATGTATGATTCTTACGTAATAGCTAGTTAAGAGTTTTCAGCCCACGTTATACGTTGTTTATCACACTCGTCTTCGTAAGTTGAGTGCGGTTTTTGAAATAGCTTCTAGCTAGAATTATAAAATAACTCAATGAAAGGCAGTTACTCTTTAAAACTACATAACTGATAGTTGATACATGACCTGAAACATGTTTCGACAGTAACACCACCCCATATTATCATTGAAAAAACCATAACAAAGCAATTGAATGAAATGAGTTGGAATTATTTTCATTCCGAAATTTTGAAATGTTGCATTGTTGTAACTCGTGAGAATAACAATGGCAGATATGTTTGAAAAGTTTTTGAATACATTTTAAAGTAAGTAAATCATGTGTATATCTTGTATATTGGTAATTTCAAAACCAATTGTTGCATTCATTTAATCTAATGATACTGATATTGATATTGATATCAACTCGACATTGAGTTTTAGTATTGAAATTACGCACGCCCTAAAATAGCAGAAAAATGCCAACGGCACTTGAGGAAACCTGGACAACCATCTGGACACATGCACGACCGTTCTTGCCTCATTAGCGAAAACATGGTATAATACAGGTGAGGCTAATGGGATATATATATATATATATATATATATATCACCCACCCTTTGTCTACTGTCTACACTCATCTTGAATCCTCTCTGCCTAATGGGGCCTAATGATCTACTTGTATCTACGAAATAATAAGGAACAATTATACATTCTCCATTAATTGTTGACAAACCCATACTTCAGTGCTGAACAATTATTTTATGTGATTTTGAAAAACTTTGATACTCATGATATCGCAGATTCTTGAATAAGAACAATATTCAATTCTTTCATGTCCGTAGATGAACTTTTCCCCTATATATACAAGTAAGAGACTACAAATTGTGAATACAGTACATAGATTGTGCAAGTATCAACTTGAAGCCTCATTCAGAACACAGACAAAACAGATGTAGGCCCATACAAGATGTTGAAATATTAATTCTGTGTAGCTATATCGGTAGAACTATGATGCTATGCCAATGTGCAAACCATTACTCAATCAAGTGCTCAATGCTGAAGCAATATAATTAGCATGGGTATTGAGGGTAGTGTGTGAAATGAGGATAATGTTTTATGCATGTGAATGAATGTTTATCATTGGATATGAACAAAGACTACGATGTGAATAGAATATTGAGATAAAAATATAATGTGTCAAGTTTAAATTACACAGTAAAATCGAACAGTTGAGTGTCCTTAATTGTAATACATTAGGCCTACTAGAGGAATTGGTTTATTCGAAAATTATTCTGATCAAAATTGCTAAATATGCATGGAAGCATTGAAGAGTAGATATTCCAACTATTGTTCCAAGTCGTGAGTTATAATAATAATGATAATGCAGATGAAAAAATAAAATTATTATAATAATATTAATAATATGGCAATCTCAAGTTGCTTTCCATATAAGCCATATTTCCAGCACGTCACTCCCAAGAGGCATGCAAGATTCTATATAAGACGTTCTCAGATTATCGACCGCTCGTCGGGGGTGGGTGAAGAGAGAACGGGTGATAAGGGGGGGGGGGGAGAGGGCGTCGTCGTCTTCTTCTCTTCCGATATCGGGCATTGGGACAGACTGCACGGACACTTTTATGTCGTTCGACAATCGACAGCTAGATCGATTGTGTGAAGTGGGCTGAGAAAATTGGAACCAAAAGGTGTAAATAAACTTTTTATCTAGCGTTGCCATGATCTATAGTGACACAAGAAAATGTGTTTTCGGTTTTTATACGTTGATGACAATTTGTACTCCATCCAATCGAATTCTCAACAGTAACATTACTGGTTTTAAGACGGTTTCATTCCACAATCTTTCGAGTACTCTGACAAGAGATTATAAGTCGTTATAATAGCCATGCAGCAAAATAAAGAACAATACAGATTCCGACATCAGTTGGTGGGCATTGATGACCATCTATGAATGACATAACTAAAAAAATACTCCAAACTTACATATAAAATATAATTAGAAAGAGATGAAGTTTAAAATGCTTATAAAAAAAAAGTGCACTCGATTCTACACAACGTTAGTTTTCAAATATTCATTACTGTCACGTAATGTTTATGACCCTACTAAAACATCAATAATCCCAAAAATTATATCTCCATGTGTCCGCATCTACTTTGATGATATCACATTTCTTCATGGACGCGATCCATTAATCGATATCCATGTATCTGGGACTTGAACCCATGGCTATTTGGATATGCGTTTTCGAGAAAGAGTCGACGTATTGAGGCCGACGATAGTGGGACGTGGGTTCATGTCCCAGATCCGGTACATTTTAATGTATTGCCAGTAATGTTCGTACTGTAATACTGTCTTCAAGAGTATTGAAAGATACATTGAAACAAATAAAATAAGTATTGACCGAAGTAGTTAATACACCAGATAGAGTTCGGCCGGAATAGTTAATGAAGTTGATACATAAAATGGCTTTCAAGGATGAAAATGTCTTCACTGTTCCATAAATATTTAAATAATTGATACGCCTAACATGTATAATTTCACTCTAAGATTTAGAACGGTTTCTGAAGAGTTGAAGACGGAACAAAAACAATGAGATTTCATGAGTTTGTTCATGTCGTTCATTCATTTTCATTGTTGTGTTCAAGACACAATTGGTGACATTATCTCAATTTCGCTTTGATATATAAAATCTTAACGAAAAATCTTCTCAACGAGTGTAAAACTACGCATCATTATTCATGTCTTGTGAGTTTTGGAAACGGTGGATTACCATCACTATACCTGATTTATATGCCCGATCACGTCAACAACATTGACGATGAAGTAAAACGCATTTGAAGCAATAACAATAATATCTGGATATATTCAAGTTTCAACAACTAATTAGTTCTGTTAAATATCTTCATGACGTTAATACTAGTATGTAGTACGTCACAAACATGAACTATACATTTTCTTCACTATTAATTTAAATTATCCGTGCAAATCGAAACAATTCCAGGAATACTCGGTTTTGCATAATTCCCGGTTGTTAATCACAATAATCCGTTCTCCCAATGACGATCTGATTCCAGGTAGATTACGGTTACAGGCCCGACTAAAACAACTTCCAACTGGCTGTTGCAGTTTCAGTTATTTAGGTGCTTCATGTACCAAAACCACATAGGTCTGCAAGGGACATTCATTTAATGCTATTCACCATGTAGCAAATGAGCCCAATTAGAGACATTCTCGTAATTAAATACATCCACATGATGAATGAAATGTCTTTCAAGTTGTAATAGGCATTTTAAAAATTGAATATATTTTCATTTACAACTTGTTTATTGTGATTTAAATACACTTCGGAACTAATCAACGTGTTACCATGAATACCACATATACATCAAACCATAATGAACATTCAAGTTTCGGAAGTACCATTACACGCTTATTACGAATAGAACATGCCAGCATAAAAACTCTTTTGCCTTAATTGTTCATGTTTCATTTGAATTGAATGATTTAAATCGTTGTGAATGATAACCATTTCAATGACAATGTTGATGAATATTAGAATAATTCAATTATTGGTGAACAATACATGTTGGTGATTTAACTAATCTGTAGGTTTGTATCATTTAAATTCATTCAGTGTAATCAATAGTTTATTATTCACCGATCAAATTTCCTGGTTCTTTGTACGTAATTAATGAATACATTATCAATCAATCAATTAAATTACAGAAATTGAAACTAATTTTTTTGCAAGCTAATGATATGCACAATGTTTTGCAGAACCTTAAAGCTTATCATTCATATTACTTATGTGAATAAAAGTCAACACCAGATAGAAGCAAATATACTGTCAAAAATTGTTATTTCGTGAATAATCTTACTTATCACCCTAGGATTCACGTGCTATTTTCATGAGGAGAAAGATAAGAACGTCGAGGGAAATAAACAGAATAACCATTGGTAAACTTAACTCAGCTATAAATTCGTTTTGTATAACAAATCTGTGTCAATGATTATTAAATTTATATTCAATATAAAATCTGCCTGTTTTTCAATTAGAATCTCAATCATACCGAAAGCATTTCTCTACGGAAAAAAAATAACTTTCTCTCATTTTTGGTTCAACATTGTGATGGCCTGTCTAAAGGTTTATCATATGCTGTCCATGATTGAGTGACAGATTGGCGAGGCCAGAGGAACGCTTAGCCAGTTTCCATCAAATCCATTACCAATGATTCCTGGTTCGATATCGATACCCCCGAGGTTACTCCCTGGGAGTCGATACTCCCTCCCCACACTTCATAATATCAGCCCTGTTTTATCCCGCTCGCTGGCATTCTGGAGTTGATTGGGTCAAGGATCACATCGTAGCACTGAATACAATCCAGTCATCGATATCACGATGATTTTATTCTGATTGATTATTGGTGTCAAGTGATGCAATTGTATATCACAACCCGTATATAAATGAACTAGTGAGTATCTAGTATGTGAGTAGTTTGAATAAAAGAATAATGTGTGCACTGGAAAAAATCAGTTGTGGAACGAGCTCTCATATGATTGAACTGAAGTGTGATCTTATTGAATTGTTATTGAAAAATTGCTTCCTATCGATATTTAATGTTGAATAATCAATCACTCGTTTCTAAAATATTGATACAAGTGAGAATAACTGGAATATACCCAGCCAATCAATAATGGTGAATATACTTCCACTCGTCCTTTGTCAATAAAATATACGCCTAACTAAGAGAGCTGAGGGTGGAAAGCTTCAATCATCACTCTTTGTAACGGGTTCTGATTGATATTTGTCAACGATCCTTCGGGAAATATCTCCAAGAGGTCAGGTCACAAACGAAGGTAATCCAAGGTTTATAATGGATGTCAAGACTCACGGCCCCTTGAGGTGAGAACATGAGTGTTAAGGGATGGAAGGGAGCCAAAAGAGGTAGGAGTGAACTTGGGATTGTCGGAACAACTGATTGAGCATAGAAACTTCTTGTCTTTTAAGTGAGGAACTCGACATCAGAACTTCGGCTTGGAGAAGATTTTGTCATTGTATATGGCGAACAAAAAAGGAAACTTCTTTAGCAAGCTTGAATAATTTGCGAACTCCATGATAGTGCACAGCCGACAATAATAAAACTAGTAAAAAATGAATTGTTCAAATAAATATTCAGCTCGGATAAAAATTGTACCAATTATTCATTCAGATGTCTCGCTCTCTGTTTCTCTCTCTCTCTCTCTCTCTCTCTCTCTCACACACACACACTCTCTCTCTCTCTATGTCCCTCTTTCTCTCTCTCTCACTTCGCCCTCTCACTCTCCCTAAGCATGGATATATCCTCATGGAAGTGTTCACCGGGTACATGGAGCGATTAAATTGGGGCATTGCCAACCGTATCAGGGGTACCAATAGTAAATCACCACGTGATTTATCACCTGACAAGGGTCAAGGTGATATCAATTTTGGCGCCTCATCATTTCAGATTCTCTATCTCGTGTGTTTTAAGTGGCAAATGGCAATTTGCAACGCTCTGGAATGGGAATCGTAATAAACGGCGTCAGCTGAAAAGTGGAATAATTTGGTTAAGTTCTGATTGTGCTTGAAATGAACATTTCTGAGAAAGAATCCGAAGGTTGGGCTCAAGTTAAATTAGCGATTCATTCCGAAGGTATTTAAAAAGAATTTTCAAAATAGGGCCTACAAATTAGTTAGAACGGATGAAATGTCATTCACTCTCATTAACTTTTTTGAAGTTTATCAAAACTTAATCGAAGTGTTAATCAAAATTACTCATTTCGATTGAGTTGGTTTTCCATTTTTGAATCATGTTGAAGATTTTAACTATTCAGATGAATACATCTTATTGGGTACATATAATGAAGCTCAAAAAAACAAATTGCTTCAACTGATGATATTCGATTATTATGTAGGCTTATAACTCAATATTGTTGCCTTGGAAAATACAGTCACAGTCTTTCGATTTGCCTCCTTCTCACGCCATGTACACAATACATGAATAAGTATTAACATCGGGACTTTGGTAAAATATCGACAAATGAACATCTAAGCACTATTGTTTACCTGACAATATGGCGGGTCTCTGTTGGTTAAAATCAAATCAACAGTAAAATTGACCAAATGTGCTGATTATTTTAAACATCGAAGAGAGCACACACAAATATCAAACTACGTATGAACTGCAAGGCAGCTGGTACCTCACTACTTAGCTATGAAATCAGAATCATATAAGTACTGTACTAGGCAAATGCAGCATATGCCTTGTAGGATGAGCGAGATATAAAGTGTAATCGAAAACTCTACACACCTTAATACATATAAAATACATTTCATTCGCTTACTATCGAATCCAGGGAGCCGTGAATTTATATCTGAAACATTTTTCTGCTTTATTTCTATCTATTTGATAAGTACAAAACATTAATTGAATTTTGGAATCAAAACGACTGGTCCAAATTGCATACAAATTTGTAATAGTGTGTATAGCTTTGGGTTTACATCCAGGCAAAATTTGAAGTCATTTGCATAGATTTAATTTTTCAATATTTTTGGCCTAGCGTAATTCAGAATTTTGAGATTTTGAGATAGTGTTACTCAAAAATGATGGTACCAATTTAACCCAAAAACTATACAATTCCATGTTCGATAAGTCGACTAGTACAGAAAAGGTTTCATGTCCATCAGTCAAACCGTTCGATCTGTGCAGTTCTTACAAAAAAACGAAAAACATATATACAAAGCTCCATAAGAGTGGGATGGAAGTCTTCGCTAACGCTCATCCAATTATAGGGAGATGTATTTCAAGCAAGAGCAATTCAGTAATCGGGACGTGTGTATTGACACATAGCTCCTGAACGCAACCCGCAACACAGCAGTCGAGCCAGCCCGCTTGCGAACGTACAGCGGTCGAGCAAGCACTAACCGGCACGGCACCACCACGCGTTAAATAGTGAGGTACGATTTACTACGCAAACGCAGCAGACGCGCCAGATATCGCAAAGAGTATAATCGAGAACTCTGATATATAAAATATTATACTTCATTCTGTTACTATCGAATCTAGGAAGCCGTGAATCTATCTATGCGACATTTTTTTTTCTGCTAGAAATTTTATATATTTGGTGAATTATTTACTTCAAAACGGCTGATTCGAATTGCCTCAAATTCGCAACAATGTGTTATCATTTGTGTGAAAATGTGTAAAATTGTAAGTCATTTGAAGAGATTTTATTCAACAAATTATCTTGCCCATCTTAATGTAGAGAGGTTTTTCGAAACTTTGAGATGGTATGACGATCATGACGAAACCCTGCGACCTGTGAGACGCTTACAAGCAAACAGACAAACAAAAAAAAACAGACAAAGCGCCGTAAGAGTGGGATGGATTCTTCACTATCGCTCATCCATCCCCATAACTGAAGATCTTGTCCATAATAAGAGTTGCATACAGGGAAGTTGAAGGGAGTTAATCAACTTGGAACCCGTTCCAATTTTGTTTTTTTGATCGAGTCAGGAAAAATCAATCTCAAGTTCCATAGATATTCATTTGATTTTCATTTGATTTCAAGATCAAACCAAACCTCTTTAAACATCATAAAAGAGTATTAACTTTGATTAACTGCACTTTTGACAGTCACCTTTTGTACAATATATCAAGAACTGTTATTTTTCAACTCTCATGTCACGTTTACTGAATTAATTATTTCTCATGAATATATAATTATTTTCGAAATATATACATCTAGCGCGATCGATCTCGACTCTAGTTAGCTAAAGTAAAGGTAAGTGAACTTCCATAAAGCACTATTGCGTGTATCGGAATGTAACGTAATATGACTGAGAACCACGAAACCACACTCTCTCTCTCTCTCTCTCTCTCTCTCTCTCTCTCTCTCTCTCTCTCTCTTCTCACCCTATTTCTATATCTGGTTAAAATTTAACACTTCAGTGAAAATTGATAGTGACATTTTGAGAAGAATGTATCAGAGTTATGAAGCGGTGAAACATGTGCGCAAATTATTTTTCAAAAACATTCCACGTATTATCAAAAATCAACGATACTATGTCAGTGCAGAATTTCGATACGGTACTTCAAATAAATGTACTGGTTCGATTTTAATATTATTTTCAGATGCCATTCTCATTCTCACTCGCCTCACAACAATATGTATGTCGTTCTCGAAAGTTAAGTAAAATATAAAAAAGTCCCGTGGCGCTAGAAAAGGTTGGCCCCAGAGTCGTGAGAGCGTGTCATACCGCCAGGCTTCATGTTAACATACATTTACGCAACGATAGAAATGTGAATATATTAAAGTAAAACATGTAACGACTGAATTGGGAATTGCATACACTTACTTGCAGCTATAAAATGTCACATCATTTCAACATAAACCGTATCTTCCTATATACGGAAAGTGCTGCTTTTTATAACAATACAAGTCAAGGAGCTTTCATCACGTGATACTAATCGAATGTGTTTTGATTGTTTTGCAAGTTCTTTGATGAAGATGCATATGTTTGAGTATACACAATGTTATATTTTAAGAGAATTTTCATCATGCAATTAATTAAGTATATTTGACGTGTTATAGCAATTACACCAAACTGAATAAATCCGAACAAATAGTACGTTTGAACTTATTTTCTGTAACTTTCTATCTCTATTACCGTCTGATATTCGTATAACAATTTTCTAATTGCAGATGAACCACATAACAAAACCCATCATGGTACCGGAAATCGAACCCGCATTCAACTTACACAATACTAGTTCATGAGCCTGGCACTCTCATAAGGGCGGTCAAAACATTTTCAACTCGATATAACTACGTTTCATACGTGTTGTGTCACGCAGCGAAAAGCTTCGTCATGTTGATATACAGGTTCTGTTGTAATTATGTACCACAGTGGTGTAAAAAGGTCGCGGTGTCATTTGTATTAGCAGAGGGAGTTAGAACAGTTAATTACAGGTGACAATTGATTTGAGCCCGATGAGCAGTGCTATTAACGCGGATACAACGGGTAACTATAGGTGGAAAGGGTGGTGTGAAGTAGCTTGAGGGAACAAGGATGAACAAAATATAATTCGAATCTAATTACAACAGTCTATATTTATCATGTGTACAAGAAGTAGGTATATATATAGTAGGTATAGGTATATATAAGTAGGTATAACATATATATATATATATATATATATATATATATATATATATATATATATATATGTTGGACGAATATTTCATATGTATTCGATGTTACTTATTCGTTTTAATTATTTAGCCGATACATTGAGGGACTAATCATAAACCATGAACAAATAAATATGAATAATATGTAAGAATAGATTATCGTTCTTGAAAGGATGGAAGATATTCTAATATAACGACTGAGCTGATACCGGGATTTTAAGCCAAGTTCTACATTCAAGCATAGTTATTTGTTGTCAAAATAGGATGGCTTAGTGCCAGGTACATTGGTCTGGCCTTGACACTTCTTTAAAAAACATGAGAATAAATCAGATGAAAAAATACATGTTTTGGTGGAGGGTCCCGGAAAATTACGAACCTGGCACCTCCACCAAAATTACAATTTTGTTCAAGGTGATAGAATGCGACATCTCTGATGATCTCACGTTCAATATGAGTTTTCAGAATAGTACTCGTTCCATTCGGAGTGAAACATTTCACATTGTTGAAATAATAATAGTTCCGTATAAACCTCTTCCACAAACAGAGTGTGCAAGTGAAGAGCAAAATTTGAATAGCATTTTGAATCAACAATTACTCCAATCAAGATTTTTAAATCAGGTTGTTGATCTTTTATTATAGTTTACTGGCAATTCATGAGAGGAATAAAATCTAAAAAGTTGCTTCTAGGAAAAGCTCATTAAGTATTAGAAGTATATTTTATTTCAACAAACTCTATTTTGCACAGCTATATTTCTTTGAGGGAGCAGCCATATTATTCACTTGATTGCTACGAAAAATCCTACATGTTCTGCGGTGATGTATGAACGCTTTACAACCACATATAGTGCTGTTATGGAAGCATATGTTTCTCGGGTTACCATAGTACCGAGAAAAGCTGGGATAGCAAATTAATACTGTGGTTGATTAAATCACATATTTCGGGAGACATTATTGTCCTCTCAGCAACACAAAAATGTGTGACAAAACTCTGAAGTACAGCAACATTATTTGTATAATTTTATAGATGACATCAAAGTGAGCAGCGTACGACCTGGTATTTCCATTATCTTCTTTCCGTTTTTCAAAAATAATCTGTACGTAGAAAAACGTATGTATAATGATGAAGAATTCTATAACGCATCCTATGTGGTGAATAGAAGTTCTAACGATCTCTATTCCAGGAACTAATTAGGAACAATTTTATTCAGAAGTGAGTACAATACCTGGAATATGAATCCAGATACGAAGTTTTTTCCTCATCCTATTATCTTGCTCTGTATAATTCGCTAATTTGTTTTGCTATGTATGTGGACAAGCTTTGTAGTACAACTTTTTCTGGGTCGACATAACCAATCGTTAGTGCTGATAGATGGGAGAGATTCACGATCGTGAATTCCAAATTGCTAGGAATATAGATCTCTATAGGTGGGACGAAGAGCAATTATATACAAAGCCTTTTCGGATGTTGTAATTGTATTCAATTCCTAGAAAACAACGCGACTTGATGGCTTATTAAATTCAATGGAATATTTTGTTAATAAATTAGTTTTTCATGCGTACCTCAATTTATTCAACGAGCCAACAATCAAATTTTCTCATTTTTATTATTTTATACTGGATTCAACGACGCACTGTACTAATGACCAAAAGATCCATTGGCGTTGGTGAATGATGATTGAAGTGACAGATAGTTGAGATATGAGGTTAATTCAATTCAATTTCAATCTGTATACATTTAATTCACACAAAAACCAAAATACAAAAACCCAGAATACAAAATAATAATGAACATTCAGACGTGAGAAGCCCGTATAAGGATAAAACCTTGTGTGCGATTTCGATGTTCGAATAAATTAGATGTTCTGGTAAATGGGAAAGAAACGGTTGTGGCGTGTTGATGGAAAACAATCTCAGTAACACTTAAACGACAGAGATAAACAATGGTAAACATCTGCTAGGATGGTCGACCATGGCGGGAATCGAACCCCTTCCTCCTGAATGACTCTTCAGGATGCTAGCCACCGAAGGCCCACCCGTCTAAAGTAACAACTTTTTGGTAATTGGGTTGATCAAGCTCATCTTCTAAAATGCGCTTTGCGTTTGCCTGTTATGCTTCACAAGTTGAACGAATTCACAAGTCGGTATGAGAGTTTGTATCGGAATTCGGGCCAATACAAAATATAACAGTGTGGTTTTTGAGTAAATTGTGACGTTAATTCTTAATTCATGTTATATTCGGAAATTGAAAAATCTCTCGAGTGAAACTTGGGGAACGGAATAAGAACGGATATGTGTAGATAAAATTGAAATGTTGTGTATTATTGAACAAGAAAAAACTAGATTATCTCAAAGTTTGTGTAAATTTTATTCTTAAGACATTTATCAAACGTGATGATCTCTAAGTACTTAAATATACAATAATTGTAACGTGGAGGCCTATTCAACATAGAACGATATTCTCTCTCAATGCGATGAAAATATCTCGTTTTTCTCAGTTACACATCCAAACGTCTTTGGATCGTCTACGAGAGTCTAGACGCGAGTCAGACAACATATTTCCATCTATATGTTATTGACGTTTACTCATCCCTGTCAATAACATGCAGTAAAGTCAGTCAGACACGCCAATGCAAACATGCCAATACCAACACCTATATTGATTACAGTACAGAGGTTCATGTTGGTAACAATGTTCCGTGACAAACGAGGTTTAGGTAAAATATCATACATGAATCCAATTAACATTATATAAAAAGAGCAACTTCAGCAATAAAACTGCTGAAATGAACAATATTAGCATAGTTGAATTTTGAGAAATTAGATGAGTAGAAAATACATGTTATGAAATAAGAGAATTATGATGAAGTTATCCATGTGATATTGTAAGAATGACCTGATTTTTACTCTGACGGGTGGATCAATGGTTGACATGTTGAACCGTCATTCGGGAGGCACAGGGTTCGATTCTCGCGATGGTCGACGCCGAACATCCTGAAAGATGTTTTTAGTGCATGTTTTCCTTCTGTCATTAAGGTGAATACTGAGATGGATCCTTAGAATTCGGCCATGACCGTTTCCTTCTCACTATCCAAATTCCAGAAACATAATACAATATCCTTGCACCCAATCTTCATATTACCTCAGGAACTCTTCAACTGATATCAGTTTCATAGGCATACTAGAAGAAAGATCTACTCATGTAACATTATGATGTTTTAATATTACGATGTTTTTGCGGAAATTTGTCATTCAATGTGTTTTGTTCGATTAGGAATGATCAGAAGAACTGTATTATATTAAGCGTAATCAGTTTATTACCACTTTCGAACAAGGAGAGGAAAAAAAATGGTAAAATTAGTATAAACACGGGGAAATTCTCAATCTTGAAAAACATTCTGTGTATTATCGATACATGGTTCTACATTATTGAATCTAATAAGGATTACTCCAACTATTATCGAGATATTTTGATAATGACATACTATAACTCACTCATTTCCCTCGCTGACGCTGTTGGCCTTTTCACTATTCTATAACGTACGTTTTAAACTCAATTTTATGAAATCAGAACGAAATAATTTCGATTGAGATAACAATGAAAAGAAACACATATTCCCTTACCCAATAAAAAAGCATCGCGACCGCACTACGTTCAATTACAAAAATTCTCACAGCCTCCAATCATAATGTATGAATATGAATATATTTCTTACCCGATATTATTTATAAAGATGAATCCATTCCTTTTGAGTATACATTTCGTTTCAAAATATATCTTCTCCAATCATAATTTCACCTCTTCTTGATTATGTATGATCATTTCAGAGAAATTAGCTCAAAGCACTTTGCTAACGAAGAGCATATACAACGTGACAAAAAATACGCAAAACGTGTGCGACATTTTCATTCGGGTAAAACCTATTTCAGTCACAAGTAATAGCAGTAATACGTTTTGCCACACAGTTCAAAACGCAATACCGAAATTACCGTAATGGGTCCTTGAAATAGAACGTGCTATCGATTTTAAGTTTTCTGTATGTTATGATATGGAACTATACTTATCACGCCCACTAGTTGCCATGCATAAAACTACGAGACTAGCTCACGAGGTACGAGAAGCTAGCTCAAATGAAATCTTAGTGTAATCAGAATATCTTAAATTAGTAGGGGTATAAGTAGGCCTAAGAATGAATAATTGAGAAAGACTTGTGACTTGAGACCTAGAGATTTGAGACATTGTCAATGCCAATGCCTTTAAAAACGGATTGAAAAATCTCCTCCATAACGAATGAATGTTATTATTCTGAATGAATATTTATAGGATCACGCTATACAGAGAATGTAATTCCAATAGATATTGGAATATTATATTATTACCGCATTTATCATATATATATATATATATATATATCCTATTGGTCGATTTGTCGATGTATTGTGGTGTGTGCTTGTGTATTGACTTGATGTATCATCATTTTGCAATTGCATATCCTATTATCTTCTCTAGCTTTTAATTGCTGATATATATATATATGATACTTTTATATATATATATATATATATATATATATATATATATATATATATATTCGAATATTTGTATTGTGTATTTGTATCAACAATGACGTAACTTATATCTATATAGGGGATCTAACAGTCAGAGTAAAAAAAATAATAAAATTAAAGTTGGTTGAACTTATTGACTTCTTCTACCATTAAAACATCATTCTTTCTCAGAGTTGTATGCAGAAAGCGAAGATATTCTTACTGATTGAATAACTGATTGTATGAATTCTTTTAAATATTGAATACGATACAGAGTCATTGTTCGCCGATCAAGAATAATGATTACAAGGTAGGGTGGTTCACACGAAGCAAGAGAAAGGATACAGACCAAACCAAATACTTTATATTTCAAAATCCAATTTGTTATAACAATTTCTCAAAAACGCTCCTTTTGATTTAGGCATACTTTTCAATATATAGAATTCATTTTTCTTCTCATCAGAATCAAACATCAGAATCAACACCCATTGATCAGAATCAATTTTTGATCTAATTATTTACATTCATATAACAAATGTAGTAGACTTGATAGAGAAGAATGTAACACCAAAAACAATGTTCAAACTCTATCAAAAAGATAACTGATTACTCACTTCTGATAGTATAATTAATAAAAACATGACACGGCTATTATGTCTACGTCACGACTAATTAAGTGACGTCATTATGAAGAAGGGTGGTACGATCTGCTGGTATGGTTATACCAGGCAATTGCAAGACACAAGAATGACGTCAATGATTGTCAGTCTTTGATGAAAATCATTCATTCGATGACCCACTCAACAAATCAATTAATTATTATGTCACAAGCTGTTTGGTATAGAACGATGATAATAAGTGACACGATATGGTAATAATATGATGAATATGACAAGGAAAGCGCTATAGAAATGAGCGAGGAGTTATGAGAATAACAAAACCAACGGAAGCCTAAATTTATTTGAAGAAATTTCCAGAAATATAAATTGATATGAATTAGTTTCTTTTGTACCAATGAAAATACTGTTTCGGAAAAAACGTTATCTAGTAGTCCCTACATCCATGCTGGGCCAATCTTAAGTGTATGTCTAGAATTTCACACTTGTTTTTCTCAAAGTGTTTCTTCTTATTTTTTCAAAGAGATATGTTGTTCGAAGCTAGTATTGGTGAACTCATAATTTAATTGATTATATTTATTGGCTCTAACTTCAGGATGTGATTGTCATGTATTTGTTTTTAGTCAGGTTATAATAAAGTGGACTGGTTTATCTGTCAAACACGTACTTTGAAATCCATACTGAAATTCTTTTTCAAAATTAAAATTAATTTTGGGTTGATATCCAGGCATATTGTTTCGCCGACCGTGAGTGGAGTGCCTATTGCCATTATCAGCTAGTTTCAGTCCCGTAAAGAAGTATCAGTAGATTCTCTTCAGGATACATTACAATGTGGCTACATCGACCACTTTCTATGACCCCAAATGTACACAAATTCCACATAAAAAAAATATTCTAGAAAGTATGATGAAGCATTCGCTCTTGCTAAACTACTTCTGGTTTTGAAAAATGACTTTTCGAAAACGAGATTAAATTCCATAGCACTAGAGGAATTGATAAATATGCCTATTTGATACCATATTTGAAGTCTTCGGATATGATATATATATATATATATATATAATTTCACTTTGCAAGAGATCTACAATATTTTATGTCACAAAGACCAATTTGTAAAAATCAACCAACATATTCTCTAATCGGGTATTATCTCCTTATCTAGTAGATACATTTCCAATTATTCAGTTCCAAAATTACCATCAGCTATAGAAACGAAACATCATTTTCGAAGCCCTCATTATCATTTCTCACCGCTTAGACCCGGGTATACTTTAGTTGAATTCAATGAATTTTGTTCGTTTCATAGTTTTTGATTGAATATTTGATGACATTGGTCACTGTCAGTACTTGTGTACTGACACTGGGACCGACTACCAGTATAGTTTTAATTGACTGTAGCACTTTAGTGATGCATACAATACGCCAAATAATTGAAGCCTTATGATATGTCAATTTCAAACATAAATGTCAAATATCAAATCATAATCCACCTTTCTATCTTTTCAAAAAAATATTTTACTATTCACCATTGTGTGATGTGTACAATATGTACAGATGTCCACTTTATCAATGGAAATTTTGTATTAATCATGCATACAGATGTTAATACAATAAAAAAAAGCCGAGGTTCAGTCAGCTTCAACACAATCAAATTCAAAAAGCTATAGGCCTACAGCTGAAGATAATAGACGAATAATACACTTATTGTTAGGAAAAATTCTTTGAGATTGTTTCGAAAGTCTCTTTGTGGTACAAAAGTAGTAAAGTACATCGTATATTCACGATTGAAAAGACTACACGTTTGAGAAGTAAACACCAGAATAATTTATGAAAGAAAAGACGGTCGAACTTTGAAATGAAAGGCGGTTGTTCACTCCATGAATAGCTGACGAATTAACTCGATGAAATGTAATCGATATTTGGAAAAATGAATTCAATTGTTCAAGTTCACCCTCATAGACTCATAAATTGTTTGAAAAATGAGAATATTGATACTTTTCAATCATGAATGTATATTATCAAATGTAATGTGTATCGTTGATAATAACACTCTCAAATGAACTGTAACATATACAAAACGTGTCATGATTCATTTTTGGTTAGCAAATATGATATAATAGCATGCTGATCCAGTTACTACTTCAAAAATATGAACAATAACTAGTTCAAGACACAAAACACTGTCCTGAAAACGTAAACAACACAGAAAATCTTTTATAATAATATAGATTGGTATGGAAATAAAACAAATTAAAGCTACGAGAAAAAGTTCAATATTTTGATACACATGAATATATCTATCAGCATGCAGTAAATTATTGAATTAGGTCGTGAAGTCTACAAGACATCCCTTATACATCATCCCGACTTGTTTACCTGCGGTTGTTCCCAACAACTTCTCGATCAATTGTAAAAAATAAAAAATCTCGATAGAGCAGCACTTTTCCAACTTGGAATGGAAAACCGAACCAATCTCCTTGACCTAGTTTGTTAGTCAGAGCACGTGGGAAGTGATAATGAGGATTGAATACAATTATTGACATAACAATTTGAAAAGCTTTCAAATTAACGAATTCACAATCCATCACATCAAATTCATGACAGTGATTATAAAATTGATTGAAGTATTGGTTTCAGCTTGAACACTCGTTTCAGTTAATGGTTATAGGGACTTGGAAAATTATGAAATAGTAAATCATTCAAATAAAAGCGAAAATGTATTGTTTGTCATATTTTAGTTCGAATAATCGTGAGTGAAGAAGTGAAATATAGATTAGTAAATGAGAAAGAGATGAAGAGAGTGAGAAACAGAGAGAGAGAAAGAGAAAGAGGTAGAAAGAAAGAAAGTGAGGGAGAGTTGCTTAAGGAGAGAAACATCTTGTTCGGATTCAAAATTACAAGATGTGGCAATATATTGGCAATGTGCCATATGAATTCAAAGGTCACGGGTAGCAGCGTCTAATGACAACGAATTTCGAAGATTAGATAATTGAATTATCTGTCTTTTATTTTTATCCCGACAATTCTCATTTGGAGACGTTATTCTCAAACTTTCTTAATTGTAATTTGCCTATTTTTTTGGCAGTGCAACTGTAATAAGTTTCATGACTTATTAAATGCAGACTGCTGTTGAAAACATGAGATAATGTACTCTCTGTATTCATAAATTGCATTGCAATGATATCTATGTTAATCGAATCGAAGTGATTGAAACTCAGTTATATCGATGGTGATGTTATTTTTCACTTCTTCGTTTTGAAACGTGTTATTTCACCATCTCAAATAATACAGTTGAAATACGGAAACATAAAATGTAGAATTCAATTAATCATGAATTCAAGGAACCATTTTGAGAAACGATTTTAATTTTTTCGATCCATATACATTTTTCCTAAACGAACGTATGAAAAAAAGGAAGTGATATATCAGTCATGTGGGTGAACTGTATCAAAACTTTCCAAAAACTTGTGGAATTAGCTGAAAAATTAATAAAATTAACAGTATTATAATCGTTGGGCTTGATTCGCTAGGAGCCGGTTGTAACTCCTGATGATTAGTGAATTATGCAAAACTTGGCGAAATAAATCATTATTAGCCCCAGTAACGTATGTTTTTCCGTATCTCAACTAATTATTACTGCTCAGTAATATCTAATCACAACTTTGTACAACCGGCCCTGATAATATTACTGATTAATCACCCTGATCAATTACTACAAGCTGAGAAAGCCTAATTGAATTATTGAGAAGGTTGATTAATATGCAATTTCAAGGTAACCTACCCAATTATTCGAATAGATCAATATTTTCGTTCAATGCCATTTTTAATAGGTCTTATATTGAACAAAATATAGACCTATAAGACGTGATAATAATATTAGATAAAAGGCAATATATCAAGTATAAAACAGCCCTTCGAATACTGCACCCACCGAAATACTTGAATTTATTTCATTCACGAGAAATTACTAGAATATTATACATTCTGATATCTAGTATTCTTCTGACTATTTCACTTCATTTAAGGAATTATTCAACTGATTCACATTCAACGTTCAGAATCAACTTTTTTCTCTATCACTGTATTCTTGATAAAAATTATTCAAATTGCACGTACTTTTTTCTCCCGGATGAGTATTATTTAGCGTGAGCTCTTTTTCAATGAATGATAATTCAACAGATTGTGCAATATTGCACACCGCTTTGAAACAAGAGAGTGAAATAATTCAGCTTTCTGGATAAGTGCCATATAAATATTAGATTTCTCTAAACTAACCTTTAATAAAATCTGCATTGCACCGGTCAAAGTAACGTCCCAAAAAAGTTAATGTCATCCTTTGAATTGATATAAAACGAAAGAAGTTTACTTTATTATATGAATCAGCAGATAGTAAATACTTTCTTCATCTTTCACCCAGATCTGTCTGCAAAGTTTGACGATAAAAAGAGAATAATTACAAGCGAACGAAAGGTCCAAGCACACGAGTAGGATTTTAGTCTGGGTCTGAATGGAAACATTCTTTATAATAAAACGGTCGTATATCTCTTCTTCTTCTTCCTCCAACAGCCTTGACCCAATAATAATATAAAGACACTCAAGAAGCACTTTTTTCTTCGAAGAATTTCTTTCAAAACGACAAACAAACATCCTTTACATTCAGGACATGTGTTTCCCATATGCTGGCATCAAGACTCAAAACAGAAACCAAGCGCTTTATAAGCTTATACAGACTAAATAAAGAACTATGTTTTTTTTTAATATTTCTTTTTCATAAATGTCAACTTAAGAATATGATATATTACATTCCTTGTACCAATAATATAGAATGATGTTCAAGAGGTCGAATAGTAATCGATTTTCATACAACATAAGTTATTTTTGTATTTTATTTATAAACGATGGAATAAAAACGAAAGAAAATATTGCACATGAAATGACACTGAATGTGATTACACAATGAAAGTTACAAATTGTTGCGGTAATTTTGTAAAATTCACCAGAATAATCGAATATTGTGTAAACGATATAAAAAATCCTCATATTTGGACAACTCATGAAATAGTTATTAGAAATAGCTGATTGTATGTGCCTATTGTATGTGCCTATAGCGACAAACTAACCGTAACTGTACACAACTGTAGTTTATATTTGATGAGACCATAAAATTCACACAAAAATCATTCTATCATGTCTAAAATATATATCATGCAGTTATTTCGACCAAGAAAACTGGTCTATAAACCACTAAAGTGCGCTTTGGAACAACTTTTTTTATAAGTTGGCACTTTATATTGTTATTAACAAGGGAAAACATAGCGCACACTAATCTTTCATCATTGAGATTTTTCATTATCAGGAGTTGGATTTCACAACATCAAATATATCAAATTGTCATCAAAATACAGTAATAATTGATATCAGAATGTAATTGATATCAGGTACAATTGATGTCAATGACGGAATTGTGATCAAAAATATAGTTGTATCGACTACTGTTATGTAACCTGGCACCTCCACCAAATTTAAAATAGAAAATTGAAGAGACGTAATACCTTTTCGATCCTTTCCCAACAATTATTTTGTTTTTGTATTCAAATATGAATAATATTCCCTTGAAGATATTCTGAGCTGTGTAAAAATATTATACACAGCTTAATCATGTTCATATCACATTGAGTAGGCCGCGCAATACCTCTACTTAATGACACTCAAGTCAACGCATGAATAATTCAATAATCTAGTTTTGATGAAGAAATTATGAACTAAAAAATAATCATCATGGATGGATAATGTTTGACGTTTCCGCTATATTTTTTATAGAGATTAGAGTGCACTCATATTTCTGCATCTGCAAACTAAATTATGAACTACATTACTCAATTCACAGTATTGATACAAGCCACGAATAGTATTTTATAATCCTTGGAATATTTACAAACACTGCAATTTAACGTAGACGACAAATGGCAATATTAGTTGTCATTCATGTTGAAATGAGCATTTTTGTTTATGAACTTTCCTTTGTCGTTGTAGCCATATGTATGGTAATTTATAGTTGTTTAAGAATGTTTTTATTTATATTATTTCCATCGGCGCACTATTATAAAAACTATGATCTAGGAATATATAACATATCATACATATTATTGATTCATTGTCGATGAGATTGTTGATGGGAAATTGATGGGATGATGAGATGATGAGACAGAGGTTTCTTATGTAATGGTTTCTTATGTAATGGATAAGGAAAGCAGCAGCCGTGGTGGCGTATATTGTAGAAACCGACCCGGCGTTTGCCCAAGCTAAAGAGGGAAACCCCAAAAAACCTCTGTAAAGATCGATGGACGGTGACGGGGATTCAAGTTGTTCGAAAAGATCTGTAGAAGTAGTCTGCCGTATTCAAATTCTACTTTTAGAAATGTATTATTTCATTTTTTCGTTGTTCATATACCAGTGTGGGGTTAGTGAATTTACATCCTATTTAGCATGTTGGAATGATGAACAGGAGAGGTAGTTTCCCAATATTAGGAAACAAGCCGATGCAGTTAATTTACCTGCGCGACAAAGGAAAACTACGAGAAATATAAGAATGGTCAACCATGAGAGAGATCGAGCCCTGGTCTCCTGAGAATTACATAAAATCAAGGGCGTGTATGCCAACCCAATCAATCTTGGAGTTTCTACATCCAGTCAAATTCTATTCCAAACCGTCTTTGCAATGCCCATCTATTTGAACCTTTCCTCCGTATCATTAAAAACTATTGGATCAGAACTTTGAACTTTCTTTTCTCGTTTCTTCCTATACTCTGTTTGAATGCTTCTTATTCTCATCGATCAGGTCATAATCGAATAGCTTCAATCGATCGATCGACTACATAATCAAATGATCTATTGAATGCAATAATGTATCGACACGTGAAATCCGGAACGTAATCAAGTACAGATTACATCTTGGATTATATACCAGCTTATTTTCATCATTATCTCCACTAAACGAAATGAATAAGAACGTTTTGTAATTAGAAGAAAGAATTGTATGAGATTGAGAATTGTATAGAGATTGTAGAAATAATTACCAGAATAAAAAAATGAGCCTCATTGGTTTGATACAATATGATTACTATCCAATCACTACCGATTAAACGATTACACGATCACTATCACCAAGAACTAATATGTCCAGAAAAATGGAAAGTATGATACTATGATGGTCTAGATAAATATACCATCCAAGCAAAATAGATTGGATTCAACGCTATTATAATATCTTGTTTTAATTAAAAAAAAAAAGGTTTCAACATCCTATACCTGAATCTTTCACATAATCCGACTGCTTCGGCTTCATCCTCCTTTTTATTTGAAGCACTATCAAAATATCCCACTGCTTTTCAAACGCTTTCATTTGGAAGGAAAAGAATCAATTTTCAAAATTGAGTTGCGTTGAATAAATCAGCATCCATTCTGTAATTGGATGTAAGTTCTATCCTGTTTAATTTCATTTTGGTTTGTAAACTTCCTTCAAAGAGGAACGGTCCAGGTTAATGAAACGTGATTGACGGTGTATGATTAACAACCGGATATGCTACAATGTTGTCCAAAGAGCTTAGTCTAGACTTGAGTGAAGTAATTACGAATTAACACCATGACCCGTTAAACTATCGATTACGTAACTGAGGAGTAAATTAATACTTAAATTCAATGTAGGTCATGCAGAAACTAAGAGTATGAGATTTTCTCATCATGTCATTTCTTATCGAGATTTTCCATTGGTAAAATCAATGTATGGTTACAAATTGGAGGCTTTGACAGAGGTTTGAATGAATTATTATCAACGAGAGGGGAGGTAAGGGTCGCAACCAAATGTAATAACTAACCTATGTCTACATTCAATCGTCAATTATGAATATTATATCATCTTTGTCAGGGTTGTAAACCAATATCACGAGATGCAAAATCGTATTAATTACAGTTATTACAACTTGGTCGACTCATTACTGATTGCCAGTGACCTGGGTCAACAAAGCACTTATGCTGCATTTTAGTATTACGTGTGTAGTCCATTTAAGGGGGTGGATGGATGGTTTCTATAAAAATAGAGAAATTCACCTTTATTAATTTTTTCTTTGTTTAAAAACCAATGTAATTGAATGGAAAGTTCAAATCTCCAAGATAATTTTATGCTCTTCAATTGATATGACATTCTATTTCAGTGGATTCGATCAGTTTCAAGATAAAACGTCACTGGATAAAAAGAATGTGATGAAATTCATTGACGTATTATCTCAAAACTGATTGAATTCACAAAAAGAGATATCATAATCATTAAAAACATACAATTATCTTGGAGTTGTGAACTTTTAATTCAATTACACTGGTTTTTGAAAGTGTGAAAAAAATGGTGAAGATGAATTTCTCGATTTATGTAAGCACCGTGCACGCACCCCCTCAACATACCGTCACTAAGTAAATTATCAGCCGAGCGGTCGTTAACAACATAATTCGAGTTCTTGGATTTCGGTATCAGAAGAAGGACGACCATGATGTTTGAGCTGTCTTAGTTTTGGGCGGTAACTTTCTATAATTTTCGACCGGGAATCGACGCTGGAACTGTGAAGCTTACTTCAAGATTCAGATCTTGGATCTCGGATCTCTGGATGGTCACATTCTATATGGACACTGTTTTTTAATCAACCTTCAAGCCTTGTCTGTCTTTCAAGATCCATTGATCTGAATTCTTAACGAAAACCTGGACTGAAAACTAGCTGAGAATTTCAAATCTAATTGATAAAGTTTCTCCGTTATCCCATTCTTCCATTTATGTTCATTGATTTTGGATATCTATTCAATCTTCTAGAAGTTACCTATTGCATGCGACCTCTAGCGACCTCTAGCTACATTTCCAACCAACCCTTACTGTTGGTGCGAAATACATTGGCCTCCAGGTTATTGAATATGAATCTGTATACGGCAATTTTAATGGTGTTAATTAATATAACCATATCGTGAGAATGTGAGAGCAGTGAGTGGACAGAAACATGAAAATTATGCAACTGGATACAATTTAAAACAATGAATGTCTTTCTTCGCAAACGCGCCAAGTTATGAGATAAATTTCACACATGTGGTCAATGCAATGATAAAATTCTATTCAATTCTTGGATCACATTTGTAAATGTAAACTTTCTATCTTGGATGATTGTTTGCCAGAAAAAAAACAATTCTGGTACAGGAATAGTTTTGTGATGAAGTTTTAATATAAATGGTTTCTCCTTTGAACTTTTGGACTGAGGACGAATGAAAAACATACACGAATATATTTCACAATTCATAAAAAAATTGAGTTCCAGGATGTGGAATTTTGTCATTGCTTATGGTCATCTAGATATTATGTCCAACCTTATAATGACGATTGTGCAGTATACATTTGCTTACAGTCACGAATAGCATGATAAGTTCTATTATTTTCTTAGAAATAGATATTTACATCTCGAAATTCCGATAAGCCTCTACACCAATCAGCTTTCTATCGACTACAGCTTATACACTGTATACATATCTAATATCTAGGTCGTAGAATACGAGAGAGTGAGAGAGGCAGAGTGGAAAGGGTTGAAGAGTTAGGGGAAGGGGGAGAGAGAGAAAGAGATTCTATGTGTGCGAAAGAGAGAGAGAGAAATGGAGTGAGTTTCATCCAGCATGAATATTACGCTGATTATGCCCCGGGGAGTCGGCAGGAGGAGACTCAGGAGAGTCTCGAGTCGCTACGGAAACTGGTTGCTAGCGATCTCATTCACAAGTTGGTCGGCAGGATCGTGAATGGAAGCTGTATCATCGAGCCGTGACGTAGCGCACAGCAACCAGCGTCCCGTGGACCAAACAGACAACCAGGGTCGCTATAATACGTTCCTCCATAACCTACGACGACAACAGCTTCGGTTCGTCATCGTAGTTACGCTGACACTCGATTAAAAAGTAATTAGATTGACGAAAAAAATGATAATTGTATGATTAGAACAGAGCGTCCGTTAACGATTGAACTAAATTTAGTTCATATTAGAAACACTGGAATATAAAACTGAGTCGAATTAATGCATACTATGGTCTTTAAAAAAATTAGCTTATTCGGATTTGAATACAGCGATAATTTGGGAATCTTTAAAAAGAGTGATGATGATTATTGTTTGGTTAACGACCCCACCAACAGCTAGGTTATACGGCGGTACGAATGAGCGGTGATTATGAAACTATGAAGTGATCATACGTGAGAGGACGTTTATAAAAACCCATACCTAATGCGGGATTCGAACCCACGCCCAGCGACGACTTCAATTTCTGAAGCGTTGCCTCAGTTGACTGAGCTACCGAGGGCGGCTGTTTTTAAAGAAGTGATCACGAATGAACTATAACTGTTATACTCTATAGTCTATAACTGTTATAGTCTGTTAATCTCACGTAATCATACTTTATTACATTTATTCATAAGAACTTGGCAATACCATGAATCTTTTTTAAATGTGTCTATTGAATTCTACGACTCTTTACGAACCAAACGATGTTTGGAGATCGTTTGTTTGATACAAATTCGAACAAATCGATGACACATAAAGAAAATGGAAAGATTCTTTCGAAGAAAATTTAGACTATTCTGTATCAACCATTTTTCAAAAATAATATATACAACGTAAGGCGTAGATATTATATACTTCGAGAGTAGCCATGGTAATAAGTTATGAGAAGCGAGTGACTGTACAATATGTTACCAAGAAACGACAAATAACATATTTTGTAAGGATCATGCCGTTGTTATGGCAACCCATGTTCTCGCACAAGGGCTGGTAAAATACATAGAGTTCGATATATAACCTACCACAACTGCAAACATGTCTAACAAACAGACTGAACCTGGGACTAGTCAGCATAGTCAATATAACTCTCGGGACTCGATTTAGCGGAATATCTGATTTAGCGGAATATCAGTTGTATGGAGATAACTTTTGAACTGTATGAGATATTAAAATCCTAAACACAAAGAAGCACCGATATTATCAATAACTTCGGACGCCGAAAGTAATATTCATTTATCTAATATCGCATAAGTGTGAGACGTATACAGTTGAAAAAACACTTTTTCCAACCGTATACGCCTGACAATTGGGCGATTCGACATGAATAGTTTCTACTTACATCATCTAAAATATATTGAAAATATGTGTGTTTCCTTTCTTACAAAATTTCGATATTTCGTACCGTTCAAAGTTATCAACATAAAGCTGATATTCCGCTAAATCGACTCCCATGGACTTTTAAAGGACATAACCACTATGAAACTAGATTCAACGGGTAATGACGATATGAATTCCCTCAATTCTTGAGGTAACTAGAATTATCATCATCCTAATTTCATAAATTATATTAAATTTATTTGTCCTCCAGGACCTTGCCCTTGTAATGAGCTGTGATGTAGACATTACTCGATTCTGATTGTGTTTCTATTCAAAATGTTTGATGCCTGAGTCATTACTCATGATATCTTGATGACAAAATAAGTGTTTATAATTCCTGAATTAAGATGATGATTTCTAGATTTCGCTTAAAATATGAAACAAAAATCATCACTACATCTAATTCCAGTGTTGTGATGTTTTTCGAAGACGAGTATCCGAACGAATCCAAATACTTTGTGTTTCGTAGTAGAATCGTTATTTTGTTAGCGTTGGAGTATAATTTATTAATTTGATACAGGAAACTTTATTATCCAGGTAGTCTAGCAGTCTAGCTGTTTTTTCATCGTTGAAATTCATCAGTCAATTTGTAGCACATTATTGATAGTCTTATAACGTAAAGAAACGATCAAGACTAAAAATCTTTTAACTGCTTCCCGGGGAACATCCGGTTATATATATATATATATATATATATATATATATATATATATATATATTATATAGAGATTGGATTATATAAGTAATGTTGAGGATATTCATATATCTCTTACTATACATAATTTATCGCATCATATTTTCACAGACAGAATGAAAAAGTCAATCATCATCATAATTCATTATATAATCAAAAGAAATAACAGAATCAATCAATACAAAACTACTTCTGTAAGTGCGAATTTACAATTTATGTCTAATATTTTGTTGTTCTGTCGAATAATTTCATTCGGGGCGAGGTTTTCTCGCAAGTGGTTTCTGATTGGTTCCAGCGGCTCGCGCCGATCAATACTAGTGTTATAAATTCCTCTCGAGTAGTAGATATAGTCGACTTCCTCCCACACCCAACTGAGGAAATAGAATACGTTAAACAACACCTTCACTTCATTACAACGCTGGTTTTAGTGGGTTGTATATGTATTATTTTTTCAACAATACAATCGCAACTTTCGGATATCTTGAATACCCGCGAATATAACGAATATAAATTTATTGTTTTTTATCAATATTCATGATTCTGAATCTTATGGTGATCTCTTTTATATAATGTCACTTCGATATCATTCCGTTACTGAACGGCTATATTCTGTATAACGAATTAGTGGATGTACTGACTTATAGTTTCTCAAAATAAAAAATATATTCGTGTTCTACTTATACTTTTTCACACAATAATTTCACACGCCTATATTGATCAATAATATCTGGAAAATCTGCACACATATTGGGTTGCTAAACGACACCGAGTAATAACAGAATTAAAAATTGAAAAAAGTTTGAAGTGGAATATGAATAAGGAAAGCAATTAGGCCTACAGATGAAATAATCACAAATGTAATAATTTGAATATTTAATATCAGTAGTTTAAGACTTGAAACAGAAATTTTAGCACAATGAATGAAGTTCACCAAGAATAAAACAATAATAGTGGTTTCAATTACCGTTCTGAATTCTATTTTTTCAAAAAATGAGAAACCCGATGACAGCGATCTTTTCAATGTTATACGTCTCCTAGTAGTATAGGGTATCATACTCTATATAAACAATCGTAATATTGAAATTTCTCATAATCTCTGTTATGTTTCAAGTTTCATCACATGAAATTAGGAATATATGAAATAGGACACTAATCATCAAGACTTGACACCGACTTGACCGACTTGACCCTGTTGCTTTTATAAGTAGGCCTACATACATATACACAGTCATATTCTTCAGTGAGAAATAACGAACCGCGTCAACATATGAACAAGCGTCAATACGTATGGCAGTGGATTAAAGATTTTTTTTTCATCTTAATTAAAAATCTAGAGATTAGGGAGATTTTGCATTGTTAGAAACGGCTACAACACGTTCCACTTTCAGTGCGATAATATTGTGAACAATAACTTCCGAAGTTATTAGAAAATCAACATTGAATATTCAAGAGAACACTTTTGAAAAAATGTCCAATTCAGAATAGTATCACTACGATAAATACATTTTCTTGCAAAATTAATCTACTAGCTTTAATTGTTGTTAATTTGGAAATTGATTCAAATTATGTACTACAAATTCAGAACAAACTAACTACAATAGGCCTATATACCCGAATTTGAAAACGTCAATATTCTCCAAACATTTCCAATTAAAACAGAAAGATGTTTTTGTGGAGAATCCTACTACAACTTCTGCTCGGATGTGAATACAGTCTCAACAAGTACATAATCGCAAAAACTCAAATACCCATTTAGCTCAAAAATAAAACTATCTCAAACCAGGCTGCATCTCACACACGTTTTCTATCTTCACAAGAAGTGTCAACATCATTAAAAATCTCGATGGTTGGTACACCTTTTAGAGTAACCTCATTTGCCTGAGTGGAAGTTTTTCTCTAATGGTTTATAAACCTTTCGCCGCGTTACTAATCTTCTAATCACAAGCTTTTAAATTGCATTGCTATGTTCTTGTGTGTTACTCGACCCTGGTGATGAGTAATAGCCTCGGGGGTCAGAACAACCGAGTAAGAAAACTTCCACGAAGCTCTTAACGGAAACAACTTTTATCGTGGGTTGTGGCAATTAATTCTTGAAATTATAATGGAAATGAAGAAAAAGAAAAACACATTTGTGAAGTTTTTTAATTTCTATATGTCCTATTTGACAAATGAAGAATGACAAAAAGAGAGGGACTGTTCGTAGTGACGGTAAAAAGGTTTTATAAACTATAAGTTATACGAAAGTAGGGGCTGTTGGGAGAAACCAAGTGAAGATTTTCGATTTTTTCTTTCGGAAATGTTTCAACCCAAATGGAACGGAAACTGGAACACAAAAGCTGAAAATGTAAAACTCCAATCTATTTTTCTCAATTTATTATTCCAGATTGTTATTCATGAACTTAATATTTTGATCGGGTTTTCTTTTTTTTTCTAGTTTGAATAAAAATAAACGTGCACACCTCGGACACTATTCCAATAATCTTGGTCTCAAATGCACACGAATTATGAATGGAAAGTTTCACAGAACATTAGACTAGCTCAATAGAGGTTTACCACCCCTGATTTCTTAGGTTACAACCGGATACATTACACATAACATTTTTGTGAAAATATTACAATACGCAGATCATAAATAATTTCATGTAGTCGAAATTTCCAATAAGGATTTTTGATCGGAAATCCCGTAAAGCATTTTGCCACCGTTGATCGCAGTCGTTGCCAAGATATACAGCAATTGTTGTCGAAATTCGGTTCAATCTTCAAGTACTTGGGTTTGGATGAATAATGTCATGCAGCTAAGAATATTTCTTTTTTTTTATCACACAAGAACATAGAGTTTTGGTCTCTCCTATTTTACTTCCCTTTAGCTTTAGGTTTTTGTTGGTTATTCTATAATTAGACACATTTTTCTGATCTATCACCGTTCTTTCTATCATTCTATCCATTGATCCATTAATATGTGCCATCCATAGCAGCCGTTGTTTGTGAATGGCAGTCTTTATAATAATGATACATGTATAATATATTCATAATATGTCCAAAGCTTTCGCAAGTCGAATATGATTTGATATTGGGTGATTTCGTAGCGTCGTGTGTGAGATCAAGTAGTTCTCAACGTTTCGATCTCCATATTGAGCCCTTTCTTTGAGAACCGTCGAAGAAGAAAGAGTATGACTGAATAATTTCATCATTCACTCATTCCGATTTTTTTTTTTAAATCATTCTGACTCTTGAAGAAGGTAGCAACATAGAGACCAAAACATCGAGAACTACTTCGATTCACACGATGCGACGAAATCGACCGATTATTACATACCTCAAATTATATCCACGTACTATTTTTTTGATTATGTCATATTAATCATATAGATTCAATAGATTCATAATGACTTGGGCCAGTTATAAAAATTGGTAGTTAGTGGATGGTTCAATAGTTAGCGAACTAAATTGCTACCACAGTTCGTTACATATCTGTTACTTATACGGTACTGTTTACTCATTTTTATTTCTAGTTCTGAGTTTTGATATTTTATATGTTTGTATTATGTGAACGCCTTCGAAAAATAAAATAAATATATGAATAAATTTTATTCTCGTATTTTTAACTCAAATTTAGCGGATTAGTACTTGACTAAGATTCGTAGAAGCGTCTCTTATTAAATTAATACCTATACTATTTGTACATCAACAAAGAAAACAAACAAACAAAGAACAAAGAAAAGAAATTATATTTGATCACCATTCAAATCGCAACACATTCCATCGATTGGACCATCTAAGAGATAATGAGAACAATGCTGCACCTATTTAGATAAACCGTAAAACAGACTTGGAAATCTCGGCAAGTAAAACTAGTGCTTTCTACAGGCACTTCAAACGAACTGTGTATGAGAGTCGTTGGTGTGAATTGCCGTTGTTATTCGCCTTTTGAACGTATCAAAGTGTGTTTTGTTTGTAATAAGAGTCCTGGAAAACTCCACTATAGGAAATAAACATTGATGTAGGAAAACATATATGAAATGCGTTGTACCGGATGACACCCATCAAGAACGAGAACGTCCACGATTATGAACTCTTACTTTGTCTATGATTACGAACAAATGAGCATAAAATGGTTTTGGTATATAATATTAGAATCGTAAGAAAGATTAGAGATACAGAATATACAGATTGATGAAATGAAGATAATATTTGATTATGCATCATGAAATTTACAATTCTTACATTCTAATTGTGAGGAAACTAAAAAAGAGTCAAGAGATCAATATGGTATTCAAAGTAGAGCCTATATTTTTGACTATTATTCGTGAATTAGATTATCAAAATTCTTCATTTCATTGTTGCTAGACTTGTGTAAACTAAACTGAGTCTAGACTGGACCTAAGTATGACTGAATGTTCCAACTGCCAGTTAGAGATACTCCCACGATGAAAATGAATGATGAGTGAGACAGGAAAGTAGTCAAATAATCGTTTTTAACTCATGGTGAATATAATTATGTGTATATAACTTTACATTACATTTCGAATATATATATATATATATATATATATACATATATTGCTCATCCAACAACGCATATGTTGCGTTATTCCAGTATGAATTCACTACTGGCAGACACAGATTCACAAACACGTGAAAAATAAGCTTATTAAAAATTATCAATCCTCATATTCAAACATAAAATGTGTCAATTTGCTAATTGTGTCAAAGTAGAGACCATAATATAGAATACTTTTTTCCAATTTTCTCCATTCAATAAAAAAAATTACATCAAAAGCGAATGAAATATTCTGCTAACCATTGTTTGATTGATTCAACATGTCACAAATGAGAATGCAAAACGGATATAGTCTCTGTACTGGGCATGTTATATCAATTACCTTCCAACTTAAAAGGGTGAAGTGCGAACGCGCATGCGTCAGCTGACTCCATTTCGAAGCATGTTTAAAACACATTGCAAATTTCACTGCATATTCATTTTGACAAGAATAATAATTCTGAAACTGCAATAAGAAAAGATAATACGCACGATAATCTTTCAACGTGATAAGGGTAAGGTTAGTACACCCGCTTCTCCACTCACTCGATCATGTGTCCGTATATATGTCTCTGTACTGAACCTTATCGGGCGTCGTACAAACACCACAAAACAAACATACAAACAAACACAACGCTATACTGACCAGTATAATGCGCGAGCATCAACATCGAGGCGATGTGTTATTTAGGAAAACCATAGAGACATGCAAGAAAGCTCCATTTCAATAAATTACACATTGAGAAGATATTTGTATCATAGTCACTAGATGAGCGAAGCCAAGACTTAATTCTGCTGTACTCGAAACCACGAACATATTGTTTTCTTATGTTTTTGTGTGGTGTGTTTATTGTTCACGCGCCACGGGTAAAAGAAAGCTAAATTTTGTTGAAACATCATCTATCTCGATACTGTGTAGTTATGATCGGTAGCACTACTTTTGAGAAAGATCATTTCAAAATTTCAGGATCCCCATAAGATAACCCAATTCCAGAGGAGAAAATTAGGGAAAAAAATTCCTCGAATAAATTCAACAATTCAATTTCAAATTTTCAATTTTGATTTAAGAATGATATACGATATTCTGAACTTTCATACATTATCAGAATCTGCCGTTTTGTAGACAATAATGATAAGCCAGTGTTTTCAGATCAATCAAAAAGCTGCTGACAACGTCAAAAGGTGAAACTTATTGAATAGTTGTGTTTCACGGCATTATGGCAAGCCTGAATATACATATTCATGAATAAAAATTAGCGGTAAAATTCTGAAGCATTAGGATTTCCGTTCTTAGTTTTGCTTTGTAGGCCTGAGTAACTTACAAGACTTCGTCTTACATACCTATATTTTACATGTGAACGTAATTCAAATCAATTTCGTATGAATTAACATTTATTAGATTTATGATATTGCATTGTGAATACAGCCCGTGCATGTAGGCGTTGTAAATAATCAACACGCGTGTTTGTATGGTTCATATAAAGGACGACTGAGATTATAGAAATGATAGAATTAGCATTTTATAAAATGACTTATTATTCATATGGACTTATTCAGTTTCACTTTCGCGTGCAGGTTCATTTGTAGATATAGGAACCATTAGACATCATTAATCAATTCAATATTGTAACCAAGTGAATTGAAAAGGTGAATACAATTAAGTAGAACAGGAACTTAATCGTTCTGACTGGTTACAAAAGAACACAGTAGAATAGAAATACGAATGGGCCTTTATTTGTTCCGGAATTATATCATAATATTTTACGAAATGAGTAATCAATCAGGAGAAATTAGTAGAATTAAAATAAACATAATTGTCGCAAAGTACATACTCGTTCTATCTCACACTCTCAGTTAGCATCCTTGGAATTGATGAAATAATGAGACTCATTAATGCCTGTGCTGCCCTCCTCCCCCCTCTCCCGATCACCCCCTTCCCCCTTCGCAAACCCCCTTTACCTAAGGATAACCTGGAGGCGCATATGTTAAGGCCTATTCTAGCACCACTTCTGAGAAAACTAATTTTCCATTTTTTAAATTACCCATAAGAATAAGCCGGAGAAAAATTTTCGTACAAAAAATGTCCTTCAAAAAAATTAAAATTTTCACCGAATTTCAATATAATAATGATACACATGATTCCAAACTTTCACTGGAATCCAATCAGTCGTTTAGATATAAAAAATGATTTAATGACATTTTTATACATCATTCAAAGCTATTAAGAAAACCAATTAAATCCAAGCAACAAGTGTCACCAATTATTGAAGAACTATTAAAACAAAGCCTTCTTTATTATCAAAGATATTATTTAGAATGAGTAATGAATATAATTGGATCTCAAGGTGTATATATTGTATCTTAGATTGCATCTAATATTTCCTTCATGATGAGAATAGTCTACGAAATAAATCAACCGAATGAAAACATTAATTTTTAATTTGAATGCCGTCAAAACATCAACTTGATTTAACTTTTTGAAATAATTCAGTTTCATTCTTATTAGCTCATCCATCAACGCGGAAACACATAACGCGTTTTCCTAGTATAGTTGATTATTATTCAACTAGCCTTAAAGTTTAAATTAGTCTTCGACTGTAAGAAAACAAACAATTTTGAATAATTCGGATGATCGTAAGCTGGGATGTCTTTCGAGGGTTGTCGACTTGCTGACCGTGCTCTCTTCATTCAAAAGTGATATTTGCGTATCAAAATTATATTCCTGACTGTCACTTGGCGAATGCATTTATATATTTAGTAAAATCACTTCACTAGGCCACCGCTCTCCTCCCCCAACTTGTATTGTGTCCCACTTCTGCATAGGGCAAAAATTACCCACCAGAGTGATTTCACAGATATGCATTTCATAATACTTCAACAGTACAAGTTTAAAAATTTAAAATACATCATAAGATGCAGACAATATTTTTCGAAACTGTTAATGACTCCGATTGATAACAACAAAGGTTGTAAGATCACTTGCATGTAACACTCAATATTTTTGCCGTCGATTTTCACCTAACCGCCTATTCATGCAAATGAAATATTTAACGTATCGTGAATGTTTACTTCAGATCGGCATTATTTTGGAAGATATATTTCTGAATGGTGTGAAGCAGTTTCACTAAACATGTTCATCACTAAAGTCACTGCAATCGTTTATTTGTTATGTTGACACTGAAAATATTAAGCTGTGGGTAGGTTTCCCTTATACGTCCGTCCAACACAGCCAACAATGTCCAATAACTACTAAATAACTCTACCGATACAACTTTCAGTTTATACGAACACTTATTGTTTAAGCATAAATGTTGTATATAGGGTGTATTCACATCTGAGCTGTTTTGAGTGGAGTGAGTGGTGTAAGTGCTCGCACTACAGAGCGTATAATTAAAACACCATGCGCGTAATCACATCTTCTAGATAGATAAGTTTCATTTATACCTTTTTTATGTTAAATAGCAATTCGCGGGTCTGAGACTTGCACATGCGTAACTTCAACGTAGTATATAGAATGAGGCGCTTAGCTAGCGCTAGATTAGCATTGTCGAAATGGCGTTCCAATTTCTAGCGGCTAATTGCGCTAGAATCTAGCAAATCGTTCCAGAATCTAGCCTGCTAAGTCCGCTGACATAGCTCATCTAGCGGTGAAAAAGGTTGCTAACTTGCTAGATCAGCCATAATTTAGAGCGCCAATTCAAAGATCATGGGGTCGCTTGATATGGTCGAGCTGCAGATTGAGTATGATAATGAAATAATGACAATAACTGTGGAGAAAGTACTGCAGAACAATTAAATAATGGGGAGTTTGAATATTTTAATATAATGAGTAAATAATTGTAGGAACAAATTCGACATTGTGGTTATAGGAGATGACCAAAAAGTTATTGAAAATATTCAATTCTATTGCCAAAGGGTGAAAACTTCGTAATCCTCTTCTGATCCACTGGAGGAGGAATCAGAAGAAATGCCTGCATTTAATACAAATGCTGCAACTCCCAATACGATTTGATCAGAGATGGATAAAAACAATGTGAGAACAGAACCCACCCCTAACACGTAAGTCCGCTTAGAGCAATAGCTTTGTGATATCAACGACTTTATCTATAGACATATTTGAATCACGTACAAGTCGTATAAGCCCTCCATTTCAATCAATTAATATAATATAAAAATGTAGTCGGCATTGATTAAAGCAATAAATCTGTTGAATATTATTATAATTTTAGTATTTTATAAAAAATGTGCTGAGTTGTGAAATAATGCAGTAAAATAATTTGTGAAATAATCTTTGTTATATCTGAGTTGCATACATCTTTTCCCATCCCCATACATAAAATTGAACCCATATCGAAAGTGATTACATTAATTGTTCTTTTTTTCAAATTTTACATATTTAGTGTTTTAATTGTACAAACCGATAAGAATTGCTTTTTAAAATCGAAAATTGAATAAGAATAAAATATGAAAACTGATGTGCTATCTCCAGTATACCAGTATTCATATTTAACCACTAAAATGAAGATTTGGGAAATCCTTTGTCAGAACGAAGCTCTGTACAAATTCAGCAATCATCACGAAATTCTCATAATAGAATAATATGTTATCGTATCTCTCAGATGTTTCCAGAAATCAGTTGTAGAATTGTGGATAGTTTTCTCTTATTGACCTAATTTTACAGATTCAACATCATATTTGGAATCTCTCGAATCTGTTTGATGTATGGGTGAAGTATTCCAATCAGATAGCAGAGATGGTATTGACTTTGAAGTAAGACTTCCATTACTTGGTATATTGCTATAAAATCGTTACATCACACTGCATATATTTACCAGAATGAAACTTCCTATAGCGTACGGGTCTTATAGGTCTTATAGTATTTTAAGCAATTTTCTGAAAACATTATTCATAATACGAGTTTCATCCACAATTAAAAGCTATAATTGAACGGTGTATGAATGAACCCGTATTACCGTGATTTCATTTTTTTTCAATAACATCGAAACTTGATACAAAATCATTGTTCCCCAATTAAGGCTATGGGTGGATGATCAGATCGTTTGAACGATCTAATTTATAACGCAGTTCATTAGAAGACTGAGCCACGGAGACGGCTTTGATGTTTAAATAATGTTTATGATCGCAATGATGATTTAAAAAAAATGCCCTATGAAGAATTTGAATTCTGTTTCTGAACTTTTTTTCAGTATCAAAGGCAATGCCTTTGATGACGGTTTGTGCGCCTGCTGTCACCAGCCAAACAGTAGGGCTTCCAGTGCGGTCATCAAGTGCGGTGTATTCATCTGAATATGATGTCATGAATTATCGACTATATAATGCTCGTTCAAAATGTCAACGATGAAATAAATAAAACTGCCCATAACCTATCGCGAAAAGCTTTGATGTAATAATTGAAGACCATACAAAAAATAAGGAAAGGCATGATACGAAGCAGCCACCCTAGCATTGGAACCAGACGCCTTATCCAATGCGCCACATTGGGTTACGGAACAAACTTGAGCTAAATGTGTACTTCTCTCTTCAAAGTGGTTGAAGTTGGATTGGAGGAATTGGGTACGTTCAGGTGCCCACGTGACTGGACTTCGGGTTTATTTGAGCGCCGCCCACAACGTTTGACTTGTGATAACAGCTTCACCCGACCCAAACGGGCAGCGACTCTAAAGTAATACATAAAACGAAACGTACAGTACATACCGTCATCATTTGATCACCTCACCACTCAACGATCGATTTCCCCTTCGCCTTCATCTTCGATACCACTTTTTTCCATTTCAGCAGATCAGGATCAACCAAGTCTTCAATCCAAAAGGAAGTTGATCCAGTTACAATGCTTGGGCACAGTAGACTTACGCGTCCACATAAACTCGCAAATGTAGATGTAGTAGTGCACTTTCCTCCACCCTTAGCGGGGAACAATATGTGTTTTGAGAATGTGTCCTAGTTTCTGGTTATTCAATTTTACCGGATATTTACTACAACTATAGGCCTATATGAACTTTTAACTCACTAGCGACACGTATTTTCCCACACATGAACACAAAATCACTTCCTCAAGATTATATATATATATATATATATATATATATATATATATATATATATATATATATATATATATATATATATATATATATATATATATATATATATATATATATATATATATATATTATTTATATATACAATTTCGTATATGAACCTGTGTAGGTATAAGGTTGTACAAGAAAGAGATGGAACGGTCGTAGTATATCTTACGAAACCATCCCAGTAGACTCACGCATTTAATGACAGAAGTAAACTACGAGAACTCTCAACCAGAATGGTTGACCATAGAGGGAATCGAACCCCAGTCTTCTAATTGACGGTCAAGCACGCTAGCGACTAATCCACCTGTCTCAGTTCCTAATAGTAAATTACGTTCCTCCCTAAAAAACGGACACAGACACACTTGAAGTATAATATTATGAGTTTATGACCACTCAATTCCACTCCACCCTAGCAACCACTCAAATTTCTCTATTATAAAACATATCACGAAACACACGTCACACGTCTCACTCCTCACATTCTATTATTAATACTACTGAACTACCCCTAGGAAAATCTTGTGCCACAAAGCCGGTAGTACCAAACTGATACGATGCGAGCCGCTTACGAGAAATAAACATCGAGAGGTGTATAAGAAACCGGTTAGGTAGTCATGTTTACTCAACGACAGTGAGTCAGAGCGCGGGGAGGACATCTACCTAGGGTGTTATACATGTCGGCCGGTGTTGTTGGTAATAAATGGTAAACTATACAATGATGAATAAAGACCTAACTAACTAAGAAATGGTGAAATAGAGGCTAATTAATATAGGATTCTTCAAAATTATTTCACAAAATTATTCAAGCCAAAGATGAACAAAAATATCCTTCAATTGAAATCAGTTAGAATCTAAGGTTTTAACCTACTTCCCATCATTGTTATGGTAACGAGTACTAGTAATTAGTTAAAGAATTTTCTCAGTAATGTGTATTTTCGTGAGACAGATGAAGGAATATGGCGATATGGTATTGATAAACTAATGCGTTTGAATGCCTCTACTCGCGTCTGGCATAGAGAAGTGGGTACATTTTTGGATTTAGGGCTATATAATAACTGTAATTAACAATTATTAAAACGAATATACAAATCTACTAAACATTCAATCAAGACCACATGATCAAACAGAGATGATATATTTTGAATAATGATTATTTTCAAACCAATAAAACGACGACTGATATGACTATTTACGTGAATTAATAAAAATGCATGAATGAGAGTAATCATAATCATAAACAGGTGTGGAATGTGTTACCATATATTATTAATTAATATTGTCTTGGCACCCTCCGTAGCTAAGTTAACTACAAGGCACCGCTTTAGAAACTGAAGTAATCGTTTGACGTGGGTTCGAGTCCCGCAACAGACATGGGTCTTTAACAACGTCGTTTAACTTAGTATCACTTCATGGTTTTATCACCATTCGTTTCAACCAGAAAATACTAGCTGTTGGTGAAGTCGTTAAGCGAACGACAGATAATCAATAAATATTATTTTACAGCAAATGTGCTATAGGCATATACCCTTCATGCATGTCCTAAATAACTTACATCTGTGGTAAAAGTGAATATACTCGAAGATTTGCATAATAACTGATTTCATTACTAATAATTGTACGTTGCTCAAGTCAACATCGATCGGAAAACTAGCAACCAAACTTGAATATCTATTTGTGGACGTACTTACTCTCACAATCAATTCTCTGTCAATCACTTTACTAGAACTAAGGAGTTTGGTTCGATTTCTGTGGAACTATAAGTAATTATATGCACGAAACTATATATGAAGATACTATGTATTTAATATAACTTGATATACAAATACTTTATATAGGCCCTATATATATATATATATATATATATATATATATATATATATATATATATATATATATATATATATATATATATATATATATATATATATATATATATATAGAGAGAGAGAGAGAGAGAGAGAGAGAGAGAAAATACAGTAAAAAACAGTTCAATGAAATACAGATTTATAAAAAACTATTCATTTTCATGATGACGAAAGGTGTCTATACATAGGCCTACTGAATAATTGTAATCACTTCTGTATTTACATAATCTAATTTACATAATTTGACAATGGATCGTACAGTGTGTGTAAGTGCTGCCGTCCATGGCAACTAACATAAACCAACAAGCCAACTTTTAGTATCTTTCAAACTAGCTCGGCTTCATAATTGTGCACGAGAATTTGTATTTGAGCGCTGCTGCTCCCAATACAGTATAGTACAATGCCAGATCCATCTAGTAACAAACTGGGCAACTTCATATCGACGCCCGACAACGTTTCAACTCGGCGTCGGTAGATAAAATATGTTCACAACTTATCTGGGTGAACAAGTCGATAATGCCATCTGGTAGGAAAACAAGGAGGATAATAGAAATAGTACCAACAATAGTTTCTATTATGTGTATAAATATAATTACATTTAGGTAAATATTGAAATCATTAAATCATTTTCAAAATCAGTTTTCAGCAAGAAGATATACAAGAAATGTGATATCAACCAACCTATTTCAACAAATATTTTCAATTCGTTCATCCAATCTTTAGAGAAGTCCTTTTTCTGTCTAGTTAATGATCAAATCAAAACTTGAGTTCAATACTACATTTGATTCAATTCGTGATTTTTGTCTCTCTCCATGGCAGTGTGTTTTGTTGCAATAGACATGTAACTATTTTTCATGATAATTAGAACTAACTATTATATATCTATTCAAAACTGCGATGGAATTATCTGGTTATTTGTATTACATTCTCAGTTCCTCCGTCGTATCAAGTAGAATGCTATGAATTACCTTTTCATGTCAGTTGATAATTATAGTCTGGTTTAATGATGTTGTAGAAGCCGTAAATGCAGAACGAAAACACTTGCATTTCTACAACTTCTCTCTAATTCTTTGAACGGTTTGACTGTTCTCCTGATTTTTTATAACGACCTAACTTTTTTCACTTTCTAAGTCTTGTTGAGAGCGCTTTTAAAAACCGATAGACCAATATTCCAATCTAAAAAGCCAATATAGGAAAGTGATTGCAGAATTTTGGTGATCAAAAACGGGTCTATAAATGCAGCAATTCACTACTGCATATTTTCAATTTCCAATTCACATTATAATCAGTAGTATTTAAATTAATATAATAATAATATTGGGAACACTGTTCTAGTATCACGAAATTTAAATACGTTAATTTCTTACAAGAGTTAAAGTTTAATGGACCGATATTCATTTATATAACACGCTTTTGACTAATTGTAGCTAATTCCTCTTTCCTGTATCCTCTAATTCCATAAATGTCTCAATTGTTTGGAGCATTGATTCCTTGAGATTCTACTACATCAATAAACATGTACTCTACACGAAAAGGTATGTGAGAAAAAAGTTATTTTATTCGCTTTATGGAAATCACTCTTCACTACGCCCATCTTTTGTCAAGCGGGCTATCACATGAAAGGTATTTGAAATAGGCATACTAAAGGTTTCTTTATTCATCCAATATTTTTCTTCAATACCTTATGTCTTCTGTTTTCACTCCTCATTATAATCATTATAGTTATGACCTTGTTTCCTAGCTTGTTTCTCAAATAAGGCACTGAACTTATTAAATATATCCTAATTATTGTCGACTAAATTATATAAGTTGTAATGCCGCAATGCAGGTTGTCGACATCGCATGTCTTGTGAATCAGGTTCAACTAACACGTCACATTCGCTTCTGATTCCGAATATCATACAGATATATTCATTATGTTGGCTTTTCACGCGACATTTCTACAAGCCACGTTCACATTGATCATGTGAAATACGGCACATACATGTGTGGTTGTGCGTAGAACAACGTATATCCAGTGGTAGAAGATGTAAATCCACTTTGGATTCCATCGCTGGCATGTCGCGTTCTTGTATCAACCACTGGTATCAACTGGTATCAACCAGAGGTATATATACCTAAAAATTATTGTTAACCTAATAACCTAATTTATAATTAATAGCTTCAGTAATTTAGACATGGCAGTTCTGATTTCCAAGTAACTGCTTTTTATTCAAAATCACTTCAAATGGGTGGTAAGATCGTTCATGTCGAAACGTCCAAACGATCCCACTTGCATCCATAGCTATAAGTGAGGATCAATGATTTTGTTTTTGTATTAAGTTTCGATGACTTGATCATCATCAATTGTTGCTTCTAGCCGGTTTTACGAATCTCGATCAAGTGCTCTTCCTCAAACTTATGGTTAACGTACGAAAATAAACATGCATAACCAAAGGTGATAAAAAAAGTAAAGCAGCTAACTATCGCTCAATCCACCAACAATCAGTTGTTAAAACCTGGCCTTGGTAATTTAATAATTCTGCCTCAAAACTTTTCGATTCTATACCAGTATTCCAGAGAGGTTATAGAATGATTTTATTCTCCGTTTGGTGAAATGGAACGCACATGAAACCATACAAGTTTGCACTTTTATAAGAAAGTAAACAGTCTCGCTTAATCTCATTTAGCAATAGGAATCCTGGAAAAGATTATGTGTGACACTGTATTTCTTCATTTCTATACCATTTTTATTATTTATCATAACAAATGAAAGACTGAAGGTTTGTGAGATGAAAACTAGATTAATTAGAGCTTACGAGTGAAAATATCTATCTCATATTAATGCCAGCATATTTAATACACTTGAATAATTCATTTGGTAATGTCGTTGTTTGAGACACTAATAAGCAATCTCAAAGAAACGTTTATGATGAGCTACATACATACTCGGCTCCAATGTTGTTTTAAACATTCTCATCTCTATTGTCATTATGATGATTGAATTAATTTATTCTACAAATCATGGAATATCATTCAACTTAATATTCATAGATTCATTTTATGGTTGCGATAGATTTTACAATTCAATAGGCCTACGACGAATTTTGAGAGACAGTGAAGAGTATGCCCTTTCATTTTTTTTATTTTTATATATTGGGTTCAACGACGCACTGTTATGATGGCGCAGATCTAATGGCGTCAGATGGATGATTAATGAGATGATGGGATGATGATATGAAGGTTCTTGGGCAATGAAGCGGTCATGGCCGACTTATTGTAGGAACCATCCCGGCATTAACCTAGACTACAGAGGGAAACCATGAAAAACCCCTGTAAAGATGGTCGGCGGCTGGGATCGAACTGGGTTCGAAATTCTCATCGCCTCCCAGATCACTCGAAGCGAGCTGCATGTACCGGTCCCTTTCATTTTTATATATCGAAAACTCCTCAACTATTTTTATTGATGGGTATTGCTGTAATTATTTGTTGACGCTCCTCTATTGAAATCGTGTGCATCAGGACTAGTGGCATGCATCCGTAATACTTAATCATAGCAGTTCGTACTCAGACAATAGACGCATTATCAGAGGTTTAATTGAGGTGTGACTATATCAAAGTAATTTCAAACCACAACTCCACGCAAATGAGGTGAAAACAAAATAACGAATTGGGAGAAAGTTTAATTATCAACTTATTCTATGGATTTAAGGATACGTACAGCCTCAAGTTCCCCACAACTGGTTACCTGAATTTCGTTATTGATTTCTCGTTTCTTACTATATCCAACAAAAAAAGATATAAAGGATAATGAATTTCCCGAAAATGTTGAGTGTTGTATGCGAACTAGCCTTGCACTCTGATTGTGACCCCAGATAAGCGTACTGCATACATGCAATCCTTGGTTTACTCAACCACACTTTACTGATATACTGTGGTGAGATTATCAGGTCACTTGTTATACCTGTTGATTATACACGTACACACTCTCCAAATATCAGAATCTCATTAAAACAAATATTTGAATTTCAATCCATTGCAGACTCAGTAATTGACCTTGTTTATTATCGACCGTCAACTTCGTGTAGTGTGTCGACACAGTGATCACATGTTGTGCCTAATGTCGATCTCTTGTTGAGGCGACTATTCACCTCGTTATCTCCGACTGTCGACAAGTTTGAATGTCGACTATTGATATCTTGGTTAGTCGACTATCGCCCTCTTGATGATCGACTATATATCTCCTCTAGACTCTAGAGTCAACTATTGATATCTAGTAGAGTCGAATATAACCACTTTATAGCCACCTATGGACTTCATTTGTATTCGATATCTGTAAAACATTCATTTTTTATGGAAGAAAATGAAAAGTGTTAGAAAAAAGATACCGCTCTAACATGTCAGTTCAACTAAAATTATCACGATAAATTCAAAATCAAATCGTGAGAAAACTATTGAATGGCATATACTAATAGGTTATTCCGTTTAGACTATAAGTGTTGTCCTTAGCCAAATAATCATAATTAAGAATAGTCTTTTACACACAATTGGCTAATTTCATTGCAGTAGTGTAGCACTAGTGAATAGTTCAATTTAGTCTGTGGAGTGATGGGAAGGAAGTGGTCGTGGTCGTGGGCTAAGGAACTATATTTGTACTAACCTAAACGACAAAGGGAAACCACGTAAAATCTCTCTCAGGATCGTCGAGCATGGCGGGAATCGAACTCTGGCAGCATACTCTATAAATCACTATGCATCACTATAACTATGAATCGGTTATAGTCAGTTTTAAAACATGAAACTTATGTTCGGGTTATGGACCTTGTTCAGAGAGTGTGTTTTATGTATGACATTATTTAGCAATTAACGCCGGAATTCTATTCTCTCCAACTATTTTATGAACTAAAGTTCCGACACACAATCACTCTCTCGTAGGATGTAGGTGTTGAACTAAATGTACAACAATGTAACTGAAACTCAAAAGTGAATTCTTAGACCAAGTTTTATGAATGGGAAGAGGTTAATTATGTGCGAAAGACCACAGCACTGCTATATTAGAGGATGTGGCTGCATACGTTCGTTGTTTGGGCTTTAACCCTGGATTCAAGAGGAATTCCGGGTTATATTGACCGAGGATCGATTCCACGACCCTCTACACCCACGTATGCACCCAGTGATACCTCACTTGCTTCTGCGTGTAATTCAAACTCGAGTTATTTCTTTTGATCTTCGTAGATAAAACGATCACTATTATTAAATGATTATAGTTTTGAGGAATCAACACATAACCTGTACATTTCACGTTTTAATAATAGGTTTCGATTTTCATTATAGAATGAATTAATTAATGTTTGAACGTGAAACAAGTTCACATTTGAATGGATCAACAGAATTCTCTTGAAATATGATCATGACTGTCAGGACTGTTTTAAACAGCTTTGTTTTCACACATTATCATCGTTTCAATTGTTTTAACACAGAGCTTATCCACATAAGATTATATTAATTCTATGATTCAATTAGGATAACATATTTTAATACATAATTACCAAGTTCTTCATTATGCTCGGAGATCAGAATTAGTCCGAACAATTGAAAATTGTCGTACTCCGTATCAGTCAAGCAAGGCAGCGCTTTAGAAACTGAAGTATCTGTTGGACGTGGATTCGAGGGTTTTTGTAAACGTCTTTTTATTCATCATCTCTTCATCGTTTCTTCATCACCTACTCATTCGTACCCCCCAAAAAACAAGCTGTTTGTGGGATAGTTGAGGAAATAGTAATCATCATCAAAAGCCAATAAACATGTTACGAGTGGCACGCCCACTTACGTCGTAATAGAGCCTTCCAGATGATTATCAACAGCTGTTCGATAACTGCATATAAACGAAGAATTGCTGATACGAAGAGAATCAAAATGACACGCTAATTATCAGAATGCCTATATCAAGGCAAATGAGCCCGGCACCTCCACCATAATTGTAGTTCGACTTCAGTCAATTAATGAAAGCTATTAAGAAAAGTATCAAGGAGATCAAGAGTATAGAACTAATCAGAACATAAAACGATTGAAATAATCCATAGATCAATGAGCAAGGTCACGACTTGAATATATATTCAATATCAAGGTGTGTATGGGTCTATATAAACTTTCCATTACGATTCATATAAAGTCTTGCTCATACTACAACAAATATGCTATGCTTTCGTTTCTCTGGATCAATTAAATGTATTGAAAAATGAAATAACCGAAAAGTAACATCAATTAGAGCGTTATAAACATGTGAGAATTTCGAAATCGAATTGCGTAGGTCTCAAGTACCCTACATCTCATAGAAATATCTCACTCATCTTACAACGCAACGCCTAGTTTAAATAAATGAATTGTGAGTCGGCAATTCCCGACCGTCTATATAAGATGTACGATCTAGCCTTACGTGCATTACGTATACACCGTGAAACATTGAACACTGCGGTGTTACAATCCAAATGTGTGCTGTAGACTACTCTAGTAGACTCTAAAAGACTCAAGAAGACTCAAGTCTCAACTGTGAGAATCAAGAACAGTCACTCTGTTTAGAATGCTTGTGAATACTTCTTCATCAGTTTGATTGACATTTATTCTGTTTACACTAAGTTATCGACAAAGAATCGGTAAATTTACACATTTACAAAATATCATCATCAGTTAATTGAGAAGTTATAAGTTTATTGACATGTGACCACACTGAACAGGTTTTAGTAAAATAATTGAATTGACTTGAAGTAGTAATTAAGCATACTTTTAACATATGATCGTTTACATTCCTGAATATCTTCGACCTTTCAGTCATGAAATGAAACAAATCACGGCTGTGTTTTTCAAGAATACCCTATTATTGTAGGCCTATACTATCCATTATCATTGAAATATGATATCATTGTATATCTGTCTTTCAATTGACTCGAACTATTCCCATGATCATTATCAAATGCTTAGTACACAGTGTTTTATCAATCTAAAATTTTAGATAGAATGATGGATCACAGGATTTTCCAATATGATACAAAAACAGGAACATTAACAATGTTGACGGGAACAAGAACAATTGCCACATTCAACAACAATCATTCGGCAATTAACTTTGTCAGAGATGTTCCGTTTCATCACGTTTCACTAATGAGCATGGGCATACTCGACCACATTGCATGAATATAATAAAAAAAATCAGGCAATTGGAATAATTATAAGCGAATATAGTTACACTGGCTATAAATATGAGGAGTTAACCTTCGTCTCAACATCCCCTCATCTTACTAATCATTTATCCGATGCCAATAGATCTTAGTCGTCATTACAGTACGTCGTTAAACTAATTTAAATCAAATTGAATACGAGTCCTCACCCCGACTGCTTCTTTATAATGTCCTAGGTCTAGCTAATAGAGCTAAGGAATGTGATTTTGATTGGTTATCATCACTCACTAGAAGAGCTAAATACATTGAAACACATTGACAATGTAATCTATATTTAGTCTTTCTGTATTCACCTTGTAATTAGCACAACATTCTGGCACGGCTTCTGATGTGGGCTACGAAGTTTGCCGAGTTTTTACAGTCTAAAAGACTGTGACTTTGTTATTGTTTTATGTTGTAATTGTATTTGGCTCTTCTAGTGAACACTAACAGATCAAAGTCCTTTGAAGCTAGCTAGAATTATCCTTCAATCACAACCATCTTGATTAGAAATTATGGTCTCTTATGAACTTTCAGAACTGAAAGACCTGAATACAGATTTTTTTCGTTCATAATATTTCATTCGACGATATTTATTAAACAAACATGAACATTTAATAAATATGTATAACCAACATTTATTCACACATTTCATAACATATCAAATTACATAAAATAAATTGAACGCAGAACTACCATGCGTTATTTCAGGACGTTATTTTGAGTGACGTAGTAGCGGTAAGGACCCAGAGGGAATTTTTCTAGAATTATTCAAATACTATTTAAATACAGATTGGCATTTCCCGAAAGATCTCAAATCAGCTAGTTTTCAACACGAAAAGTCAATTCTTGTGGGATCAAGAGAAACATTATGCAATTTCATAAGAGTCAGGTGAAGCTATATTCATCCAATACAATGACCTGCAGCATCTATAATTTATTTGATTTTATAGATATATATTTTACATCTATAAAATCTAACGCTTTCATGTTCAAGAATTTCCCAGTATGAGCTACGTATTGAGCTACGTGATTTGTTCGATATACTTTTATTGTGTTTCAAATAATTTCTCTATAGAGTATGATCATGGGCAAATATCAATTAACTATTCAAATTAAAATGATGAAATTAATTCGCCAATTTCCAAACAAGTATGGTATTTTTTCATTATTAAATGGGCCGAATAGTATCTTCACAGAACACACCAGTCACACCTGTACTCAAAACAAGGTTGTGTTGACTGTAAGTTATGCAAATGTTATCACTATAAATCTATGTGGTATGCGTATGGAGGATTAGTCTACTTCACACCCGTATGCTCATTAAGCAATTGCACAACAGTGAATGTGCCAAATAGGTCGGCAGATTCTCGACCTCTACGACTGTGGGAAATTGGTCGAAGTGCTCACATAATATGGAATATAATGTGTGTAATGTAGTATTAGGTTATATTTCAGATAACATTATTATTGTAATTTATATTAATGAAATACTAGATAATGCAAAGATAACGTTGGAAAAATAATATTATCCAATAAATATAATTCATCATAGCTTTTTAAATAAGCTACCTATATTACTTCGATAATTACAAATCAGTATTCTTATGGTTTACTCAATTTATTTATGTTATTTTTTTTGTGTCATCACCAAGGAACCCATATTTGAAGCCAGACATTGTATTGAAGCAAATAATATTTTGAGTAGGTTCAACGCTTTTTCTCGTTTCAAGAAATTCAGCCAGGTAGCCTATTAGTAAAATGAACGATTTTATAGAACAAGCTATCAATACTTATGTTCTAATATAATCATGACTCAAGTCAGCTAAAATAAAAACTTGTGACATTGTCCCCGTTGTTGTCCTGCTAACAATGTCTAGACAGTCAAACAGTTAGAGAAACTTTCGTTGTAACGTAACCTGAAATACTTTCAGACTTTTCGACATCAAAATAAAACAATATGTGTTTTTAATCATGAAATGGGCTTGGCATTTGTCCACGAAAAACCTTTTATCCCAACGAGCAGCAATACCTAATTAGATTAATGTCGTGTGTATGAAGTTTAATTAAAATTAAATCTCCATTTTAATTAAACAACTGGAAACTTGAAGTAGGCCTACGTTTTTCATGTTGAATGTGTGTTAAGTCTCTCGTAACATGGTAGGTGTATTATGTGAGTTGTCGAGTGGTTTTGCCAACTCCTTCAAACATCTTCAACAGAAATGATTGTCTTCTTCTGACAATAGGCGTTAAGAGAGCCGAGTTGAAGATTCAAAATTTATAATTCTTATCCCATTTTGTCAAACTACCAAAAGACTGTCACCATTTGTAATGGAGTTGAATTTGGGACAGTTTGGTACGTTACGTCGTTGTAAAATACGATGCAGACCTATAATGTTCAGAATTATTAACCTCAATTTTACCTTCATAAACCACAAGTTTTTGTTCAAAATTCTTCAACTTACTTCAATTTGTACCAATCTATTTTTGAAATATACGCAAGGAGTGGAATTGAAGTATAATACAAAATATTCAACCATTAAAACAGTATTGACCGAAAACTATTTCCTACACCTACTTGGCGTTACATGGGATTGAATATTTCGTTCATGATAATAGTAGAAGAGCCACACTAAAACCTTAGAATGAAATTAATTGAGAAATGCCAAATGTGAGTCATAGTTGTTAACGTGTTATCAAGATAATTCTTAGTTAGTCTATATTGGATAGTGAAGAAAAAGAAAAAAGAAAAGTAACCAAATGCGTAATTTATGCTCTATTCACGATTTACTTCAAAAGGAATAACTTTTGGCAGCGAAATCGTGAAAAGAATGTAGGTTACAAAATAAGAGCCAAATATGTATTACCAGAATCATGTCTTGGAACGAGAGTTTCTATGTGGGTTATAGAATCCATACATTAAAACAAACATTTATAATAACAGATAATATGTATTCATGGGTCATAAAGTTTTAGTAGTCAAAATTTCAATATTCACTACATAGGAATACACAGTACCAATAATAGATGTAACTTATATTCTGAAATATATCGGAGTGGGTTGAATGAAAATATTATTTTCCTTGAAAATCAGAAAAAAGAGAATAATCAAGTTATAATTTCATCTGGCATGAACCATGGAGGGCAAATGAATTAATTTCAAATCCCCAAATTAGGATGAAGATTTCTAGTTTTCTATAGAATCAGGGTTTTAAATATCGTCATTATTCGGTAAAATGTAGTTTCAGGGTTGGGATATCCTTTGAGGAACTAAAAATGATAATCGTCACAAATGCAAGTATGATCTGCAAGGTTGTTGCTCTTGTGTATAAATGGGTCACCGACTCTATGTACCAGGGCAGGGGTGCAAGAGTGGGTGTGAGCCCTGGGCCCTCCCCTGCCCGATCAATAAGCACTCTCTTTCTCTCTCTCTCTCTCGTCATGTAGACCCACACAGCAGCAGCTGGAGCTCAAACTCGTAGAAGGGCATAGCGACGCACTTAGCCCTCAAGAGCAGCGGCGGGAGAGATAAAGGGTTCAATTCTGGGCCTCACCTGCCCCTCCCCCCCCCTTCTTCCACCCCCGCGCTAATCGCGCGGTTATCGCCAGTCAGTTAGAGAATGTTGAATCGACTTACCTAAGCTGCGTGAAGACTGGTAGATGTTGTGGCCTGCAGATCATTTTGTAAAAAAGGAATACACATATTTTACTTCTGTCTGATGAGTGAAGAAGTTCTTTCGAAAATGAGTATGGAACTTCGATCAATGATCAAAAATGAACATATACAATAAAAACTTGAGGGAAAGTATGTTAAGAGATTTAATATGATATAAGGAAATAAATCAATATGAAAACAAACAAAAATGGTAATAAGTCCATGAGATTACATTTTTCATTTGTAATTGAAATCTATGATTGTTTTCCAACTACTTTTAATTACAATAATAGAATTTTAAGATTGAAATATAGGATAAAGTTCAACTTCAAATATTACTCTCATTAAATTTACCCCAATATAAAGAAACTCACTCTTTCCTCGAAGTAACAAGTCAGTTACCCCATGAAAACGATCGATCAAATTAGCCTGGCTTCATTTGTATCGATTACTCATGATTACTTGTGATGTTAGTTGTAAAACAATTTTGATTAATAATTTTCATACAAAATCATCATTTACACTTCAGATTTGAAGTTGATTAACACACCGACAACTGTAGGCCTAAGCTAACCATGTTTTTAGTCATTCATTATGATGTTACATTACCATAGGGAATGGTAGTGGATACTACGTTTTCTGGTACCGTACCGTACCATGGCATTCGTATTTCCTTCTTTTAGGTGTTTGTCTTTCAAAAATCTTTTGTTTTACATAATCCACAGTTTTCATTTTCCATTGCATCAAGCTATGTAGAAGTGTGCATAGGCTACAAACAACACTATAATGTGACGCTATATAGAACACTGAAGAGCTCTTGTTTTGTCTTTTTAGTTCCACACCAAACGACCAAGCTAGTAGCAAGGGTCAAACTATGACCTCTTTTCCGAGCGAAAAGTTAACCTCTACATCGCAATTAAGCGACCCAGTTCACTGTACACAACAGTATCACACACAGACCCAAATTACGCCACAAAATTGTTCCAACAAAATTTAAACTCATAATTATAATGGCTCACTACATTTAAAACGTACGCCCTAAGCTGATACATTCACTACACCTTAATAGTTCGTTTCAAAAGTGTATACATTACAGGTATTAACACAAAAAGCAAACATTACAATTTTAATGTTATCAGATAATATAAATAATGTTAGGAACATTCGTTTCCTCTACTCGCACCTACATGTAATGAATAAGAATCTCCTTCTAATCATGAATGAATATTTCTAAATATTGTTAAATATTTTATCTCCATTATGAATAAAGATTTTATAGTTTAAAATACTATTATCTTCATTTCTTTATGCAGATCATGACGAGTCATACAACGGAAGGGATTGGTAATACCAGGCTTTATACAATTACCAGAGAAATGTTGTATCTGCAGATAAAAGAAATATTTGCAAAATCGAAGTAGAGACACCATTTTGTCTTATAAAACATACACATCAAATTACCACCCAAAAAACTTATCTCGTTTTGTGTGCAATTCATATTCAACTTTCCGCATGCAATAATAACATATACCAATCGTAGTCATAAGTCGTAACTCGTTAGTTTAATCGTGTTTTGTCAATACCATACATACAATTTTGACAGATGTGGCCTTCTGTCGAGGATCGTCGATCTTCAATTGTGGATGACAGATGTGATATTTCATCGCCTAAACCATTACGATGCGTACTTGACATGAATTCGGAGGTGATCACTCTCAATATTTCCCATAGGGCCTTCAGCCTGTTGTATGATGGAAAGGGGAAGCGGTCAAAGGAAATAGTAATTCATTAAACTCATAAGAAAGCTCTCACAAAAGTTTATTTGTAACTTTTTTAAATCGCAGATGACTTTTAAAAAAAGCGAACGTATATACAACACAAAAATATATTGTACATAGAACGTTTGATAATCAGTGCCAAATCAGTACAAAAATCTATTTTTTTATGTCTTGTATTTTTTATTAATAATAATATTTGGTAATGTAACTATTCAATTATTATAATAATATATAATTATCTATTATGTATTGTTGGTTATTTTTTGTTGTTGGGGGAGCGTTGATAATAAAAGTAATGTTTTTGCACATAGCGTGGCCAGTGTATATGAAGTTGCAAGGCGCGATTTAGTGGATTCGTTGGAAGGAATAATGCTTCGTAATATTTGGACACACTGCATTTCTGTACAGTCGAATAATATAATTATTTTCTTTGATAGGATCGAAACAAAAGTTTCACTACTTTCTTAAAAGTTTCAAATCACAAAGAGAGAGAAATTATTCAAATATTGAATTTATTTCCATAAACAAAATTCAACTCTCAGAATTCCTCCCATTTCTATACATTGAAAATAAGATGAAATGAGGTGATGAGAAGATACAAAACTAAGAACTGCTGTTTATTTTATTAAAGGCAGTGCTAACATAATTATATTCAGAACACAAGAGAGAATCGTGTATGTATGTATCAATGTAGTAGCACAAGGCTTACTATTCGACCCAGTATTCTTCCATCACTTCAACAATTTCGATAATGTTCATTGAATACTATTCTAATGAAATGATAAATATCTTACAAATGATTTTATAAAAATCACTGTAGGAAAAATATTCTAATAGTACACACTATTAGCTATTCATTAGCTATAATTATTGCCGTTTTTGAATTTCTATATAGGCCTATGCCTATTACAACAATCGTACAGACCCCCCCCCCACCCCTCCCCTACTACGATACGTTTCTCCTCAACGAACACATTTTTTAAAACTTATGTGAGCACTACCTTTGAAAATCCTTCAATATCTGTGATGTTTTTATAACCGACATCGTTTAAACATTTCGTTTCCCAGATCAATGCTGTCGTAACTACAAAACCAATTAAGGTATGAGAGATGGTTTGGAGCAGAAAAATGAAATTCCGTGTTGGGAATCAAAACACAAGTTTTGAATGATCTAATCTTCAGATAATTCGAATCCATTTCTGACGTTCGCTTTCATACTTCATGAGTTTCATACATAAAATCTCTGGGAAATATTCTTTTAATGCAAAACATACTGAAAATTAGAAATAAGTCAGTAATATTCGATTGTTCATTGAAGTAATCTTTTCTATACTTGTTTCAATTATTCAATGCTGGATAGCTTTTGTCTCTTAGTCTTACCCCAATGATCAAAAGAAACAAATAGCTCATACATTGGATTCATTTCTATATTTTCATTGTTCCTCAAGTAAACTAAATGAATAAATGTAATTAATTTCAACTAAATATTTCAATTCCAACAATCTTGATCTGGGTTATTGATATCGGTCATGATAAACTCTCTGTATTTAATAACATGAAAGTAACTAACAGGGGCAGAGTTGATTAAATCAGTTTGTGGAATGCAAAAGTGCACGATTGGATGAACATTACACTATTATAGTATTACTGAGCATAGTAGCAGGCACGGCATTTACACACACATAACTATTGCAGTCAAAATCTATTGTATATTTATAACATGAGCATAGGAGCCAATTATTATTACACTATCTTTAGAAACAGAGTAACATTATGTACTTTTCGGATAAACAAGTAACTTAGTAATAAACAAATAAAAAAAATCATGTGTAAAGTATAGATTTGATGGACTTCTATATTCTTAATTAATGTATTTTGTTTCATCCGTTGATGGTTCAAATCGAGAAATGCATTTGAAAATATCACTTTTAAAGTAACTTATAATTCGGGTGCTGTAATATGTGAAAGATAACACCATTTCCCTTTTCACACAGTTGGTAAAATATCACCACTTCGGTATATTGATTAATTCATATTAAAACTGTGTCATGAAATCAAGAAATCGTGAATTGAAAATATTATATGATGAATGTTGAAAGAAACTCGTCTATTTTCATCGTAGAGTTGATCGAACTCGTTGTCGAGCTCGAAAGGGTATATTTAAACTAGTTTCCATGCAGGAAACTTCAGGCTAAGTGTGTGTTTCCATCATCGAGGCGACAAGCCCGCACTATTGGGCTAATGGCACGGGTACCTATATGCCGTATGACGGGGACCCTGGGCGTACAAGAGCACGCATGTCCAATTTCAGCTGCCGGTAATTCTCGCTTATGGGCTAATTGCGCTTAACGTTGGATCTAACTGTTTTAAAGAAGCTTCACAATCAATTAATTACAATCATTCTACAAATGTTTTCTTCTTTTTTATATATAACAATAAATATGTGTTATTATTGTTGATCACAGACAATTTGTTTTTCAAAAATTTAAAACAATTTAACTTTTATTTATATTTTTATTAATAAAAACACATTTTATTTCCATTATTCTATTACCGAGTAATATCATCAGCGATTGTCAAAAAGAACAAGAACCAGCCACAACTTTAATAATTGCTAATTTTGAAAATTTGAAAAACATTCACTGAGCTTAGAAATGTACGCACACAATTGAATTTGATAATTATTATCTAAATAATTAATCTACTAGTGATTTTTTCTCATCGTATCTATCTCGCGAAAGAGCCGAATTATTAATGATACAGATGCGATTATCAACGAGGTGACGCTTATTATAAATGTGCATCACAAAGTTTTTAATATAACACCGGGATATTAATCTAAAACGCTTGGATTCTGTCCTCGAGAGAGTGAAAAGCAAGTCAACACGTTAAGTACCTCCCAATCTCATTAATAATGAACAAATTCATTACACCTCTCGTGATGAATGATCCAGAAATTCCACAATTTGATCCCCCCTACCAGACATCACGGATAATGCCACCATTTTTAAAAAGTCGATTGTTTAGTTGGATAATCGCGCGTCACAGCAATAAAAACAATGTCCTCTGATTGTGTGTTCGTGCTCAAACTCCGCGCTCCAAATACCGTAAAATACATAAAGCTCTTATATATAATATATTATATATTCTGACGCGAATATTGCATTTGAATAGATGCGTAACTGTGCTATTTAATTACAACTATAGACAACAAAGCCGGTGTTCTTTTTTGTGTGTTGTGATGAGATATAGAGAGAGAGATATTATATGTATAGAGTTTTTTTTTGGTTTTGAAAATAGAATGCGTAAGCGACGGAGGAGGAGGCGGCGGCGGCGGCGTCGTCGGTGGCGGCGAAGGCGATCGGCGGCGGCAGCGGCGGTTACTTCGGGCGCCACGAAATGTTGTTCATGCCCTGTAGACCGCGCTTCAGACTGCTGCGATCGGCCCAGGAGGCGTTGAGATACTGGTCGTCATCGTCTTGCTCAAGTTTCTGGAACACGTGACCAACACGTGAGGAGGGTGACACACAGAGTCGGAAAAAAATTGACAAGACAGAGTGGAATGAAGGCAGAAAAGACTGTACACGACAGAGTGGAATAGAGTCGAGATACGATGTGATAGACAGAAAAATAGACAGGAATCAATGTACAAGACAGGAAGATACACAAACATACACACATTTATATATTACTGTAGTTTGAAGTCATTGATGGAGGGTTTAATTTGTTCAGTGGATATCCTTCTTTTATATATTTAGGTATAAAGGAACTAAGAGTCTAGGAACTATAAGGGACAGGGAATAGGGAAACCTAATTATATATTCACAAATGTCTACAAATGTCTACAATTTACTTATCCTGTGATAAGACATTTACGTGAGTTCATATGGCGATGAACTGAACTTAAACATCTCCAGAACAGTTGTGTTTGGTTGTAGCGTGATGTATATGCATGCAGTGGACAGCTAATCATACAGCAGGCTGGAGAATGTATAATTACTATCCTGGCACATGGTGGACAAGACCAGAGACACAATACCACTGTACCTTGAACCATGAGCGACACAAAATGACGCTGTTGGCAAAGTTATGTTCGTACTTTTTATTTTATTGTAATTTATGAGCCAGTGTCGGGCTATTCTGGATTAATGAAACCCTTCAGTATGCTGGAGTAATGAGGAGGAGGCGGTCATGGTCTAATATTAAGGAACCACCTCATTATTCACGTTGACCACATAGGGAATTGGAGACAACCAAAAAAACTCAATCAGGATGGTCAACCATGGTGGGAATTGAATCCTGGGTTCCTGGCGGTGGTGACTTCTCACCGTCTCTTCCTGACTGTATTTTATATGACTATGACTATATTGACTATAGTATGACTATATTTTAGGAGTAAGGTAGCGAAATCAGTCACTCATCAGGTCTTCAATCGAAGAGCTTTAATGATCTTTCTGCACCACTTTTGTGAAGGAACAAGGATAATATGATAACGCCACATATAGCTGCGTTGATGGATGTACGCGGTGATAAATATACATAACCATTTCTTGTGAAATTGAAACTTTTCGAACACTTCACAAAAACTTGTCACTTTTCTCACACAAATTCAAGAACGTAGGCCTATATTTCTTTTTACAATTTTCACAATATTGTATATGATCAATTAATCACTGAAGAATGAGCAAACCGAATGCTTTTGAACGTATTTATGTGAGTGGATATAGGCTATGAATATCCGCAAAGATAACCCAAATATTTTAAACCGATACATGAAGAACAGGATTTGAGGTACCTGCATTAGTATTTGTCAATTTTATATATTATCAAACGCCAAGACCAGTGGCGTAACTACCGCAGGGGCAGCCGGGGCAGCTGCCCCGGGGCTCACGACCCCGGGGGGCCATGCTCAGGCTCGGACTGGCCCACCGGATACCGGGAAATCCTCCTCGAGGCCTCGACCGTTCTGCAGGCCTGTGATCCCATTTTAAAATTATATTCATGTAAATATGACTTTAATTATGATCCCATAATTGCAAAAGTAGTTTCAGAAAAAAAATAACAGAGAATACGCAAGGACACTCCATCTACCGTTATTCAATTTCCTGCAGGGCTGGAGCATCTTTGTCTTGTGTTGAGTTTTATTCATGATATTCGTTGTGGTTATTGATTCAATTATTAAATTCCAAAACTGCTCGTGATTCATAAAAATCACTTCATAAACGACCATATTTTAAACAATTCGCTGCTGAGAATTTTGCTGGGAGAAAACGCGAAAATGAGTGCAAAAATGTTTATACCATTTGAATTAATTAAAATAACTTCGGAAACGTCCATAATTGATTAAGTTATCAAGACTCCGAAACTGCTTGTAAATCGCTAAATCACTTGAAAAATTAGCATATTTCCAGAAATTCCCTGCGGGGCTCCTCTGAAGGAAATTGCAGGAAAACTTCGAAAAAGAATCCATAGTGATTCAATTCGAAAATAACTTCGAAATGTTAAAAATGGTTCACTTCTCGGAATTCAAAACTGCTTATAAATCGCAAATCAAATCACTTGAAAAATGACCATATTTCAACAATTCTCTACAGGGCTCTGCTGAGGGGCTGGTGTCCAGCTGAACGGTTATTTAATTCCTAGTTACGCCACTGGCCAAGACACATGTTTGACACGGGTGTCCAGACACCAGGATATTGTCAATTAGCAAATTAGTGTCAATTATAAGCCTATTTACGTCATAATCCGTTATAAGCTTATTCACTTAGTGCGCTTATTATCACTAATTAGCTTAAAATATATAGCGTCATAATTCATGTAAATACGCCTACCATTCACTTGACAAACATTATACTCGTACAACGTTACACATAACATTAAAACATTATACTCCTATCATTCGTTACCATTACGTAACACAGCGAAGTGGATTCGAATACTGACTGTGGGAATTAGAAACTATTGAACTTGGGGTATATAAGATTGTGGTTGGTTATACGGATGCCAAACTAAAAAGCTTGTCGCACTAAACAGGATTGTAAAATACACGCACGTCGCACCGGTGATTCATAAAACCACCACCGTTTTACTTGACGCTGTGATCAGACCACACGATGTTAACTTACATCTCGGTTGGTACCTAAACGATTAATTCGATCGATTCATAGGGACGATTAAACTATGACAAATATGACAAATCTCTATGTTCGAATGTGGGCCGTGTACGTATCAGGAACCCATAATTCACCGGCAAACTTTTATGGGAAGCGAAGTAATGAAGTACTGGCATAATAAAATAAAGTGAGGTCTTCGATTGAACGAACAGACGTAAGATAAATGTATAAAATATATTCCACTTCTAAAAATATTCATACCACTTACTGAGAACGGAAATCATTGGAAAAATTGGAAATACATAATATTAATTGCATGCTGAGCTTGAATAAAAATCCGTTTTCTGTCAGCTTGATACCTGTTAGATCCGATGCAATATAGAGTTTAGGCAGGTAGAAAGAGAATTTTCACTTCTGGTTCAAGCTCTACAAGCAGAGAGCCAACAGGTACAGGTAGAAAAGACATATATATGTATATATATATATATATATATATATATATATATATATATATATATATATTTATTCATATATATATATATATATATATATATATATATATGTATATATATATATATATATATATATATATATATATATATATGTATATATCAACTGCCCTAATGACCGACGGGAAAGTCGCTCTACCTGTGAAGTAGAACTGGTCATCACTATGGTTACCCATGCTATTTGTATTCACCAAGTACCAGAATAAGGCTACTAGACTTGGTTTAGCCAAAATGTGATTTTTCCGAGTGGAAGAATAGCACTTATTATCAAACCTCGAGCTCTACGCTTCATGAGTCGCGACTTTTTCATAATGGAATAACGAGACGGTGTTTTTATTTTTATTTGTGGCATGCCACAGAAAATAATAATATAAAATGATGATAAAATACCAGCAACGGCAATAAATACGAGGATAACTAAAGAAACGACAGATGGTCGAATGGAATTGAAATCGATTTCATATTCCATACGTATGTAAATTATTCAATTTTTTTCATATTATGTGTGATTTTCTCCGGTTGGAAAAAAACCAAATCCATAGTCTGTAATGTCTTCAAAATATAAAGATAGTTTTTGAAAACTAGGTTGAATAATATGGAATTCTCATCGTATAGGTATATACATAAGTTATATTTTATGCTTCTACCATGTATTGTTTGCTGTAACTTTTGAACAGAATGAGAAATCTTAATTATAATTTCATAACGGGACATAATATTGAATAAACGGAACTTTTATTCATTAAAACTACTACAAAAATTGAACTGAAACGACTAAATTTGCATCCCATATTTTACATCTACGTTCAAGGAAAATTTGGAAAAAATAAGAGAGAGAAATAGAAGTAAAAAAAGAGATGAGTATCAGAAGGAATATTGGAGATTTAGCCCGAGCACAACTACATAATTATTGTTCCTCGTGTAGTTTTTATAATTAGTTAAATAAGTTAGATTGAATCAAATTATTTCTTTGTGGTGGAATAAGATCGTCTCTTTGGCCCCTTGTTTAAACGATCCTATACCATACCGACTAAATACTTAGAAGTTTCGATTTTAGGATACAACGTATTTGAAATATGCAGTTACATTTCTTACCGTAAACTTCGGCCTGAAAAATAATAAAACCCACAAGTAAGCTATACAAATAAAACAGTGAGATTATGTTTGTTATGTTAGTAGACAACTTTGTTCTTTCGTGGAAACAGAAGCATAGGTTATGAAAGAGAGGCGTTAACAATCGATTGTATAAAACTGGCTGAGCTCGATAACTATTTTGTTGCCAGGAATGATCGCCAAAACTCGTCCAACTGAAGCTTTAGTGTAGCAAAAAATATGTCATTTCCGCTGAATGAGTTTCTGTGGGAATTCTCCTGTATTCAGTGTATTTATATTGCTTAATTTAGTGCTGCTATTTCTGATATTATTTGAAATTTGGATTCACTAATCAATTATTGATATTATTTTGTGTAACTGTATTCACGCAAGAAGGAGGTGGTTTTACCGACTTGCCAACTGACTAACTTCAGCTTCACACATATAACGATTTTGAGAGATTCAGATGTGTTCTAATCGAAAATCTCGTCTTATATATGTTATTAAACCTCAAAATACCACATCTGAACAAATATATAGTGTCGATATTTATTGTGTTTTCATGTTGATAGAGGACTTTTCTGTTTCAAGAATACATCATTTGTATCATTATGTTTTCAATATACGGTACGTATTTTTATATTGGCGAATAAGCTGTCAAGGTAACACGTCTATAGCGGACAGCCATCACTTATAAATTGATATCTCTCTCAAGAGACGCATTTCGCTGCAATATTATATAACTGCACTCATACGTTATATAGCGTGTAAATGAATATAACTAAATAGCGTGATTGAATTTCAAAGTGTTTTTAGTTCTTATCTAGCATGCAGTGTGCCGTGCAATGAGTCGTTCGATTTAAAACTGTTCGATAACTCTGAAAGTCGAAGAACCAACTACACCCAGACATAATGTATTAATGAAATTCAAATCGAGTGAATATATATTTTCAATTTGAATTTCATTAATAAATTAGGTATTGGTGTAGTTGTTTCTTCAACTTTTAGAGTTATCGAACAGTCTACATAATGTCCATACATGTCCATGTAGGATGAAAATACATGAACTATGATGTACATTACTTTCGATAATTCTCTAGAGCCTTTTCAAGTTCACTGTTTAATAAATGATCAGAATCAAGTGGTGTAAACCAATAGTAAATAAGTTTCGAACTTCGATTCAACAGTTTCTATGAAATGCCGTACATTGATCTGCATTGGCGTAGTTTTATCGGGCGTTTACAAACATTGCTCAGCGAAATCATAAATTGCAAACTCATCCTAAACTAGATCCAAGTGGAGAAATAACTCGAATTTCTGCACTCCAACTCGAAACTTTATGTCAACGTTCGACCGTTACACCTCTTAAATTAATTGGATTGTATCAATTTCATGAGTTGTGAAGTACGCACAGCCCGAAAATATGAAACAGCCAAATAAAATATGTTGATGAAATGTTTGAAAACGTATGTATAACAATTATAGTTTTCCGATTCCATAAAGATTCTTATAAGACAAACTCAGACGGCATGTAACTCGTTGAAAAGGAATCTATCTGATACCGAATACAATTACTATGAAACTTTACTTTGTTTTTACCATGATTTTATTATGCCTTCATATTTTTATCAGGCCTACTATGTTTTTACACTGATGAGCATAATAACTAAAATTATTCCACAGTTTAGCAACTAACTAAACCTAACTACCGACTTCCGTGCTTATGTTATGTGAACGACAGAAGTGTATTTTATACATGCCGAATACGTCAATGCAGTTATTCACTTAATCTATATTTCTAGTTTCAATACTTTGAAATGACGTCAATAGGAATAAGAAATCAATAACTGAACAGGAAAGTATACGTAATTGGATGAAAACTTTTTATGGAGTGGAGAGTCTTTCTTTACACTATGATATTATATCGACGTTTTATAATAAAACTACTGGACCGTAGCAAAATCTGGTTCTCAACAATCTGAATTGGCTTGATGGCCTTGTATGTTGAGTTATAAATAAAATATAAAGAAAACGCCATAAGAATGTATTTCATGAAAATATCGATAACATGAAAAATAAACGTAACGAAAATTCTATTCAATTGGAAGAAAGAATGACAATATGGAAACAATATAAAACAGAATGTTGTGAACTCTGTGTACATATAATATATATATATATATATATATATATATATATATATATATATATATATAATTATATATATGTTTTTTCCTTTTTTTTTTAAAGAAAAAAGGGGGTCCAATAAATTACATAGAATTTTGATAGTTATGTATATATATATATATATATATATATATATATATATATATATATATATATATATATATATATATATATATATATATATATACATATATATATATAATTTAAAAAATTATATATAATTTATTGGACCCCCTTTTTTGAAAAAATATATGTATATATGTCTCGGTAAATCGCATGCGCCAGTCAAAAACTTTACGAACGTTTCTAACTGGTTCACTGACTTACCCGGATGAAAAATACTACGAATATAACTCAAAACTTGAAACAAAGTCACTGTTTCACAACTAATCATAATTATAAACGATGGCAAATACGATTGTGCACCTTGAGGGCGATCCCACCACCCTCAAGGATATAGTCAATTATTAAAATCTAATTTAATTAAAAACTGTGGCGAAACTTGAACCGATATCGAATTGAATACAACCTAGCGCTAGTGTATTCGACTCATGTACACTGTTGTACATAGTATAGCACGTATACCCACTCAATGTACTACTTGACTTCAGTCTTCATTTTTACATATATCCACGTCGCGGGGTTGCTTTAAAATATGACCGCGTCAATTGCTGCTGTCTGTTCAACAGTACACGTTCATTTCGAGTACAAGACGGATACACTAAAGAGTGAAATTTTAATTGGACATACTGAACATGGAAGTATTTTTTAGTCCACGTTTCTATGTTATACTAAACTAGTCAACTCAGAATATGTATTATAAGACGAGTGAGATATGTATATGAAGATTACTCGAAAACTCCGCACATCTGGACTTATATGGAATATAGTCGAGAACTATATACACCTTGGTGAAACTGACAATTCTACAAAGCAGTGAATCAATGTGCGCAAAATACTTTATAAAGAATGATCACTATTTCCAGCTATTTGATGGAACTTTATTCCTAGAATAATTATTTTCTGCCAAATGGCTCGCACTATATCAATGAAAACTTCAGTCATCCATCATCGATCAACTAAACATCGGTATGGAACATTAGGTATACATCGTATATATATTTTTGGCTGATTTATTTTTGACTCGACGCAAGAACAACGGCTCGAACAACGGCCCAGAAATATGTTCTGAGGAATGGGTGACCCTTCCCACGATCCCCCTCATAATCCAGCACGCTGTCGGGAACATTAATTGTAAACGATTCCCGAAACATTGGCATGAAAAACTCTTTGAAACAGTCGAAGCAAGAGACAGTAGAGAGAAAGAAAGAGAGGAAGAGAGGGAGAGAGGGAGAGAAAGAAAGAGAGGGAGAGAGAGAGGTGGAGGAGAAGGAAATGTCCAATATAGCACCACCTAGAACGGGATCCAACAGGCAAAATGAAATATCGGAAATTTCGAAACACTTGGGCGAAGAAAAAAGTACAACAATGGCTAACTTTTTCTCAATCACAATTAGAGTGCAGAATCGAGTACTATTAGGTACAAATATACACATGTATATATATATATATATATATATATATATATATATATATATATATATATATATATATATATATATATATATATAAGAGAGAGAGAGAGAGTGGGAGGGAGAGTGAGGTGGAAAGGAGGAAAAGTCAGAAACGCGATCCAATAGGCAAAATGAAATGCCGGAAATTTCGAACACTTGGGTGAAGAAAAAAGGACAAACTACGGCTTACTTCTTCTCAACACAATTAGAGTGCAGAATCAAGTACCATTACCTACAAGGAAATATATATATATATATATATATATATATATATATATATATATATATATATATATATATATATATATATATATATATATATATGTAAGATATATTGGGAGAGAGAGAGAGAGAGAGAGAGAGAGAGGAGAAAGAGAGCTGACAAGCACAAAGTTCGTGACGATTTTAAAATAACTTGTGCAACGAGAAATCGATATCACGGCTATGTCTCTCTCTCTCTCTATCTCTCTCTCTCTTTCCCTCTCTCTCTCTCTCTCTCTCTCCCTCTCTCTGTTTCTCTTCACTGCTTTTTTCTCATATATCTCTCTCCTTGCTACTCTCTCTCTCTCTCTCTCTCTCTCTCTCTCTCTCTCTCTCTCTCTCTCTCTCTCTCTCTCTCTCTCTCTCTCTCTCTCTCTCTCTCACTCACTCTTCCTCCGAAGTCAGCGCCAACTATTGAAGAAGCCTGGACGTCTCATCGATTATTCAGTGGCTTACAACAGTAATTGCAGGCTAATTTCACCTTAAACCTTCAATGTTTATTCCAATATCCACTTATTTCCTATGACTGTGGCAACGTTGGGCGGCTCGAATCGTAGTCTAAACTCAAAATATTGATTGTTCGACGTCACAATCGTCATGTATATTCTGACACCGCAGTTGGATACTTTGAATCACTCTAGAGATATGTGATTATATTGTTCATGCTTATCACGCGAAATGTTCAACCGAATTCAGCATGCGTGTCTGGTATGACAGTCGATAACTTGACCCAACTATTGTCCATATGGCAAACAAAGGTATCAAGTTTCATCAGTGTGACAATAAATAAAAGGTAAACTTTTATACAATCAATATTATAGTTTCGTACCACAATTTTACTATATATTTTGGTGGAAAATCAGAGGAAAGTCAACATCAATAAAAAAAGAAAGAGTAAGGGGAAGTTTTCAAGTAATTGGTTTCAAAAAATCTCGAAGTTTACCGTGTTCACGGTATCATTGGCAATAATCTTCATATTTTCTGAAAGGTTCAGTTCAACATTTTCTACCGTGTTCAAGATCCATGTTAAAATGTTTGTGTCAACGCGTTCATCTCACAAGAACGCACTCATGACGTTTTACCAGTTTATACAAATTCAATGGGAATTTCATACAATAGCAAGCCATCAGCAATCTTGTGAAACTAAGACTAATAAGACCAAGCAAAAGTGATCCTAATACAGTAGACGAGATCTAGAAACCGCATTGTCTTCAGAGTGGAGTTATTGTTCAGAAGAGTGCGTTGCTATCAGAGCTCGTGAATGAATGAAGGTTTGGATTTAACGGCGCAGAACGATAGATTATTTTGCGACGTAGAAAGTTCGTTACGATATTGTATGACAGAAAACATTCAGGAAGAAAGAAAATAATATTTAAAAAGAGCACTTGCGTCAGTAATGGAAATGTGAAAGCCGTTCAAAACAGAAACGAAAGTATGCACAGTTCAAATATCTAAATTACTACATATATAATGCGTGAAATTTTAAAACAATTATATTCAGAATTCATAACGACGATGACGTGAACATGTGTGGGACGACTTCTTGACCAGGTTAGAGGAGAAAGAAGGTTTAATTAATGAAAAATATACACAAGAACCATCCAAATTCTAAAGATCTACATCTTTCAGTTACGTATTCGTAAAAAGTTGATAAAAATAAAATATATGAAACATCTACAGAGAAGAGTAAATTACACGTATAAATAAATAAATCTCTCCTACAAGGGTCGGTATATACACAGAAAGGAATAACACTTATGGACGGACGTAAAATACAAAAGCTAAGAGAGTTAAAACATATCTTACAAACAAAGGCTCCCAGTTTGAGCTCGAGCGCATTTGGGCGTGTTGCCTTTTCGAGCTGTGGCTGTGGTGGAGGCGCCGGGTTCAAATCCGGCCCCGGGTATTTATTTACGTTCGCCGACAGCACCGGTATTACGGGCGGTAAGCTAGAAGACAAACGGGCGCCGTGTTAAAACGGGGACATAGCTGATTGTGCCAGTTGTGAAACTAACCGTCAACTTGAAACAAACCAGGTACTTGGCTATGCATTTGGAAGGGCGGTATGAAAACTTGCTTTTATTAACTAGTTTCTAAAACTTTACACTGATATTTTATTCTCTGGTGAATTCCCTGCTAGGTTCCACTCCTGGTTGGAGTGTTCAATTTAATCTATACCTTTGAAGTATACTTGACATTTTTATATGATAGTATACACTTTTAAATTTATTTAAAGTCTCTCCATCACAACGCATTAGGTAAGTAATTATTTCTACCATCATCATGAAGGATTGTGTTACTCGCGTGTAGGTAACCAGGTAAAATAGTAGGTAATCACCAACATTCATTTCATAGTTATGAATTGATTTGTGCGACTAAAAATACAATTAACCATGGAGAACTCTTTTAATGCAAACAGAAGGGGTACTTTTCTCTCGAATATACATAAATTGATTGGAAAGTTCCATCGCTTATTGAAATATTTGAACCTTGATTAACCTTTTTCAACAACCGTTGATTAACTTAATCCATGAATAATGGTGTTGATGAATTTTGACACCTATACCACTTCAATTCACTATGCCTTATGTGATAATTTTGAATACTTTCTTACAATGTGACCTCAGATAGAATAATTGTATACCCTATGTATTATTTATATTATTCATTGACGAAAAATATTAACTGCTATAGGCCTCCTTTATTTTTCAGGCATTATGACATGGAGGCTGAAAATAAGGCAAATTATGAATTTTGTTGTTATATCAATTCAAAATTCAGATGATTTTAAATTTTTCGAAATTTTTCATTATAGTAAGCTAAATCTGGAGAGACTCCAAAATCAATTTTATCAATCCTATCAATTTTACAAGTTATCAAAATAGTAACAGTTATTTGTCTAATTTTTCAAGTATCAGCTACAATAACATGTACAAATAACTAGTTAAATACATTAAGCATTCAATTCAAACGATTAGCATTATAAACGTTAACTAAAATTACGAGAGACGAACGCAATCAGACTGTACATTAACAGACGTGAGAAAGAAGGAGAAGTATGCCACAGCAAGTGCAAGACGTTAGACAAAATACAACTAAAGATCAAGAATACGAAACGTTGGTATACAAATTCAAATCCAAAAACAACAAACAAGCAATCTAGAACAATTCGTACAACTCACAACCTAATAATAAGGAAGAAATCAGTTTAATTTAATACAAAGAGAGAGAGACAGACACTGTGCTGGAAATGATACATGGAGCATACTGAAATAGGAGGTGGACGTTTTTGTGTTACAGTGTGAGCATTTGATGAACCAGATACCATCTTGGTTATGAAGATTGTATATATCCTGAAACCGAAATATATAATTCTTCTAGTAAGCGGTCGACTGCTAGTAAGGTTATGAAGATTATATATATATATATATATATATATATATATATATATATATATATATATATATATATATATATATATATATATATATATTGTATTCAATTTTGTATTATATTCTCAGGGGTAAATTTAACACTTTTCCCTCAACATTTTTTAGGAGAATTTTAGCCATAGGTTTCCCTAAGTTAGCTTTTTTCATCTTTTAACTCGTGCTCTTTTTAAGGCTATATATATATATATATATATATATATATATATATATATATATATATATATATATCATTAAACGGACGTACGGTATATAAATCTCCTAGTAAGCAGTCCACTCCTAGTCAGGTTATGAAGATCGTATATTTCCTGAAACAAACGTATATAACTCCCCTAGTAAGGAGTCCCAGTTGTCAGTCCGTTCCTAGTTAGGTGATAAGGATTGTACATATCCTGAATTCGAATCATATAATTCTCCTAGTAAGCAGTTCTAGTCCTAAGCAGTCCACCCCTACTTAGGTTATGAAGATTGTATACATCCTGAAACCGACGCATATAATTCTCCCTTTGTAAAGCAAGTTAAACACAGGAACGATTACAGTCGTCAGTTGCTAACTGTAGGATAACCAACTAAATTGAATTCACACGCATCGCGATCCAACTGCAATCGACAACCAAGTATTTTAACTGGAGTTGCCCTTGTATATCGTGGTTAAATCTTGGTTTCTAGATATCGAAGTTATTCCCGGTGCCCCCCCTCCCCCTTAGTTATGAACTCAATTGAATGACGTCACGTATCACAGGTTATGATTCAGTAAACGGGTTTTATCATCCTTGCCACGTCTCGTGAGTAACGAGAAGCAAACATTTAGAGACAGTTTGCCTCGTGTAATTTATTCCCATTTCATTTCCAGGAGAGAGGGATGATAAATACAAATCTCCCTTCATAACTCGACAGTACGTTTGTGTGAGGTGCACCACAGATCGTCTCACATGAATGATAATAATCGAGAAGTCTAGTTTGCATGCGAGTATTTTCTGCACGGCGGCGGGTGATTTGACAGAAACATCCAATAGCACGTCGAGTTGCCGTTCAGTAACGACGTTGACATGGAATGCAATTTTTCCCTACACTGTGATCTTTGCGCGCGAATTTCATCAACAGCTATGGAAAAATCTTCAAGAAAAGAAAGAACCTCATGTTCTCTTCCTGATTTCGGTCCGAAAGCAAAGGGTTAATATTTCTACGAAGACTGGCGCAAAAACTGCAGATCTTGAAAAATCAATTCAAACATTTTCTAGTGGCGTCTAAGAAGATCAAACTATGATAGCTTGGATAGCATAACAAATAGTCTAGACTATTCCAGAAGAGTATTCCAGTATCCAGAACAGGGTTATCCAGAACTGGAGTTTTGAATCATCTCGAATTACTGAAATGGTTGTTTCAAGAAGTCGAAGAAATATAATGTGATAGCATAACCACAAAATGACATTTTGGAATTAATTATAGAAAATATAATCGGTCACGTAACTACGCAGCAATATACAACTTTGAATCTCAGAAAATCCCTTTTTCCATCAATGATATATTTTTTGAAGTCTAGAAAAAATTCACCAGAGTCATCACCATCACTACCCACGCTCAGTTTACAATGAACACTAATAATATTAACAATACATGTAGGCCTATAATTTGTTCTTCAAATTAACTTCCGGTTTGTCCTTACAAAGAGTATACCATGCCGGGTGCAAGGGTACGAGGGGTCATAGGGTGCGGGTTGCCCACGGCAACGTGTGCATAACACCGACTGTGCGGCTCACGCGATGCTGACTTCTGCTGACTACTGCAGACTACAGCTGACTAGAACGCCACGCGGGCGTCGACACGTCTATGCGGCAATATTTCCAGACGAAATATATATACATATATATTATATAATATGAACAAGATATATATATATATATATATATATATATATATATATATATATATATATATATATATATATATCTTTTGAGATGTTTTTTGAAAATTTTCTTCTGAAAAATATAGTATGATATAACTATCACACTCTTTTGTATATTACTGACATTACGACTAAGTATGTGACCGATTCAAGACTCCATTTTCAAAAAAATGTTTTGAATAAGCTACAAAAAATATCATTAGTAATCAAGGGTATAAAAATATAATCAGCTATCGATTAATCAACCAATTCATTATAGTGAAAGCGGACCTAAATATGACAATTACCGTAATTTGAAAGTGTACCATCATAAATTATAATGATTACGTTTATATGACGTGGGCGAATCCGTTCGAACAAGGGGTATGTATGTAATTGCAACAAATTCATCGCTCGATCATCAATTATCTTGTTAGATTATGGTAATAAATAGAGTAGCATCGATCGGGGAAACCGAAACACGAGTGCCAACTGTCCGAGGGCGTCAACACGTCTGCCGCATTCTTACCGCGTGCTAGCCGACGTCGTACCTTCGGCTCACTGGCAACAACGATTAGTCAAACATCAGTCATACACGGAAGTGTCGTGATGTCATGAACGGACTCGTGAAGGATGTTTTACGATGGAATGGAATATGGGATAAATAGTAGGAAAATGATTTGAGAGAAAATAAACGATGAATCGAAGACAAATCGGTAAGAAATCGGTAAGAATCGGTAAGAAGATTTCTTTTCAGCAATATGAATGATACCTAACCTTATTAGTGTGTGTACTATTTACAGTATTTTAAACATATTCTATATGTCATGATGCAATATTTTCTTTGGAATAGTAAGGTCGTCCTTGGCCTCTGTCCAAAAGATCCTACATTTTCGCGTCCTTACTTTTCAATTGTGGAACAATGACTTTGTTTGGAGTACCCTATGTTGACAGATTTGAAGCATTAATAAAATGGGAAATTGTATATTTCGTTTGTGTGATTTTGTGTCTGTCATACCCATACAGCAAATGTGAAAATATTAACTGAAAAATTTCCCACTACAATAGCGTCATACCTGAACACCTGTGTAGGTTTCCGCAGAAAATTACAGAAAAAAAGTTGGAAAACGTGCCCAAACATTATTACAGCAGTATATTTTCCTAATTTTGGGGGGAATCGTCATTTTTATTCGTTTTGCGGTTAACAAGTAACACATATGTTTGGAAAATTCACGAACAGTTGCAGAAGATGAGAGGGTATATGAACATGAGTAGATCCATTAGAATGCACCCAGCTGAATAAAATGTGGACACACGTCAGACGCACTAAAACTGGCAGACAAATGTTACGTACGCACGCAGCGTACAGCCTTGTGAAAAATTGACCCCAAAGTAAAATAAACGTAGTATTTGAATTTGAATTAAAATTTCGGTGAAACTTTTTATGAGACCCCAAGTGTATCTCGACCCTCATCTCACAAAAACACTCATGAGGTTCCTACTATAAAAGAAATGCACGAACGAAATGTCGAGGAACGTAAATCGACACGTATACATCATGCCGATGTATATAGACTGTACGTGTATGTTTGTCATTACTCCACTGGATAACGTGGGGCGTGACAGTCGAGGTAGCAAGCCTGATTGATGACACCGATCTCGTTGCAGTTTCTATGTAGATGCAAAAACTAACATTGCACAATAAAAGCAAGTTGAATGTGATCATCTATATTGCTGCCAGCCATGATAGAAAGAGCACAAGAAACTACATACCAACTAAGTAATTTCTGCATCAAGATAACCGTAATACGCAGAGAAACATTACCAAAGGATTCATGAAAAAAGCTTGTAGCAAAGTATATAATCTTGTATATTACCGGAAAGCATAAAATTAATGCCCATGAATACGACTTGAATCCTTGAACTTTCATTTCATAATCCTATCATCATATATAATTCACCGACGCCAATAGATCGTAGTCATAAGTAAAGAGCGTCGTTAAGTCCAGTATAGATGAAAAAAATAGAAAAGAGAAATGGCAAAACATAATTTTACAGAATATATAGATAGATATTATACGACTGTACAGTAAAAATATCTCATTGTATACAATTATGTACAAAAAAAACTCATCAATCAACGTAACAAATTGTACCAATGTATCAATAACTCAAATAGCCAATAATTGATCATGATTCCTGAAGGTGATATATTTTGTCACAATATTCGGGTAGATTGTCGCTCATGAATTGTGTACCGGCTACGGTTACACCTGTGGGAAATATCAGACGTTGTTGTTGCACACGAGGTGAGATTTGAGGGCTTAGCATGTTCACAAACTTGAAACCTCCTTGTTTTACAGCATTCCGCCTCGAGTTCAGATAATAGGTTACCGTGAGCTGGAAGTAAACCCTCGCCGGACTAACAGAGTTCGATATAATGTCCTAGCTTCAAAATCCGGATTATTTGTTTCATTTTCTCTTACTTTATCTAAGCGAACTTTTCAATTGGCAACTGTGAAAAGCTTTGATTTTATCCGGTTAAACTTGGTGAACTTACTGATCTGATTGAAACAAAAAACTACGGTATATTATATATTACACCTTTATATTACCGCTATTTTAGGATGCTGTAACACAAATGTATAAATGTTATACATTTTTATTACAATTAAAATTACTTGTATAGGTAACCGCAACGAACGTTTAGTAGTTAGCGATATATAGTATTCTATATGTTAGATACAGTGTTTTAATGTAATATAAATGTCTTATAAACGATCAAGTGTATGAGGTTTCAATTTAAAATCACCTACTACTTGAGCAGTGTTAAAACTTGAGCATTGTTAACGCTTCGATTCAAATGCATCCTGAATTGACACTGTTTCTATATGACGGCTCACAGATGAGATATAATACGCTTAGAATAAATGGTGATTCGTTTCAATACAGCTTATTCAATACTCCTAATCCAAGCGACCGGCGCTGGTAGCTAATTGTGAAGCAGTTGCTTCATCTGCTCGGAAAATGAGAATGGATCAGACTTCGCTTCGATTTCCACCACCGTCCATCGTTACAGAGTTTTTCGTGGTTTTCCTCTGTATAGTCTAGGTAAATGCCGGCATAGTTCCCACAATATAAATCACGAACGCTTCCTTCCCATTACCCAAGAAACCTCTATCGTATCACTCCATTATCTCATTAATCATTCATCCGACGCCAATACATCTTAGTTGTCATTAAATATGGTCGTTAAACCCAGTATACAGAAAAATATATAACCAAATGGCACTAGAACCAACTCAATAGCATTGCGGTAATGACGCTGGAGGTGGAATACTTTACTGTTCCTTTTTCTCATCTCAAGTTAAGAAAAACGAAAAGTCTTGTAAGTTATATCATTTCGATGTAATTTGGAACAAACATATCTAGAGAATAAAATGCGTTCATGCTGTTCGCAGTTCTTGGATTCATTTCTTGTATTGAAATGGGGTGAAGTGAATAATTGTAAAAACGTTTGAGAAACTCGCGGCTGCTATCATTATTTAACGCTATTGAAAGTTGTAAATTTCGTCTGAAAATCATTGATTTTCGAAATACCATAGTTATACAAATATGGAGGTGATATTTGTGTTTTCTATTTTGGCTTACAGCATCCAACTCTCATGAATACAATTATAATAGGGTTACGCAAACATATCCCGAGTGTTTTTATGCACGATAACAAAATGTCCACGTTGATTTATAACGTCCGCTTTTTACCGATGCAGTCGTGGTCTTCTTGTATGGAAGCGTAGAATATTATAGAATTTATAATGAATTGAAAATAGTTCCATCCAATGTCACTTATAGAGCGAATTGATAATGTCGATATAGTGGAGAGTCGAGTCAGTTTTTTGTGATGACTTTTTCAGGCGTTTATAATTCTCATTCGATATATAAACACAGATATTTGCATAATTTCAAAACGGTCTGATACAGAACAATGGAACTGGATTTTTATCCACGAAATTAGGTCGTCCACCAACTCTATAATTGTAAAAACTCTATAATAATTGCAGAGAAAAAGCTTCAAATAGTCAACCATTTTGATTTTTGAATATTAGTTAATCGTTAATCTTACCATGAATAACCATTGCCCCTCAAAATAACTCAGATATGTGAATACAACGATGATCTTCGTGGATAATGGATAAAAGTACAGAGAAAATCATCGTTCTATTTTCACATTGTCCACACCTCAAAAGAGCGCTTATTCGATACGTGCACGTGACAAAAGTAGCTGGACGTATGCAAGATATGTGTTTTAATATAATAACCAAGAAGCTGATATTTCGCGAAATTGGTTGTTATAAAATTTATGGAAATATAAGTACTCCACGTGTAATGAGACCCTAATTATGTTGTATTTGGTTCTACCTTGAATTAATGGCTATTATCGACAATAGCAATGAGACAAGATACTACTAACACAGTTAGAATACTCGACATTTTTGGGATAAAGAGAATGTAATGAAGTAAGTTGTTATTATTTCCTCAATAAGTTAATTCTATACGGATAATTTTGACGAATCGTTCGTAAAATTTCCTCCTATTTTTCTCATAGCTGTACCCACAAAATTACATGTAGTCAGAGAATAGACAAACACACACAAGTTTAGAAAACGATGAATCGCTACGCTCATCCGAAAGCCGGGTAAAATATCACGAACATTATGTTTTAGTGGGCGAGTCAAAAATATCTTGCGCATCCAAGCTGATGACAGTCTTTTAATTGTACAAATAATGTAATCCTACTATAATAAATCACACATGAATTAACATTACGTAGCTCTACAAACCTACATTACGAGATGGTGTACATTTTTCGCCCAAAACCGACTGTAGATCATTGCAGCAAATGTTTCTTTTTGTCGCACAGAACTTGAGCTCAAGTTTTAATACGGATGAATTATGGCGAACTACTGATGGGTTTAATCCACGGAAAACTTTCACATTAATAATATTTCTTATACAACCGAGTTTTGCTATTTATCTCGTGCACCATGCAATGGAAGACGATATTCAAGGAAAAACTAGTCGTTACAACTGATTGTCTAGTACTTGTGAATAAGATAGCATATCTAGTATAAATCGGCATGTTTTTTAAATAGGAACACGATGAAGAAGAGAAGTTTCGAAAACGAGGAATCGCTACGTTCATCTAAAAGGTCGTTACCTATTTTTCTCAGGAATGGTTCGTTCAACGTATATATTGTTTTTACGTGTTTCTTCGACCTCTGTCATGACTCAAGACGAAACTGATCTGAATTGAAAAACTGAGTTGATTTTTGGCATATTTCTCGCCGAATTTGATTGGCCTTTATTGTCGAAACTTGATCTAGGATACACTTAATTAAAAATTGTATTCGACTCAATTTATATTCTCTACTGTAAATAATGAAGTGTAAATTATGTTATATTTCAATCACCTTAAATGACCATAAATGTTTCTAATATATCAATAAAAGTTTTTTTTAATAACGTGTGAACGTGAAAAACCTACACATCTCTCACACTAGAACTATGTGAGAATGATCAACCATGTGTGTCTATGTGAGACTACACATCTCTCTCACTATTAACCCTCCACTCTGCACTCATCTATCTACAACCACAATCTGTTCATGATATCAGTTCCCGATTTTCTTTCGCTTGATCCCACAATAAAACGTTCAACTGCAGGCAATCAATGACTTATCGAAATGGACAGGGAAACCGACTGATGACCTATATATGCAATCAAACATGTCAAGCTAATGGCGATCACTAACAACAAATCGGAACACTGGTCGCATCAAAATACTACCAAACCCTGTGGCTTGATACCCAATCATAAACCATGTTTTACGACAACACAAGACGTCTTCCACTGTGTTGTTCATTGCGGGGGGTGAGAGAGATTTGAGGGGGAGAGGGGGGATTGAATTGCCCAACGACTCGTTCAGTGGTCGTGATAAGATAAATACAAGGGGGAGAGATGTGACTAACTAAAACGAACATGGCTTTGTCGTTGTGATAGATGAGAGTAATGCGAAAGATGGACAAATATTTCCTCTTTGAATGGATTGATCGATATCGATGAAAATACTCCCCGATGGGACTTGGGATTGTATCAATATTTCTTACTATGAATACAACCATTTTTTCCTGTTATTAACTTATATCACCATGGTACTGCATTATTCAAATATTAAAACCAGTAGCCTACACATAGTACATATATTCTGACAAAATAATATCTAATAACTTATACTGAGAAAGAACACCACTATAATTTATCTTTTACTGTCGACTAAAATATTTTAAAATTATTGTTTGATAATTTTGAAGTGTCACTTCATTCACGTCCAGTGTTTACGATAATTGTATTTTGAAAACGGAGCATATATCGTTTTTCTATCTGTTTGAATAAGTCTTCCAAAAATACTTAATCCAATTCATTCAAGAATTCACCTCATCTATCACCGATTGATAACAAGGTTTGCCAGACAATATGAAAACTGTCACTTGAAAATAACAAATATAAATGTCGCGAACGTCATAATTTAACCCGAAAATATCTTTTCCGATTCACTTATAACAGTAAAACACGCTTCAAGACTATGATGGAATGATGGATCATACAATTTCCAACATTTTATCTACCGGTACCTAATCTAAAGTTCACTATCCATTCGCTGTCTGTTCATGTCGATATCATGAAATATTAATCTTGTTATCCTAGTCTCACCCTTGTACTTTCTCGCTATCCTTGTCACGCCCGATGTTAATCTAATCTAGGTCAGACTTGGAGATATATCGTTTGCATGTCTTCATCAAAGACTATCGTGGGAACATCGCACATTTACCTTGAATGAGGGGTTGTTGAGGCATTATCAGTAGGCCTACCAAGAAAAAAGCTCAAGTTTATATAATGTAATGCCTGGCACCAGGAAAACGTATCATAAAGCCTATACGCGTCGTAAGATTAGCGAGATTTTATATAGAATGTAGTGGAAAGCTATACAGACCAACACACCTTGATATTTGTCTCGCTTCAAGCCACTGCCTTCCTGATTCAACTATCGATTATTTCAAGCGGTTTAAGATCTAATCGGTTTCACTTGTTGATCTCCTTGATAATTTCCTTGATCCTTGATAGTTTGTGAAGGCTTTACTTATGTTTAAAAAAAGCATAACAATTTTCATCTCTAATATGTATCATCCGATTTATGAAAAGCTTTGAAATTATGTGTACGATTCAAGTATATAGATTCTGTAAAATTCTGAATTCTTTCGTAAATATGTTCCATAATTACCCTATTCTTATCAGGTATTTCAAAATTTCGAATTTCGAAATTATTGTTCTCATAAGTGGTTCAACTGTTTGCGCCTTGCCACGAAATTATAGAGAATCGAGCTAGATGATGACATACGTGAATGCCAAGTTTCATCGGAAAATTTTATTTTCTTCGACTTGAGTAGCACGACCAGAAAAAAATCTTTTGAGTACGATTGAAATGAGTATCCGCTTTGCTCATCTAAAAATAGCATGTTATCGATTTTGTGAAAAATCGCTTCACCCATCACGCTTTATCGCTAGGCAGACATTTTCAAAAACCTATAGGGCCTATATGTGAATCAAACAATGACTCTGGATTGAAATGATTCTATTAATTTATTCACATTAGTTTTTAACGACGAGCTGTAACGATAACTCAGATCTATTGGCGCCGGATAAATGATTCATGAGGAAAGATGGAGATTTCTCATGTAGTTAGAAAAACAGTGGAAAGGAAGCGGTCGTGGTCTGCATTGTAGACACCATCCAGGAACTCACCTCAGACTACAGAGGAAAAACATAAACACCTTTAAACGATGACCGGTAGCGCGGATCGAACCAATACCCCTTCTTCACCTCCCGGTCAAATACAGCAAGCGAGTTATGTCTGTGCCACCAGTGTAGACACCATCCAGGAACTTACCTCAGACTACAGAGGAAAAACATAAACACCTTTACAACGATGATCGGTAGCGCGGATCGAACCAATACCCCTTCTTCACCTCCCGGTCAAATACAGCAAGCGAGTTATGTCTGTGCCACCAGTGACGATATTAAATAATTTTACCGGTCTATATTTCTGCCCAGTTTCAGTTGAATTTTACGAAGAAGAATTCATTTAACATTCTCATGTCGTAAAACAGGAGGGGGTCAGGGGAATGAAGAATCTATACGGGTCGTTATGTCGCGATATCGTACACCTTCAAACGACATAGTTCCTGATTATTAAACCTTACCCTAAAAAGAGACCAATGATTATTTTATACGGACAAACGCAAAAGGCTTTAAACATCAAGCAACTGACTAGACACGATTCTAGGAATACGATCCACTTGCTTGACCTACATGTGTGACGTTCCCAAGGGTTTGTGAAAGAGTTCGACATGCTGGACAAATGTTGGTAGACCTACAACTTGCCTGATATTCGGCGTTACAAGACCATTTCAAATTAGCATCATTGAAATACATTTACAGGCATCGAATCTGTCAATTCTTATCATGAATACTTGATAATTATACATGCTCTATTATAATTGATCCAATTATAGCAATTGGATTTTCTGTTAATATAGTTTTACTCCTTTAATTAATCGATCTACCTTTCAGACTCACATGGTCGGATTTTATAATTATTGCAATCAACCAATAGGCCTATAGTATAATTACAGGAAGTCAAAATGGATTCAGCTGATCCACTTGTGCCCCATGGAACTATAAAATCTCAGTAATGACGTAAAATCATAATCCGTTGCAATAATCCCCCACTTGGAAACGATCGACACACTAACACACCTTCCAATCTTCACACTCTGTACAATTAGCGCACGTCGGTTTAATGGCCCTACATTCGAGTATATATACGCGGCAATTATCAAATTGTGAAAATGTGATAATTATAGACGCATGTGTTAGATCGGTAGGCAGGCACAGATGGGATTAACTACGCAAGCTTCCCACGTTCCAAATATTACATCAGACCATTGGACTGTACGAAGACCACCAATTATTTATCGATATAGGACAGCCGTGGCTTGGACACGAAATGCCAGTGCTGCATTATTGATGATATTGATTTGCTGTGCCTTGGTGTGCGAGTGTGAACGGTGGAACTAGACCACAATGTGTGATAAGCCAGAATCAGATAAGCGCAGTTAACATGCGGTATACATTATTAGATAGATGGAGAGATGATTGTGTACAAGTGTTCTATCTAGAATTAGAAAGTAATTTTAGTAGTAATGTTTAGTAAACAAAGTAATGACGATACAAAATATTTTTGAATTATGCGAAATGAAATGTAGGCCTACTTGCTCATCATTAATGTTGAACTACTGACTGATACTCTTTTTGAACAAGGCTGAGCAATTTTCCAAATTTGCATATTATTTATGTCTAATGCATATATACTACTGCAATGAAACATGATTACACAAACGTACAAAATACAGCAATGAGACAAAATAGAAATGGCATGATTAAAATAAAACCATTAAAGAATAGAGGTGGAGGTGCCGGGTTCTGATACGGGCGAACGGTTTGTGTTCGAAACGTTTCTGAAGAGTGAGAGCTTGTGAATCACAAATTATTTGTTTTTTGTTGTTCCCACGTTTGTTTCCACGTGAAATTCTACAAATATCAGCTATTCTGTTGTAGCATTTCGATAACTTTTAATTGAAAGCTAATTTAATCACCAAAAAAACTAACACTTGGAAAAATTCATTTCCAAACGCTGTTACGTATTTCATACGCACAAATCCGAGGTTTAAATATTTGCGCGCCTTTGAAACACTGTTTCTTCATAACCTCAATTATAAAACTAATGTTCTTCTAAACCACAGAAACGACTTATCTTCATGGAACGATGCAGCAACTTTTCTATCGCTACATAATATCTTTACAAACAGCCATTACAGAAATCAAATCGTTAAATATATTGCATTGTTACATAAACATGGTTTATAGTGATGAGGAAACGCTGTTAAGAACACAATGTACAGAAAATGTCTGTGGGCACAGTACCAACATTCGAGCACTTAGATCATGGGTCAGTCTATTTACAATACGGGTGTGAACCTCGTTCGGTAATGCCCTACATAATGCAGTATTTGGCAAACTTGTATGTAGAATTCAGAAATGTAATCAGATTGCAGATAATATCTACACTATATATATATATATATATATATATATATATATATATATATATATATATATGCATTTGCCATGTAGAAGATTATTGCATCTTAGTTCTATATTATGTTGTATCGGTATATTCTTTATGTTATATTCTCCGTTTTATCACAATGAAAATATTGGCAAATAAGTACATGGGCAAACGCGAAATGAGTTGCAAGATGAGTGCGACATTTATATGAATTGTAATACAAATCTACACGCCATGGTTTTGAAACCGCTCACCAAATTTCATTGAACTTGTCAAACATATCCGTCATTGTTGTCCTTGCAATATCTCGGCTTCATTTTTTCGGATAAAAAATATTTCACGTTTTTGGCAGTGTTATTCTTATGAATATTTTCAGTAAATAACTGAAGTCAACTAACTGTAAAGTTTCTGTAAATAACTACACACGTTACCAATATGGGGACTAATGTAAGCGTTGTAAACATAAGAACGATTCTATATGTAGGCAAATATATATTATTTCCATATGTAGGCAAATATAATAGTTCTTTCATTTATCAATCAAAGGATATCAATTTTTGAGACACTGCTCAATACTTATAAAATTCAAGAGGAATAAAATGGAAAGAAATACCATAAATCGTCTGGGTCACTTTAATAACACGATATTAGCTTCATGGCTCAACTTAAACTTTCATAACTTTCGTGACATTCATCGTTCAAACCCGAAGCTCTTAAATGTAATCCGATACTTTATTATATTTCTTAGCGTTGCCAGCTACTTCTAACTGAAAGGGAAGAATAACATTTCGCCTTACAATAATACTGAAAGGATCATAAGCTGTACTATAAGCGCTGATCCTCCGACGAACGCAATATAGCTATATTAGATAGGCAAGTTAGATGAGCACAAAAGAGGACTCAACTTCTAATGCTGGAAACAAATGTTGTTACTTAGTGTGATTTTTCTAGCGTGTCATTCACAAGGATGAACGTATAAATCAAACAACTTCAAGACTTTCTCCAGCATAAGTCCCAGAAAACACTAGAACGGTTTGGTTTTGGGATCACTTTCAAGAAAATAACGACGAAATTACGATGAACGACGATGGAACTAACTGGTATTCAAATTTTTAGTAATGTGAAGAGTATTTGGGCGGCCCAAGAGATACATGGCTGGAGGGAGTAAAGCAAGGATAGGGGACGGTGCGTAAGGGAAGGATAAAGAGCGATGAGAAAACTCGTGGGAAAAGTAGAAATGTAGAATAGGAAGAAATGTAGCAGGGACGGAAAGGTGAAACAGGCTCGGAAATGGCAGCTAGAAACCGAGTCTTTAGAAATTCTGCTCTAGAAGTTGGTGTATTACCCCCACTGGTCCAATATAATTTGATTATCTGCGAAAGATATAAAATAAAATGTACTGTCGTTTTGGTAGTGTGACATACGAGCCAGCACCGCAAATCGTTTCGACTATTCAAGATATGGTGTGAAGTGTTACTGACTACACACCGTATCACGGAGCAAGCCGAATGCACGCAGCATAATGAAATGCTCCTTTGATGAAACAGCGTTCATAGAGGCTGTGAAACTGTTTCAATCCTAGACATGAGGTACGATATAGATGATACAAACATACTTTATCATCAAAGTATCTGTTGTCAGAAATATTTGTGTCATAAGAATATCTCTCTGCTAATAGAGGAAGACATATGTCTGCGAAATTGATAAGTGCCAATATTCAGGCGCTTGGAAGCAGAAATATGTCGTCAAATAGTATTTCAGGATCTAGGAGGGAGAAATATGTCTATCTATAATTGGCGGCCCAAAATAATGTATCATGTACCGGATGTAGGCCTACCGATATATATGTACCAGTTTACTATCTTTTGAAGGTTTCGTGCGCGGTCCTGTATCTTCCTTGTGATGGGTTTGAGATACACTAATTATACCAACGTGCTGATAAAGAATTCTCTAAATGCCTTCTCTTGTACATTTTCCAAATTCCAATCTGAGAAATAGTTGCAAAGTTACTGTAACTTCTGAAGCATGTCACCATTATACAACATATTTCATTTAAAAACTAAATTATCCTGATCTAGTCGAGAAACGTATTCCCTCTTGAAAGTATGTTATTTTATACATCTGATAGACCTACTTAAAAATAATTCGGCCGACACCTAAAATTATTAATCATCAACAAGGGAATCAAAATACAATAAATCTTTGAAAGATATTCTTCTGAAGAATGTTCATTACACGTGTATAGAAGCTACAATTACATATAAACGGTGAGAACCCGTATATTACCACTAATGTTTACATCAAAGTATCAGCCGTTCAAAGAATGATACACAATGCGGCGTTTTATATATCAAATTACCATTCTAAAGCTCAACAAGTGAAATTAATGAGATCAACAGGTTTTGAAGACAAGTGTGTGTATCATGTTAAGTTAAGGGACAGAAAAGCGATTCACATTTTTTCTTCATAAGCCTCGCTCTCTTTCATCTAACAACGCATACGTTTTTATAGTCTATAAAACGTGCATGACGAACAAGTACGCGAATTAGTTGTTTTACATATGAAATAGAATATAATACAGTGGTGACGAAATAAGAATTCCGAACAACTTCCATCTCTTTCACTGTTGTGCCTATCCTTTACCATTGACGACTTGGAGATTCGCTTGAAACTTCTTGAAAATATTCAAGTGTAAGTTATATATTGTATAAGTTATGATACAGACATAACATTTTACACGTAGAACATACGCATCTCATCTAGAATAAGAGTCACTGTGGTGGCCCGTATATATTTTATTTGCATATAAACTACGCAGATGACTTCGACCGTGGAGTCACGGTCGTGAATTCAGTTAGATTGGTTCAGTATTTCGAGTTGCTAGCTCTATACCTGTTGGGATCCGGCACCTCCACCAATATATTAACTATTATTCGACGTCGTGGATGCGACATTTTAGTCAATCAAGATCATATTCATAATACGGAAAAAGACGAGATAGCCAATTAAACATATGGCTATGCTGTGTGCTAGATAGTGTTCTGTTCACGTTACACTTATATGATGAAAAATACCCAAATCGTACTTGTAAAGTAACAGTTTTGTGCTTACGTCATACAACTGTTCGTTAATGATCCCATCGCGCGTAAATGTTACGAAATATATCATTCATTAATTCTATAGGCATACTAGTGCACCACACATAATTAATGTATATTATATGTTCAATGTATAATGAATAATATAATATGATACAATATAATATAACAGATATAATTTATATAATCATCTATATAATTATATTGATTGAATATATAATCGATGTATAATCCATCGTATCCGTCTCGATTTGTTAACGTTGAATCGGATTCAACCCGGCACCTCCACCAATAGAATAGCTATTCGACGTCGTAGATGCGACATTTTACGAGATCAAGATCAGCTTCATAATTAACAGTGAACTGGGAAATTATTCAAGTGAGAAATGTATAGTTATGATGAGTACATAAAGTTTATGTTATCTTTTTATGACAAGAAATGACAAAAAGTACTTAGAAAGTATTACTTTCATGATCAGGTCTACGTCACATTACGAAATATAACTCAATATCAAGATATCGTAAGGAATTGAAATCATCATATAGACTTTGGAAAACTTCCAAAACTTTAAGAAGTAAAATCTGACAACGCAGGCCATTGAAAAATATTGACTTCAAATAGCTGCAAATAGAAAACGTCAATATGTGCGCTTATATTACTGGTACCAAGAGGCATGCAGGAATATATTCACGTGATATAATTTTTCACTTTCAGAATATCTCTAACGGTAATTAATTCAACGACCGCAAACATCGCTCAACTGCTTGGGCGTACGAATGATACACGAATATGACCCGTGCCTTAATACGGGGCACAGGACACGCCTATATTAGCTTATGACGTGTGGAGACTTTAATAAAATCTGTATTTCTACGAAACTAGTGGAAATTTTCCATACAATTATTTAAAATAATTTTAAAATGATATTTCAACAAGTCGATCAATGGTGACTTATTATACGACTTTTTAGAGCGCATGGGAATTTATGGCGAGCCATCTGTTTTTGGTGATAACTTTTGAACAGTTTGAGATATCAAAAATCTAATGAGGGAGAAACACAGATCTTTTCAATACTTTTAAAATGATATAAAAAGAATACAACTTCAGACCTTGCGATTCTAATATTTCCACAGGTACACAAATAAAACAAACGTCTTTTTACTCTCACTATTCAAAAGGTACTTGAAATATCTGAGTTTCTCGCATTCAAAAGGTAAGACTGATATTTCGCTGAATCGACTCATCACATCCCCTAACTTTCTCATGTGTAATTATTAATCGTTGAATAATCAAAATAATTCTCGCATGTAATTGTGCGGTGATGAAGAGGCATATCATCTATACACAAACTTAACTAGGGCAACGTGTGTTTAAGTTAATAGCGTCACGATGCTGTGTTGTGATATATAATTAACCGAACCTTAACATCACGTCGTCGCATTAGGGCCCCCCTGAGCACATCACACATATCACACTCTGTTCAGTAGATTATCGGCGGTAACCTCTCCTTCGAACGATTAGGCGGCATGTAACCGGGCTGCAGATAGGCGGGAGTCGGTGTACGGGTGCTATATGTACACACACAACATCGAAACATGCTTACTGTCGGCTAGAGATGGCATTGCAGGGTAATTGACCGGGTGAGACAGACAAACAATTACACAACAAATTTGCAAAATATATAGGCTATGTATAATTAATATTGAAAATTACAATGTTTAATGAAATTTCTTTACTCGATACATTTTTTGGGGGAAAATATTTTCATTTAGAATTTTAATTGGACAGTTGAAAAATCAAAATTGAGGAGTAACATTGAGGATATTATTGCATCAATTCGATCGATTAGCCTATTTCATCGGTCTAATGAAATCGCATGAATTGATCAGTCAACTATTATATTACAATAGGTCAATTAACCGTCCTACTACCTCTAGTTTCATTATAAATACACACAAACAAGCAGCAGGCATTGGCAAAAATCAAAAACACAAAAAACGTGAAACATGAAAAACACGTAAAATTCAGTCAGAAAATAATTTGTCTTGCTGAAAAACATCAAAAACTAACGAAAAATACACATTGACAAGAACAGCTAGCTGCACGCAACTAAGATGAAGACATAAATAAGAAACCAACTGAAATAACACTGAGTTTGTTGACCAAGTTGGGGCAGGTCGATTAAGGCAGGACAACGTAGGCCTACTAGCTTGAATCTTGTCGGCTTTCAACACAGTTAAGAGACTGTAGAAGTTGGCCAAAAGAGGTTGAAATTAAGTACACAATTCGAAAATGATAGCTAGAGAAATATTGAAATTTGTAGGTGAAAAATATAAGTTAAATTTGATTTCAAAAATATATTTTGGAGTCAAGTTTAGAATGTTCTTGTAATTTATGGCCTATAATCAATTTAGATTCAGATTTCTAAAAATAAGGCACGTTTACGGCGTAAAGGATACCAAGTTCAGCACGCTCAAGCCCGGTTAGGTACGTGCTCACCAATTTGGTAATTTCATATCGTATAGTTCAGTCTAAGAATGTAATGACACATACACTTCTCCACGCTTCAATTTCGTCTTCAATTCAAGAATCTTATTAGGGTACCCACATACCCCCACTTCACCACCACCTCCCTATAGTCCACTTAACGCAAGGATTAGATCCGATGTCGATGTGAGATTTCATAAATTGGACGAAATATATAGGCACTGATATACCGATAAATGGACATGCATGTTGTCAGAGGCAGTATTGAGGCAACATGTATAAACTTCTGAACATGCATGTGTACTGATAACGCGGCATTTAACTAGATATGCACATGTCGTCGGGCTACTCACAAATGGGCACGGATGTTTTAATTTTATAGGCTAACATGTTAATCCTGAAAAAAATAATAAGTCGACCTATACCTCGGCCCCTATCAATCTACACTTACACCTACTTGCCTCTTAATGATCACTCACTCTTAAATCAGGAGTTATAAATGATTGAAACTAGATTCGCAGATGAATCCGTCGGGTTGACATTGTGCTACTTTTCTCTAATATAATGGTTCATTGACTGTAAATTTGAAAACAATTACGAAATAAATTACAGAATTAGTCCTATAAGATATAGCAATGATGCGCATTTTATTTCGAAATTCAATCAAAAGAAGGCACGATATTTTTATTTGCGGGTAGAATTCAAGTCAGTGGTATTTCAGTTGATCTGCAAACAAGGTAATTTATTAATTCAAACAAAAAGTCTCGAAATTCCCTAACAACTCACCCAGATAACGAGTTATTGGAAGTGTTCGTAGCAACGGGTCCCGCATCAACAATACTTTCTCGACTCATCTCGTCGGCCATGGCCACTTTCAACTGATGGCCAAAACTAGCCAGATCCTCTCTAAACGCCTCGCTGCCAGGCGTGATACCACCACCGCTAGTCAGTGCCGGCACGGGAGTACCGACATCGCCCTCCACCACCTCCTCGTTGACGAGCACCTCCTGCTCCTCGTCGTTATAGATCTTGAAATAGGCGATCGTCAAGTAGATGACCGACGCGATAAAGGACGGGATCGGTATCGCCATTGACAAGATGAGATTCAAGTAGACTTGTTTCATATCCAACTCGGTGATGACGATGCCGGGGTCGATCTTGCTGTAATAACAGGAAAAGTTTGTGCCCGGAGTCTGATACATCTTCAGCCAGATCGTGCAGTTGAGCATCGGAGGGTAACCGCAACCTTTCACGTTCGGGAAAAGTTTCGCCCCGATAAAATACCATTCCGAATCGTTGCCCATAAGTCCTGTCGGGTCCGGTGCACTTAAATCACCATCGTACATCATCTCCTTAGCACTCTCCCTGTCCATATAGTCATAGTCTCTGATCGCCCTCACCGAACGGTGATTGCCATTATTTAAAACGACGTCTTTCCGGGAGAATCGTTGGAAAATGGAAGAGCCATTTGGGTAGTTTTCTACTCCACTAATGGATCTCCGTTCTTTCATTGACCCCATACTTCCTTCGTCCGTCTCGGCCTTCAACTCATCGCTTTTCTCTTCTACCGACACCAGTTTGTAGCTGACTCGAATCTGGGTGCATTCAAACACCTCACGCGTGCATCCCTCGCGGCACGATGCCCACGAACAGTTGGATAAGCCGTGGTACGTTTCAGCGTCCAAAGTCTGACAGAGCACCGGTAAAGGTTCGAACTCCATGAAGATTGTCGTGAAGGCCGGGTCAATCACGAAAGGCACCAAGAAGAGAAAAGAGAAGAGAGAGAAGATACCGAGAAGGATGAAGAAGGCCGTGGTATAGAAGAGGAGTTTTTCAAGAAATGTCCGTTTGTCACCTTCATCGTCCGCCATTTTTGATTTTTTTTAACACGAGTGGTTAGGTTCGTGTTGTGAGAGATTGTTTCATAGGCATTGTCTCAATAGATTGTTCACGAGCCTCTGCAACGTCGCTGCCGTGGCTACCAGATCACGCATGATTGATCCTCTTCTGTTAACGACGACAATTCATCAGCGTTCTTCCATCCCTAGATTTCTGCAATCAATCATAGTCTCGCTGCTAACTCTTTCTGATACCCGACGTCTTATCAAAATGCTAATATTGATCGTTGCTGTCATTCACGTCAGAAAAAACGTTTCTACACCGAACCACTTGGTATATATTAATAAATAGTCTAGCCTCCTTTTATATTTCGTTCAATGATGAGCTATATCTATTCTACGACTAGTGAAGTGCTATACAGTATTCCACGTAGTAGTTATATACAGAGAATAAACATGATAGAATAAAAGATTTCGATACTTTCAACACCTGTCAAACTAACTACCCCCGTTACAAATAATCTTCTCGTCGTTATCATAAAAATCTATAGCATGTCGTGAAAACACTTTTCCAACCCATAATGTTGAATATTTAATAGAACGTCCAAATTAAGCATGTCCCTTACTGAAACACCCATTGAAACGTATCACCGTTAACCGTTAACCATTACCTAATCTTTCCCAGGGCCAACCTATCACGCTTGTCAAGCGATATAGAAACAGTCACAATCAAAAGACAACCAGAAAGGTAAGGGGTGGGGGTGGTCGGAAAAGGGGGTAGCTAATCAATAGGAGTGGGGGGCACGCCCCTCTACATCAGTCTCAAACAGAAATGATATCAATTGAAACAACATAAATATACACGACGAATATAATCTAATTCACACCCTCACGATAAGGCAGGTTTCCTATCAAACTCGAATCGCGTCTAGTTCCCTGACTATATAACAGGTCCGTTCTAATCATATCCCAGTTGTACTTAGTTCGATGGTTTTACTAGCGCCGGAGGAGATTTCTTCGGTTAACTCAGTTTCTATTTACTCTTGAATTTAATTTATCCTAAAAATTCAAAGAAAGATACCCCTGGGATATTATGTATCAGTGAATAGGGTTACACTGTGTATTTTATATTTTGCCGAAGGTAATTTTTGGAGTCGAAGTTTTTCCGCTAATTAACCTAATGAATAACTATCTGTATTTCCATACGTAAACGAAAATATGTCGAACTCATCATTTCTCTGACTTTTCTAGGGTTTCATATTTCTTTGTCGCATTCCCTAACTTTCCATCGTGACGTTTTTACCTCTTTGTCCATTTGCCTGACTTTTCCAGGCAAGTGGTAAAGCTGAATATATAAGTTACGGCGTATATCTAACATGGACGAGTCCAACTGGCTGCTAGTTGACTGTATCGTGTCAAACAGTCTTGTTTTATTTACAGCAGCATATAAAATGCCGTGCCACTCGCTGCTGCTGTGCTGTTGGGTTGCCTATATCGCGGGCGCGCGGGGATAAACTGGTCAAAACTCCGCACTGCGTTGGTGAACAGCTGCCCTCTACACGACACGATATGTGGACGGAACGGGACTGACACTCGTCACACCGAACACGACCACTGAACGAGTGTTTCGATCCGTCTCAACCACATGACAATGTATTGAAGGACGAGACTGTATTGATGGAAATTTCTTACAAAAGGGTCTACTATATTTAAACTGACGAGCAAGTGGTTATAGCTTCCAAAGATGTATCTTTAACATTCTACTCAACAAGTGAGACTACGATAGGTTAATGTAATCAGCTACGGCAACTCATAATTAGCGAAGAAAATATACTAAAATTCAGAAGAGTTAATTATATGTCCTAATTACAAACTTCCAAGCTAACTACACGAATGACAGCAACAACCAATTATAGGCTTCATTTACTTCAGATAATATACTAAAGAAAATTAAATACCAAAAACTAATTAGAATTTGTAAACTTCAGCAAGGATTAAAGGGACTTTTGTCATCACCAGTATTATACATTGTGAGGTTGAGTTGTGAAAACTCATTCCACTGACTCGGAACTACTAATGTAATTAGATTTATCAATTAGAGGTAATTGAAAACACGGTCCCTTTAAGGCCAGCTATACATGCATTACGTTATTTTTATGCTAATATTTTCAATTTACTTTTCGACATAACTATATTCTAGTCTACTGTAGAAAACACATGAAAATGTCATCCAAGACTTATCTCGGTAACATTTCTTTATTTCACGTAATACATAATTGAACCACAACACTGTTTCTAAATTTTTCGTAGATATAAAAGAAAACTGAAATATAAAAACGTTATCCTTATTCACGTACATGACACGTTGATTTTCCTCGTACATAAGTCAGGTTCACACATTATTGCTAAATTATTTTCACTTGAACGGATGTGTTTCAGTTGTACCCGTAATCTTGTCGTCGATGTATGTTGTTTGTTATAGAGTTGGTGTGTGTGCTTGTGTGTGAGTGTATTTGTGTCGTGAGTGTGGACGGGTTCACTGTCTCTGCGCCTAGCTCTCAGCCATGACTGGTCGACGTTGTTCGAGCGCCGGGACGGTAGACGGCGCCAAGCGTCGTGCAAGGCGACGACGACGCTGGAGCGGGAAAAAGCTGAAACGTATCGCAGCGAGAGCGAGTGAGAGGGAGTGAGAGAGAAAGAGAGAGAGAGAGAGAGAGAGAGGCACGGAGGGAGAGAAACAGTAAGAGAGAGAGAGGGAGAGAGATGTGTCCACGCGGTAAATCGTATAGAAAAAATACATGAGAAAAATTGTTAATAACTTTGTCCTGGTTCTTTATATGTATACGGGATATTTATCACCTCAGTAATGGTAAAAACACTCATCGTAGATCATGTGTGGAAAAAATTTGAAAAAGTGATATGGACACTGGTGTAACGTAAACGAGCCAAATGGAAAGTATTCATTAAATATATTCGTGAAATATGAGAAAGAGAATGCGAATAATGTCAACGAACTAAGAAATGAAAGCACATACAGTAATTTTATATCAGTGTATAGAGCACTGCATACCACAAAAACATTATGCTTCTTTTGACTATCCAACTTCAACTTGAAAAAATGCGAAAACGAAATTTGAAATGGATGAGCAAAAACGAAATGAATGCTTTTATTGTTGAATATGATAAAATGACAAACCCAATTCGAATAATTTGTATGAACTGTATTTTTTCATTTAAAGGCCTAATGATATTTACGCTATTACGAGAAAGCGTACCGGTACTAGAAAGAAAATGGCAAATATAGAACATATATCGAATACTGTGAATTGGGTAACCAACTAATGAAGATGGTGAACCTGTTTATTGCTAAACCTGTTCGGGAAAATTTAAATTCCTATCACATTTCTGATCACAAGTCAGATAAACATATGTACCCGAACTCATGTAAGGTACTTGTACAAATAGGGAAATTCATCTTTACAATTTTCAACATCTTCACGAACCAGTGTCATTGAATACAATGTATACCAACTACAAGACAATATTATGCTCTTTAATTAATATGGCATTCTATTTGTGTGAATTCACTCATTTTCAAGATAATACGTCGATGAATTTCATCACATTCTTGGCATTCATCGACGTATCATCTCAAAACTGATTGAATACATAAAAATAGAATGTCATGATAATTAGAGACCATAAAATTATCTTCGAGTTGGTACACTTTTTTTATTCAATAACACAGGTTCGTGAACATAGAAAATAATAGTGCAGATGAATTTCTCTATTTGTATAAGCACCGTGCATGCATCCCCTTAAACAAATCATATAGATCAATCAATCATGCACTCACGCTTAGTTTTAGCGTTCGAAAAAAAAATGGGCGGCAATTTTGAAATCAACTGACACACTGCAGCACAGAGCGTATTGATCGCCAGAGTCTCGCCAGTCCAGAGTAACGCCACTAGAACCCTTCAGATGGTACTGCAGTAGAACTACACCATCTCGCATCGCCATGTTGGATTTCAGCAACAATCTCCTGGCAATTGTCAATTAAATACGTCACTCGCTAATATAGGTAAGTGCAATTCAAACTAAACTATTATTTCACGCTTATACAGAGATATTTAATAATGTTCACGCATAATGTATCAATCATCATATGTACTTTATACATACAGTGACCTTTTCCAAATGGCCAAGTCCTAGCGGCTTCGAATAGGCCTAATGTAAACAAATACTAGGATTGTTGCGCTTGTAGGTCATTCAGTTAGCTATTCCACATTCATACTGATAAAAACGACATTACAGCAACGAAAAAAATCAGTAATTAAAAATATTAATCCTACGTATAAACGACATGAAGAAATGAATTTGTATAGGCCTATATAATATGCGTTAAAGTCAACATATATCTTGTAATGTTTTCTTGTAAATGCAATAATTTGTTCTAAATATTCAAACACGAATGTCAACAGAAAAGTTGTAGTTGATGCATGATCGAGTGATAAGAAAGGCGAATATTTGACGTGACATCACGCATATATATGCATCACATGTGAAGCACGCGGAAGAGCCCGAATTGTCGCAGCTTATTAATAATGTATTGGTTTTGTAACGACTCGAGCTAAGTGACGTTCAACAATTTAATCTATATAAAGCGTTTGTAATTACGTAATTATGTTGAAATTGGTAGATGGGGATTTTGATGTAGGAACAAATTAATTAGCGTAGAATATTGAAATCACCCTCTAACATAATAAACCGGGACTCGTTCACTTTCATGCCTGATTCTACATTTACACTTACATAACAAGACCTTTATAAATACAGTATACACTACAAAGCAACTGAGACGAGTAGTCGAGTGTCTAGTACACTGGACCATCATTCAGGAGACCAGGGTTCGATTTCACCATGGTCGACCATGCTGGCAGAAGGTTTTCGTATAGTTACCCTATGTCGTTCAGGTCAATACTGGGATGGTTCTTCAACAAAAAACACGACCGACTCCTTCCTACTATCCAAAAACACCTGATAGAATAACCTTACATTTCATCATCCCATCATATCATATATCATCCACCAACGCTAATAGATCTATATTAGTCATGAGTACAGTGAGTCGTTGAATCCAAAATGAATAAAATAAACTACAAACCAATAATACGATATTGAATGTAGACGAATTTTATTGAAAGACCACTCAAATCAACTGTAAGACTTCATAACTCTATGTGAGTAATGTGCTGAGATTTAGTCCGCAGACATCAATCTAGATCTGAAGCTAAGATTATTTTCGGTCGATTGAGGCGTATGAAATGGTCTACAAAAAGAGTTATTTATCGATACATTTCACTAAATGCGTGCGAACAATCTATCAAGCAAGCATGCGTAGGTTTATGAGATTATATCAGTACACACGTACATAAAGTCAAGAATGTCTTGATATACATTAGGCTTTCCGTTGTATATATTCACAGAAAATAAGTAGCATATTTTCAAGGCATATACAAATAACAATTATACCTTACTGTTTCATCGTTCCAATTACAACGATTTTTTTCTATTGTTATCAATTTTTTACATATATATATTATTAGAGCTAGGTATTACTCGGGATTTTGAGCTTTTTAAAATATGGTTCTACCTGCAATCTTTGAAATGATTTCATAAATGAGATTGTATTTAATTACATCCATTCCTTCCATCTTTATGTGGACTCCAAATAAAATCCCATAATTAACTCTATCTCATGCATTAGATATGTATAAAATAAAACGTTATTGCACGATATATGCGGCGCCTCCGATATGTATACATCCGTTAGCTATACATATAGTTATACAAGTCGTGACTGAAAGTTCCAATCTGATATCATATAGGTTATTAAAATGAGCCATGCATCATAGATATTCAAACCCGGCGCCACCACCACCTTTCCGCAGTACACCAGCGCTCATGCGCACATCTGATCCCGAATGGATACGGCACCTCCACTGGATTCATTAATGGATCCTAAACACGCCTCCACGGCAACCACGTGGCTGTGATGAGAGAACGCTATAGGTGTAGCGAGTTCACGGATGAGTACTCAATATGATGAAAGCGTATAGTGATAGTATCAAATCAAATATTTCATCAAGGATGATATTAATGGACGTAAATGAATATATTTACTAAAAATCTCAAAATCGATAATCTCATCGAACTCATTCAGAATACATGAACTCGGATATATATTAATTGAATAGGTCCCTAATTTTGGTTTTCGTTTCACAGGATACGCATTAAGTCACCGATCTAATATTTTTCATTCGACATTGCAATATAAATGAGATTGCAAAAGCCATTTGATGATGCTAATTTTACTGACAAACAATTAGCCGATATTACGATATATTTGTGAAGAATTATACTGCTTCGTTTGAAAAGTATGAATAAATTAGACGAAAACGTGACATATAACTTACATATAATTCAAGTTCACAATTTCTATTATGAACAAATCTCAATATATTACTAATAGTATTGCATGATTATTGAATTAATTACACCCAATTCTGAATATAAACGTAAACGTCAATCATATAAAGCTTGAATATGAAGAATAATTTTTGTGTTCCAAGTAATAATGTTAGCTCTATAAAATCCCTAATGATACAATATTCTGTACATTACGTAACGTTATTGCGAATATCAAGCGATTGTAAACGATACTTAGCAGATAACAAAACTCAGCACGCAATTCTCAGCACACCATCAGCGTGCCACGTGAAATAAAAGTTGAAAAGTAGGCCTGGCCTATTGATGGTGTTGATGGAAATGCACTTGGTCGTGATTGGTGCGATAAGAGAGCAATGGGGGAGGAGCCACGATGACGTCATAAGATTGCGGACATATCGACCCGTGTATGGTGAGCAGACGCCGCGGCGCCTTCAATAAGCGTATTTTGTGCCGCGTTGAACACAAGGTCGTTCTAGAACAGTCAAATCACAGTCGGGGGAAGGGAAGGGACGGCATGTTGACCCGACGCAACGATGTACGTGAATAATTAACGTAACATTGAATGAACACAGTGAAATCCCACTAACAAAGCGAAATGTTTGCGCATAATAGTAAATATCTTATCAGATTTGATACAATCACAAAACCTTATTTTGTGAATAGGCCCTGCAAAAAAACAACATTCGTATACCTCGTATGCAATTTCTATCCTTTACTATATGTACCAGTATTTATATACAATGTATATTCTATACGATATAATCTCTTCAGTTATCCAGATCAAACATTTCTTCTAAATATTTTTTCGTTATCATACATTTTCCAACTACTTTTTGAAAATGCAATAATACAAGTTGAGTTATCGAACGAATTAGATGGTTTTCAGCCAACAAGGGCATATTATAAATTCCATGGTTTGACATAACAATGTAATCAACGAAATAATAACATCAAATGCAGCATTCGGTATACCTGTCATGTAAATAATTCAACACTTTTGATAGGACTGTTACATCGCTTCACTTTTCTCCGCACACGCACACATGTACATTAGGACCTCTCTATCAACCTTCGAATATTTTAATTTAAATGTAATCATATATATATATATATATATATATATATATATATATATATATATATATATATATATATATATATATATATATATATGCATCATCATCATCATTTGAATATAGAATGAACAATTCAGAGTACAGGCCTAGTGGCCGAATTAATAGTATGAAATTAAATACATTATCACGCTATATCGCGTCAAAATAGTAAGCGAAGACAAAATTACCAGGAATAAAGTAATACGTTGATTTCTTGTCGGTCTTTGAAAGAAGAATTAAATTCTCAATATACAGTTTCAACCCAATTCCCTCAGTACTATATAGGCATACACCAACAAACCAAACCTTTTTTGGTGTGGTTTGGTTAAAGTTTCCCAAAGTTTCACCAACAATTTTTGGTCAACTTCGTCGGCTACAGACCACATTTGAGGAAATGAGATAAAACGTTTTGAAATTCAATCTCAATCTGAATAGGTTGGAGAATATTGATTGAGAATAATGATAAATTTTAGAGTATAGGATACCACGCTCGGTTTTGAATAGTGAATTGAAGTTGAGCGTGGGTTTGAGTCCCACATAAAGCATGTATTTTCAAAACATTATCAATCCATCCGCTCATACGTGATACCAAATAACCTAGCAACCAGTAGTCACTATCCTTATCATTTAGCTCGATCACTTTCGAGAAATCTTCTGAAAGGCGTTCTGATTTTTGACATTTTCATTTATTGGGCATCATTTGAGTACACATTTTACTTTCGTTCTCTATTCTCGTATTGCGGTGGTATAGAAAAAAAATATATACATACATACTGTACACCAGCATAAAAATCAAATTAAACAAAACAAAAATACTACCAAATACTTGAAATGTTCCTCAACGCTGTAATGGACTTATTCAACACAAGCCAGTAGCAAGTTTGGGGTATGGAAATGATAAACGCGTTATTTTTTGTAAACGCTATCAACCAACGTAGTTCAGAGCGGCAGACGTACAAAAACATCCATCTAATGGCTATTCCGTGTAACGTAACACCCATTGTGGTGAGCTACTTAGAACGTCAACTGATGGCTAAAGTTTCCTATGGCCAAGTTATACGATAATTCAACCTTTTATAAAATGTCATCATTGAACGACTATAGGAAAGAGCCAAGGGTGAAAGGACACCTTCGTCATGGTAGATTGAGTTCTAGCTGTCACAACTCCCTAGCGATATTGTTTGTCCAGACCGCAAAGATCACTCCTCCCTATCACTCCCTGCTGCTCCCACCCTGTTGGTCCCAGCTCCAGAATAAGATGTTTGAGATGTATCGGGAAACAGGAATCACGACAAACTACCGCTGCTATGGAATTGTGTATAATCAGGATGAGTGTATGTCAAAGTGATATTCCAGGGAAAAATGTTTTTTTTATTTATTTATTATATTGGGTTATTCTTAGTAATTACTAAAGCATGATTTTTACGGGTCAATACGTCAAGACATCAATCTACAAAAGACTTACAAAATATCAAGTAATTTTGTATCAATTTCTCCTTTGGTCGACATATTATGATTCAGTACAGAATCATACAATCAGTACAGAATCAGTACAGATAAGTTTCACGTAAGAAGAGTTTTAGATGTAATCAAAATTGTAAATTTATAATTCTGTAAATTAATTCATTATTTAAGAATATGTGAATATTCGAATAGTAAGACTATTTCTACAAAAATGTAACTTTTGAAAGTGTGATGAATTTATAATCTTGATCAAAAGTAATTACTTATTTAGTTGCAATGGTCAAGTGGAGTTCTTACGTTACAGTGATGTCAACAAAATACAAAAATCATAATTTCGATCATCTTGAGAACATTAGGTTATAGATCTGAATCGGAAAACCTAGAAAATCGATATGAAGAATATAGAATATATCCGAGAATGGATGATATCTTTTTTGAATATTCACAACATACTGTCATTTAAATTTATGAATATAGACAATATTTCAAATCGTAACTTCCTATGACAGCGTCCATTTCCATCTAGATTAAAATCTTCATCATTATATTCCCAGCCAATCTCCCCGACTCCTCCGCCGTTCATCACATCTGTCATCCAGTACCTCCACACAATTACATCGCGATCACTCTTCCCTCACATTTCGGCGACATTCTTCCTTCGGGGGGGAAAAGGGAAGCGTTGTTCCTCCCCAACCCGGCAATGGGATGGAGGAATCAGCCGCGCGCTAACCTATTGATCGCACCCACTGTGCATGCGCCAACCATTGCCGAACGGAAAGCGGCGGCAACGACGTCGTTCCACCACTAACATTGCCTCGTCCCAGCTAGGAGCCTGCTATAGCCGACACCGGTATAGCGCGGCGCGGCCCTCCACCTGGCTCGAACTCACACACTGTGCGATAGTAACGACACCCGACCGGACAATGGGCGGACCAGCGGCAAACAAACAGACAGGCTAAATTACACAAACGGAGGCTGTGATTGACACTGTTCGACAACATGTCTTCCAAACGTGTCATTAGATAAAGTGTGTGTGTGTGTGTGTTAAACTGTTTTACTTTTCATTGTGCGTGTTCCGATAACGTGACTGTCAAACAACGATTGAACGAAATCACGTACCAATCAGACAAGTTATGGTTTGAAGCTCGCAACGAATCATTGATTCCGTGTATAAACTAATCAATCAGTCATAAGTACTTGTTCATATACGTCATTCCGGAACCTCGATTAATTATAGATGTGTTGTCCAATACGAGTTATATAGTACGGTATCATTGGATTTAGCTCAGTTGGGTTGGGAATGTTCATAGCAAATCATCGTTTACGGTGATTGTGGAAGGGAAGTTATAGTTAAAGACTAGACATGGGACTACAATAATAAAGAAGTTAAAAAATAGTCGACGATGGGGAAACCGACGCCTCCCGAGGATTTGATCATTCCCCCGCAGGATTCACGTATCTGCGGGACAATATGCATGTGTCAGATGACCGCGGTGCTGAGCAGCGTGGCTCTTGTCTACCTGACTGTCGCCGTTTACATGCCGACCATGCGGGCGTTCCAATCGGGCATCAGTGAAATACCGGCCATGTGTACCACTACCCGGACATGGAACCGGGACTCCTGCGAGTGGGGTACATGCGGTGAGTGGTGCTTGAGCAAGAGCTCGGGGGCTTGCATCCAAATCAACGTCAACCTCCGTCGAAACGGCTCCAGTTTACTATTCGGTAACTGTACGAACACGGCCAATAAGACTTGTTACGGGATAGACCAGGAGAACGCGAAAAAGAGCCGATGTATTGCGGACGAGTGTAAGAATCTTACTGGCACGTTCAATTGCACGATGGGTATGTGTATCAACATCACTGACGCGTTCGAGTGCATCTTCATGGAGGTCGACGCTCAGCTGAAATGCTCAGGTCGACGTGGTAAGATCACGTGTCAGGAGATTAACGGGTTGCATACATGTGACAGAGGGACTTGCGAGAAGATACTGCCACCTTACAACTGTGACCGACGTTGCACCGGTATACCAACGCGTAACAAAAACATGATATTACTAAGTGGCGACAAGGTTTACCTCTCTCAGTGCCAGAGAGCGGTCGTGTTAGAGACAGGAGTGGAAGTGTGGAATGAGGATCAGGATAATATTCTAATGGCGTCCTGTTATTCTGTAGTGGATAACGGGAATGGTTTCGAAGCTACTGATTGCATTAACGGTTCGATACTCGAGAAGGAAGCTCTGGAGGACTTGGCTAACTTCACCTACTTGAGTTATTTGAGTGTTGTCAATACGATTCCCCTAGATAAAACCCATCAGGTTGCTCCTCCAGAGATCGACCTCCTTCTCCGCAACGAGAGCAATCTCCTCATCAACATGGAGGGATGCGTCAACACGCTCAAGGACGAATGTAAAGAGTTCTTCAAGGAATACGGGAAAGATGGCTCTGACCATAACGCCAGAGCTCGTTTCCCTTGTTTCTACGCGGATGGCGACATGTCTAAGGTTGTGGTGCGGTTTGACCTTGAAGGGACTTACTACCACTTCCTGTTCGCCTCCATCGTGCCGTCCGTCCTGTTCGTCGTGTCGTGCACGATCTTGGTCACGTGCCAGAGGACGGTGGAGGTTGGCGATGACGCGAAGATGCGGTTCAAGGGATTCAAGGCGGCGAACATCATACTGCCACCGGGGGAAAAAGGAAATTCTCTGAATGATCTCGGCGATGGTGGAGGGAACTCCGTCATGGCCCTCTGAGATCCGTCACGTAAGATATTTACATTATGTCTTAAAAACCACCCAATCAATAAAGAGTATAGATAAGACGGTCAAATGTACATTAATATGTTTTGATATATTTTGATGTTTGGAGTTTCAGTCTGAATTATGAAGCTGACAGGCAATCATCTCTTTCAATTCACTCTTTAATTCACAGTAATTACAGCGCTGACGGTGAAATTCGTAATCATTCAGCCTCTCTGTGCCACACTCTCAACTATATCATCAGTTTTGACGTCACTCAGTCTACAAGTAAACAAGCCTTTGATCAAGTATATACACCTATATTTATCGTGCTACTAATTCTACCCTTTCCCTATTACCATATCATAATCATTAACGACAACGCCACCCGTATAGCACCGTATCATTTCCCGCAGAGCGTATCTATTTTTCATCCCTAATAAGAATGCTCCAGATGTATACGTACAGCCTCCCCGATGACACGTTGCCATGGCAATCGAGCAGCAATGACGTCAGAGAGCAACCCCTGACTGACGTCATCGTATCGCAACGGTAGGAGATAACCCAAGCAAGTTAGACGGAGCGACGCGGATATTGGATGGTTAACCTAGTGGGACGTCGACAGTGGATTGCGTTATAGCCATCACCACGTGAGGCTAGTTAGTAGAAGACGAGGGTGGCCGGTTTTATGGACGACTCAATGGGATAGTTATAAATAATGTGATTTTAATACAGATAAAGTTAAATATGTATGTGGAAGAAATTCCGTATTGAGAACATTAGAATTTAAAAAGTGAAAGTTTTTATTAAAACGAGTCTTGAAACAGTTATATTTGAACAATGGCAATATAAGTTAAAAAATTCATGATTGAAATTTAAAATATTAGATTATGTATTTTGAGATGAAAAATACTTTTTACTTTTCACACTTTTCTAGCCGAGAAGTTCATTTTAAATATGTTCATTTCATTTTTAATATATTAATATATTTATGTAATATATTTCATTATTTGCATACCCAAGTACTATCATATACAAGCCATTAAAACTTGTACAGCATTTGAAAATGACAGTAGCTAGTAGACAGATTACTAGGTTGGAGGTTTGTTCTACATATCACTGGTCATAGGTATTACTTATATCTTTGCTACTTCATTATTTAAATGTTGATATTTGTAATCGCTCAGACGTGATCACCAAACTATGAATAGACTTCTCTCATACACGTTATTTTGCAATTTCAGATATTATTAAATCAAAATTCCTTCCATCAAAGAGTACAACAATTTGAAAGCGAAGCTAGCTGTGGGTCAATTTCAATATTGTTCTACTTGGAACGTTTTGCTAGCAATATCGCAATCGAAGGTATATGTTTGGTAACTCGACCACATGTAAAAAACGTATTAATGAGCATTTCTGCATACAGTCGCTTGCTACATACGTGACTGCCAGAGGCGGCAATTATTTTCATTCGTTGCCGAATCGGCGAAATATTTGAAGCAAAACCGGTTAGGGATGAGTTTTCGTAAATTGTTGGATGAGTATGGACCATCAATAATCTATGATTACAATAATCAATGTCCATCAATGATTACAATTTGAAAATGAATCAATTTAAAAAATATCGACATCATAGAACATCTGCTTAATTATGTCTGATCAATATATTGACCCGAGTTTGACGCTTTTTCTGTAGCAGAAATCACTCTCGTACCATTATAATACGAGCGGTCAATACCGAATAGTCAAATTTACTTACCAATAATACAGCTTTATGTCAAGGTATTATTAATTTAGCTCGAAAACCAAAAGCCCACGAAACTCTTGGATCGGTACATAGAGCATGGTGTTTTTTTCTTACCTGCACAAAAAAAGAAAATTGTTAGAAATCAAATAAGATCTCACAAAATAGAAAATATTGCATTTTGTAACAAGAGAATCGAGCCAGCTCCGTACCGAACAGAACACTGAAATGATCAAATAACACAAAAAGATTAAATAAGTACAGTAAAACAATTACAAGCGTTGCCCTTTGTTCATTGAAAACACTACAGAAACAAGGTCGATGACCATGCGCGGTAGGTTTACATGCATAGGCCTATATAGGGTCAATTGAAACGATAAGACAGCAAAATGAAAAAACAAGATGCCATTACAATAGAAACTATCTGGTTGAGACCATCGGAACATGTTTGTTAGCCCTATGACAATAATGAACGTAAACCAATTACAGACCCGGCACCTCCACCTACGTAACTAAGACAGATTTATACGACAGTTTCATGGCGATCGATACACGGCACCTCCACCACAACTACGACAGCAGGACAATAAGGATGTAGAATTTACACTCTGAATACATTGTTCATCATTATAGAAGGAAACTGAAATAAAAATAAACACACTTATATCTCTCAGTTGATAACTTGTGTTTTAGCAACTAGCATATTAATCATATTGATGCAATACATATTCATGCATTACTCACAAGAAATGAATCTCAATTATACACATGGTTAGACAAATTATCACACGTCACGTATGTTCACGTTTTTGACGCAATACGAGCATTAGAAAACTAATCTCTTATGCCAACCACTGAGAGGGAAATGAAGATTTCTATTTTCAAACCTGAAAATTCTCATTGTAATTACTTTCTGAGCACAAAAAAAAGTAGCATACGAACCGTATTTGAGTAATCATCTTGAATGAATTATTCTATCTGAAGTATAAATATACCCTGTACACTCGCATTACACATTTTCATTTCACTTCAACTCGAAAGCATTCAAGTCCCTTATTCACTGCAATTCTTAGTAACCAATCACAATCTTTGTTAGTAGATCTCTTTCTACGTTGCTATGGCTACGATCGATAATTATTTGCTACGTCAAATGAATATAATAACGTGCCTCATAGCTAGCACTCAATACATAGTAATCGACAATACTGCACACAATAGTTATGTCTACGATCTACGTCATAATCAATCGATAATAGGCTACAAACTTTGTTTGTTATCAACATCAAAATCTTGATAAACAATCATTGTTTCGCAATTAAGGCTAAGGATGAGTTAGTAAGAGTGTTTTGAAGCGGCACAACTTCGTTGTTTTCATACTTCGAGGTGGTCTTGCCACCAATAATAAAAAACTGTTATAATGATAATACAAATATTATATTATGTTCATGGTGAATATTTAAAAAGAAAAAATATACCAACAACAATATTTTTTTTTGTAATAACATCGAAACTTGATACTAAATCATTGTTCCCCTATTAAGGCTGAGGATGAGAGTAGGATCGTTTTGACAGGGCACCACAAGGGCGATTATAAAAAGAAAAACATGTCTAACGTAAGCATACTCTTCACAATACGATAATAATGTATAGCTCCACATATACTTCTGAGTGCTTTACAAGATCCGACACGAATACAATTTGTGAGCGAGAATTGTGCTCTATACCGCCCCCATATTGATGTTTTCATCTATAGCCAAACACAACAGGGAATTCTATGATGAACTGTTTCAACAGATTTTTAATCACTACAGGTCTAGAGAGAGACAGAGAGAGAGGGAGAGAGCCTGGCGCTGTTATAATAATTCATGTTCTAGCGAGACAGGGAGCGTTTGCCTGCATATTGATTTACAAGCCGTGGAAACATTTCGATGTCCCACTCTTTAGCAATAAATAGTCTACATAGAACTGGCATTTCAGGCAATCGATATAATTCTTTGGAGTTATATCAGACAATAACACAAAGCCATGCAACGATATCGCATGAGTCCTGTCGGTGGCCATACCAACAGAAAAAACGTAAAATTATCACTATAATTACAGGTGAGATTTTAACACTGGCATATAAAAGAATCGTATAATTGGACTTTTTTCAGAAACTTCTCAACTATTGACAATGTTGAAACATTTTGGCAATGCTTTTATCGTAATCATCAGGACATTTACTGGTTCAACAATGGTGCAAGACAATAGAAAAATTGTCTGAATATTTTGTTGTGGTTTTTAACTTTGACGAAAAAACAGGAAAAAGTTCAATACGCCTAGTGCACTTCTATTATTTTAGTCGTATTCGTCTCTTCTTTTTTATTGAAAACTGTCATCACATGCAATCAATATAGCATATACGTTATAATACGTTATATCAGACAATAACAGATAAGCCTTGCACGAGACTTAACGGTGGCCACACCAACTAAACAAAAGTAAAAGTGTCGGTATGAATACAGACATTTCCCACATTTTCTTTTGGACTTGATATTGTGTAAATGTGTGTGTTAATCCCCAGTGAGTAATCAGCAACCCCTATCATTAAATCTCACGTCAGTTTTGTGCCACTATTCACATGAACACGAGATCAATAAATCTATTGTTACGGAAAAACGTGCTATGTTACTGGACGTTAACCATGGCTTGACCTAAAAACACCAACTCGGGTGTTTCGTCGGGGCGTACTCACAAGACAGTTCTATATAAGGTCTATGGGTCTATAACTTGCATACAAACAAATGATAAAAATCCATTCCAATATGCTTATAATGAGTATTGAATAATTGAAATGAAAAAAAAATGAACAACGAAATTGGAATATTTTATCATAAATTGTTCAAGTTCTTATATCAATAGAATAATGATGAGTCCAATAATAAAATGAACTTCCCTAGTGTTCATCAGAAAAATTGAGCGAATTTTAAATTACTTTTCAACATCGAAGTAACATGTTATTTATTCAGATATTAGTATTTTAATTTTATTCATTTTCCGATTATTCTTCCCAAAATATTCTTAAATAGATTTCTTCTTTGTTTTTATCTCGCTTTTCTGGATAGAGAAGAAATTCACTCAATCAATATCATGGACTTTTAAATAAAAACCATCCCTTCCAATGACATCGAACAACACAGCGTGGTTTTCAATCGACCGAATTCATACCGGGATCCTAACCACATACAAGCAAACAATCAGCCCCCCCCCCCCCCCCCCCCCCCCACCTCGCCCAGCCTTTGGTCTCAAGGGGCCTTTCTCCCCAAAAAAGCAGAAAAAATTGCCAAAATATTGCATGTTTGACACAAGCCTATTCTATACGCAACCCACCCCATTATACGCAACGCAATGTTTCCCTCAGAGCTAGGCACTGTTTCTACTATAGCGCGAGCGAGCGAGCGAGAGAGAGAGAGAGAACCTCTCTTGCAGACGGAAACTGATCAATATGAATTTGCCGCAGTAGTAGGTGCCTAGACGAGGCCGTGACCTGCCCTTACCGGTAGCTCGGTGCACACGACACCACTGTGTTGTGCGGGTAGTATAATCATGGGGGTATAAACACGTGACATTGATAGAAGACAACTGTCACGTTAAAGAGAGAACGGTGTGGGAAATATAGAATATTAAACAGAATGGAAAACGATATTTGAATTACATTATACAATTATCGTTATCTCAAAATTGGCATTGCTGTATACACCATCCATCGTCCATTTAAAAGAAGTGAAACCAATCAAGTCCTGGATAGGGATTTCGTATTTTCGAATATTCATTACTTGGCTGTTGGCTGGGTCATTTAACAATAACCTACATAAAAAATTAGTTCATCTGAAATTTCGTATTCTCAAGATGATAATTTTCATTGAAAAAGTGAAAACATGATAGTATTGAATAGAAACATTGAAAGATGAATCTTATGAAACACTCAATCATTACCATACACGCAAATTGCCATGTCAAATTGCCATTTATAATAATAATTATCATGCAGCGAAGTATCTACAAACATGCCCTACCTAGATCACCAATCAATATTCCGGAAATGGATTTCCTCTTGCTTATACTTATTAATGAATTATAGATCAATATGAGCAAATAGAATTCACTTCCCAGGTTGCTCAATTAAGCTAATGCAACCAAGTCTTTACTTTACTAGCAGTTACTGGCGTAACTGAGTACATTGTGGAGAACAAATTAAGGCAAGCTACTGCAAACATCCTAAAGCGACTGTTGACTGACCGAAACACTAGACCGACCATGCATATGGATACCGAAGACGTTTGATCGGAATTGTCAACTAACGGATCACGAAGTATGTCTATTTACTCTTGAAAGACGACTGGCATTTCCAAACAATTAACGCAATTTCGCTAAGAACACAGATAGCACAAAACAACTGTATTTTTATTCACATAATACTCAAAATGTTTTCCATAAATTAATTCCCACGAAACTAAAAAACTTGAAAAACCGAGAATATATGTTGAAGAACATTCATAGCATTTAGTAATTTAGATAAATTGGTACAGGTCCCATCAGTAATTTGTGAAGAGTATAATTCATAATATATCTTTTCAATACCTATGCACGGCGAAATCGGGCCTATTTAGCTGATTGTGCATCATTTTCATAAAAACAGTCGATATTGAACATTACCATTTTCTATATAGCTACAAATTACAGAACAACGAATTAGCAGTCGAGTCTAAAATGCAAACTACTCCATATTGGAAGATATGTGTTCATCAGATTACAATCTTGATATCACATCCCTGGTAAAGTTATCTCCGTAAACATATCATCAAATCCATTTGCTGTAATATGTCTAGAGGCCGTTAGTTATCACATAGCTCAATTGATTTGAGATTTAATAGCATGCAATAACATGATAACAGCATGAAATCCTCGGTAGTTCGAGCCACTCCCAACGCGTGTGGAGTTAACAACGTCCAAACGCCAAATTACATACATAGGTCTACATATACATTATACAAGAAGGTCGGCCGTCACTGATGATTAATATATTCATCATTCATCAAGGTGTGACACCATAATGTTAGGAATAGCCTTACGTGTTAGCTAATGGACCACGGCACTATTAACTAACTTGAACAAATTTAATTTAAATTAAAAAATGTAATTTAAAAAAAAACGTGATTTCCAAATAGTGCGCTTCATCTCTTACAGTATTTTCATATTCGTTAAAAATATCTTTTGAATGTTTTGATTATATTTCTCAATTAAAATATTCAATCACAAGAGTCAAGATTACAAATTATCGAACGAATGTATTGTCACCAATTATACACACAACCCGGCACCTCCACCAAATGTGTATATTATTACTATTGGATACAATATAATGATTTTGAACAAGGAATATGAAGATTTATTAATAAATGTGTGTAATTCGATTGGGTGTACATTGTGACCCAATATTAAAAACGTCACTGTTTCAAAATAATGAATAATTTTGATTTTTAAAGTTATTAATTTTATTTATCACTGAATAATTCAAATTGATAGCGAAAATCCGAACAAATTCATGACTTTTCAACCTGACTTAGGTCTACTTGCAGTTACAGCTCTAACACCTATGATACACGCACGAATGTGCCAATCACAAACAGCATCTAAATAAGACAGGAGATGTAATGATTATACTGCTCGGTGATCACAGTCATTACTTAGGATGAGCGACAAACCAACGAGGTTTCAAATAGCTTTCTCGTTTTATTTTTAACAAGAGAACAAATATGTTCCGTCCTTTGTCTGAGAATAGAACGAGGGTATATGCCTACTTATGTAACCACTAGCGAGATTGGTCACGCAATCAGTTGAAAGAAAACAGTAGGTTGAGATTAGCATAAAATACAGGCGAGTATTTTCCTAGAAACAATGTAGAAACGACTGAACAAAATAGATTCAAACCTTGAACGAACTTTATAGTATAGTAATTGAAGGAAACTATCGAGAATATTTTTCGTAATACCATTTCGTACATTCAAAAAGTGAGCAAAATATGAATGTCATAAATATGTGAATTTTTATAATATTCGTGAATTTTACATAATGTATGTTTTTTTATAAATATTCGTAATATGTTGATATGATGTATGATGATGTGATACTGATGACATGATAGTATGAAGTGGCCCTACTAAATTTATTCATTTTCTACGCATGATCCAAATTTGTATCAAATAACTTTATTGTTGCTTAGGCCTGTATGTAGTTTTAAACGAAAGTATGATATATTCGTAGAGAACAAATTTCACTCGTTCACGTTAAAATATGGCGTACAGAATATTTGTCATTCTCACATAATCATATGTATAAATTATGCAGTTGCATAGGTTTTCTAGTAATTGGAGCTAGTAAGTCTCATTTCTTCATATGTACGATAGAAGTCGCATGGTAGTCGTACAGTGAAATATTCCGAAAAAACGAATCTCCTGCTCCAATAGATATTTTCTGAAGCCACAGTATAGGCCTATCGGCAAACAATTGTCAATAGCGGTCAATGGAACCTTGGTTGTTCAACCAGAGGTATAGCGTGTGATTCCCGTGCGTGATGGGGTCACGTTTGATGAGGGGAGAGGTCACCCAAACAATTTGCTCCCGAATATAAGAGCGGGCAAACAAAGAGGTTACGTTGAACTGTTCGTTTAAAAGCGAAATTTTGTCACAGAGTCGGTTGTACCAACTGATGATTGAATATTAATTAGTTAAAATTATTAACTGAACAAAAATAGCATGAGTAACCAATTGTGATGAAAAGATAATTCAGTAACTACTGCTTAATTCACGATTTTCAAGTTGTATGGCCTTTACCTGTGAAAATGTTTTGAATGCGAAGTTATTAATTTTAATGTATATCATTCTCAAGTCAAGTAAAACTATCATCAAAGAACTGTTGTTTCGCTGAAGACTACATGGAAGTCGATTGAGCGAAATATCACGATTTTGTTGATAACTTTTGAACGGTGCAAAACATCAAAGATATAAATTCAAGTCGTTTATACCATCAACATTTTGTGAGATGAAATTATTGCCTTGGATTCCAATATTCTTAAAGGTATGCAGCTAAACAATGTTTTTTCCTGACCGGTGAAAATTATGGATTATTTGTTGACCAGTTTTTAAATATGCAACCTTGTCGGCATGAAAAACTATCTGTTTCCCCGCATTTTACGCATTTTACCGTTCAAAAATTATCACCAAAAAAATGATATTTCGCTTAATCGACTCCCATAATCCCAGTCGACCTCAATAAGTGCTATATTGAATGTATCAAATGGATCCCTAACTGGTACTCAAGTACGAGAATTACAACAATTTGCCGAGAAATGGCCCAGAAATGGCCAAGAAAAATAGCACAATAATATCCGATGGAGGATCATGGTATATCAAGTTTATAAATACAAATACAAAGGAATATAAATATGACTCTCGGATTATAATATTTGGTTTAGGTCTGAATTCAAAGGATTGCATAAAAATTAAATGTCATTTTGTCAGGCTATTCTAGATTCATAGAAATCATGGACGCATGAGTGGCTGTGTTATATGAAATCTATTAAACAATCGAGTATGTCGGACCATGATGTGTATTAATATAGCTCTCTTTCTCTCTCTGTTTTTCCAGGCATTCCCCTTCTGCACGAGAGCCCAGTACACCAAGTTTTCCCGCAACAGGAAAACTAAGATATCGGCCAGTTTAAGATTTAACAAACAACAACAACAACAGCAACACCATCATCTGCGCACTCACTTCAGCTTATACAACACCGCACATCACCTTTTCTAACAAAAGAGAGAGACCGACGAGACCAGCTGAGTGACGTCATCAACAACCGCGGACATCTTAAAGGCTACAAGAGGCCACGTTAAACGCAAAGGGGAACGCGTCATCAAAGAAATCAAACTCGAGAATCGAGTTCACTATATACAAAGCATTACCAACAAGGACTTTTTTCTAAAATAGAAAAAAATTGCTATATATATATTTAAAGTAGATGTTTGTGATTCCCCCATACAAAAATATATAATCAATATACCCTTGTGAATATATTTGATTGATGAATTAGAAATTTTGTGGTTTAGGCTCTGTTCCGTAGATTGTTGATGAAAAGGTTAAATTAGTGTTTAGGTCGTTATAAGCTTGAACACTACAAAATAGCACTTTCAAAATAAGCGCAGCTTCGTTTTCGTGATATTAGGAATTATTGTTATTGTATTAATATTTTTCGAAGAGAAAATAATAACGCTGATAATGTATTAGCTATTTGATAGACGTACGCGCTGTAATCAGTTCTACCGGTGATATTAACATAATTTTAGGACCCGAGTTAATCGAATCATTCACCATTGATCCCGACGAGAGTACCGTCATCATGGGGGCGGAGGGGGGCGAGGTGACGGGCGAAGACGTTCCCTCCCTCGTAGAAAAGGCCAAATTCTACACCTCATTATGTCTCGGCACCACTGCCATCGTATCTGTTTTCGCCTTTCTCTTCCTCATCCCGTTCGTAGTCGATCCTGCCATCTCGACAATCATGGCGGACTACGATGCGATTCCAGTCACGTGTATGTCTGTCGAACACATCTACTCGGAGGGTATGCGAAATTGTTCCTGGTCCTCCTGCCGGGAAGGATGCACGACACAGGCTATACGATGTCACCAGATCCTCGTCAACTATAGCATGGTGCCGTTCAGCAGTTGGGGAAAACGGAATACGAGTTCTGTGATTTGGGACATTGCCGATACGAAGTTCTTCGTGAATACCGAGGGATGTGGTTATCCACCTCGTGTCAACTGTTCGGAGTTTGCTAAACAATACGGACACGGTAATTTGTTCTCGGTGTTTCCATGTTATTATAGTCGCACATATCCGGAGATGGTCGTGGCGAGATACAGCTGGGATGCGAACCTGAGGCATCTGATTCTGTCGCTGATCGTGCCGAATGTTCTGTTCGGGGTGTCGATCGGCGTGCTCAGTTACTGGTACTGCCCGAGTTGTACCAGAGTGTGCAACAAGAAGGCGTACATCGAGAAGTACCCGACCAAGGAAGAGTGAGTAGAACCGTCGGTTCAATATATCCAAATATATTCATCACAATTATGGTATCTTCCATGGAATATGAGATGCATTTCCTTTTGCAATTCAATTTCAAGTTCACATGTAACTTGGGCCTAGATGGTGGACGGCAAGATATATTTTTAAAATTGTATACCTGCAGAAATATAGGACTAATTTTTCAGCATTTATACTAAAATATATATGTAATTGTACAACTTTTCCTGTCAAGCTCAAGTTTAATCACGCAATAATGTCAGTGGGTAGCCTATACAGTTCGGAGATCCAGAATCACCTTGAGCCAGCCATTTCAGTAAAATTGGTATCCTTGATTACTTCAACTCTCTAACTGCTCACGATTGGTTGATTCTGAAGATCCTACAACAAATACAACGTTGAAAAAGCAATAAAAGGCGTTTATTAGGTTGGCCCCTCGGCCTCCAATAATTCTGGATCCAATCCAAATATAGCAATGTTGACCAGAGCATCTGAAGCTTAATTTGGAAGTAACACAGTTACACAGTTGTTTTCGTCCCGGCAAAACACGTAAACGAATCAGAAACTTTACGGATAGTTACTGACTTGTTTATGTCATTTACCAGGGCATAAAAAACGTACAACCAGGCACTTCAATCAGGCAATTAACCCTGTGAATTGTACGTTTCCACTTCAGCAAGCATCTAACATTGTGAATTGTCTATTTCCTGTGCAGTGAACGAGACGAGGACGACTACTACGAGCAAGAAGAGTACTGACGCCAGGGTGGAGGCGACAAGAACAAGAAGCGACGTCCGAGGGGCGAAGTCCAACTCGAGGAGATGTCGTTCGCCGAGGACGAGGAGGAACACATCTACTACAACAACTATCAACTCCTATCAACCTGATTATTGCCTCGTTCGAAGCGCCGCTCTTCGCGTAATAAGCATGATAATAGGTCGAACTTCTAACAGTCAATGCGTTAGACCATTTGAAAAAGTCGCATACCTTCGATGTAAAACAAAAACATTATTACATGGTTTTACTGATTTTAAGGAATTCATTGACATTTTAAAATCTCTTACAAAACTACACTTATTAGATATTTGTTATTAATCAAATTTTAATTGAGAGACAAGATTTACGTCGAGTTTCACAATTCATTTATAGTCATTGTTAGTATGTGTCATTCAATATTGATTAGACAATCGTTTTTATCAAAAATATTTCAGTACGAAATGAAAAATGGTCCTGTACAAACATAATGAAGGACAACGAAGTAATCACAAAAACAAATACAAAATCAACACCAAATAAAAATATATAGGGTATAGTAAGCTGATGAATGAAATGAAGTAATTTCATTATAGAATCTTGAGAATACCTCTACGATGGGAGTACGTGGCTAGAAATATTATTCTTTAAATCAATTCTCAAATCATAGTACTTAGCTATTATTTCAAATCCAAGTGTACTTTTTCAAATGGTCTAAATATCGTACTTATTACCTCACTTTAATCTTCTTCTCTATTCAAATAACTTGTAAGCCCTTAACTCAAGTGCCAACACCATTGCTAACTAGATTCAACACTCTCTCTTGGCCCTCGCCTCTCTCCGCGGGAAATGCTCGCAGCGGGGCCAGCCTAATAGGCATGGCGTGTAACTGATTCGATACTCAAACTAAACTAACTTAATTAGATTTAAGACACATACTGCTACGTGTTTGGTACATAGTAAAATCAAGATCCAGCATGGTTTTAATTACCGGTAATCAGTAATATAACTTATACACAATTGATGAGTGAATATATTTTCACCATCGACAATTCAAAAAATATTATCATGTCCAGCTTAATCGTGATATGTCAATCAAAGATACTTTTTTGAATATAAATCTTGAAATGTATTGACAATGAATCAAAATCTGACGGGTTAAGAATAATCGTTTGAAGATCGATATTTGTTACTCTATTACATTTTACCTGTAAATAATTTCTTGGAAGTTTTAACAACAGCCGAAACAGTTATATTTGTATGATTACAACAATTTGACTGGCAGTCCAAAACGGTTCGTTTCTTGAATATATACAAATCTGTAGACGCTTTTCAATAAGATACAATATGTCAAAAAACTTTGTCTATTTCCAAAAAAAAAATACGGAAGATTTTTCTATAAAGTATATCAAGATTATATTAATTGAAATCAATTTATATATACATAACAATAGATGAATAAATTTTGCAATGTAATAATAATCTTATCGTCCAAATGAAAATTTGCTCGGAAAACTGTGCTATCAAAAGTAGCGTAATTAGGTCATAATAATGATCATATAATAAATTTAATTAATTATTGATCAAAATGATTTTTTTTACAAAACAGTAGTACACGTGGTAATTAGTGGTGTTAGACTCTGTTGGATCTTTATTTTACGGAAACCGTGTAATAAATGCATATTCTTGTAAATAAAATGTTTATATAATAACGCCTTTAGTTTGTAGGGTGTGACAACGCTGCAACATGGTCATAAGTATATATTAACAAAGGTATCATCATCTAGAATGGTTGTGAAGAAATTGGCAACACTGCAGTCCTTTTATAAAGGAATCGTGTGTATAATAAGCATTGCTTATAAAGAAAAATACCAATTATAAATACTACTATTGATTATAATAATGATAATTCATACATATAATACTCTTTAAATGGCTGAATAAATTGAACCATGAATGCTTCTATTATAGATCATAAGAATTCTTCTCGAAAGACTTGATCCAACTAAGTTCATACGATAATATGAGAATCAATATTGTTTTTTTTTAATCCAATTCATATGAACACGTTAACCGCTATCTTTTACCTTCAAGACAAGTAATTCTAAATCACCGATTTAGTCTTGGAAGTAACCTGCTAGAGATGGAAATTGAGCTGGAGTTTCCATAGTTCCATTAGTTATATGACGCGAACATTCATCACATTACAATTTGCAGCTCACATTTTTTCTCAGATAGTAATAGAATCAAGTTTGTTCTAACAACAACCGTATTACAAGTTTTCCTCTATAATAATAATAATAATAATGATGAAAATAAATAAAAGTAGTCATCTAGAGCACTCGACACTCCGTCGTTTTACAATTATCTCACCTAAATAAATAATAATAATAATCGATCCACCATGGAGCTAGCGTAAAGCCACTCGATCACCACTAACAAAGCAATATCGCTGCCCTCTTACATACGAATAAAAGAACTTACAGCTCAAATTATGAAATATATTAAAATAACCACGCCTCGATTGTTTTATAACATTTTCCCGAACAAACGTATATATTGTCTTCGTATTTAACTGCGAACAGCGAATTTGTTAACAAGTGATTATATAAAATTAGGATTGTTCTTTTGTTAACTCAAACCATGTTGAATGTAAATTGTGTGCAGCAAGACAATATACTATAAAAGTAATATACCGCTGTTCTATTTATACCATGTATTCAATGTGTGGTGTCGCTTATGTTCGTATAGTGGTATATAATTATTGTTTATTTAATATTAATACTTCTATCTTGTAATCCGCCTTCGACATATTTTATGAATAAAGTGTCAAAACTTGTGTTAACTAATTATGCATTTTCTATTCGTCCTCCCAACACCTAACCGCTGACAAATTTCAAAATCTTCTTTTTAGCGTTTCCAAATACAAGTTGGACTTGAAGGATAGCTATATTTCGATATAACAAGTTTCACTAGGGTACGGTATTAGCAACGTGGGAGTAGCTCTAACTGGCAGTTTAAAGTTGTTATCACTAAGGTTACTCATGCTATTTGTTTCCACCAACTCTCAGATAAAGACTAACTGGACTTGGTAAAACCAGGCTCAAGCCCATTAGAAATTTTGAGCAATATAGTTGAGCGAAGGCAAAATAATTAGATATCACGTGGAAATTTTGTAGCTTAGTGAATGTGTGAAATAACTTTTACTTTTGTCGTGTTCTTTAACTCGACTCAGATTATTTCATTCATCAACCATGCAATGTGATTGGAGAATAAAATATCGAACTTTGTATTATATAGAAAATTATGGTTTATAATGTCATCAATATTTTGTACTTCCAGTTAAAAATCTTCGCTATACATTCAGATGAGAAATGGATACGTACATGTTATCCCTTCTCTATAGTTAGACCACGATTTAATTGATATATGCATCAATGTAATCAAAACCATCTCATATGATATATCATTCTACTTATTTCACTAAATACAAATATCACACCTAGCACGTGCCATGAACACTGTCATAATATCCATAACTAATTTGAATTCAAATTTAGACTCACACATAGTATTTGACGTATTTAATCAATTACAAATATCACACATGCTACCGTCAACACTGTGACATCATACATAACTAATACCAATTTAAAAACTGGATACCTCACGAGAATATGGTTGAAGACTTTGAAGTAGAAAAGAATGAACAAATAGCTTCCAATGTGAAATATGAAACCCGGCACCTCCACCAAAATACTAGTTGAACGCTCGCTATACAATCAAAATACCCCCCTCCCCTCTCATCTCCAAACACACACTTAATGAGTGCTATCGTTTTGAAAAAAATTGAAATCAATGCACAGATAGTCCCGAGATGATAGCGTGACTTACAGGGGTCATTTTCACGCTCCTCCTCCCCATCTCCACTCGAGCACTGATTCTGAAGTTTTGTCAGGATTTAGTGTTCAATTGGCGCTACACTTCTAATGTTTAAAAACTAGGATAACGCAGCATATGCGTTGTTGGATTAGCGATGTACGTATATTTATATGAAACGCAATGGGAAGCTGTATACACCTTGAGTCTGAAATAATTATGTCACTGCATTCCTGTTTTATTTGTTGCTCATTTGATCGTTATGAATTTTAACTGGTTATATACCTGCACCTTACCTTGATAAATTCTCAATAGTTTCAGTAATACATTTTGTTTTATTGAAACGTGTAAACCGAGGCATGTGAAACTTTGGAATAATGTGTGTCACCAACTAATAACTACATTTATTCAAATTCTGTGAAAGTTTGAATTTATTCTGGGAAGATATTTCTCCGATTTTCTCTTTTACGTAATTTTTATGAAGTTTTTGATCATTTCGAAGCGATTGTTCTTGAAAGTTGGTGCAACAAATTGCACTTCAAAACTCTACAGTATCGAGTTGAATGATGACACATGTATTTGTGCCAAGTTTCACCATAATTTGTAATGACGTTTGACCTGTGGAGCGCGATCAAGAAAAAAAAGGTTGATTTGTTTCAGTATAGCAGCTGCCCGACAGCATTCTTCATTGAATCCTCATGGGGGTTGAAATAATTGAAATGTACTCCACTTTTGTGACAGTAAGTCAATTCATCTATCTTGAAACTTTGATGTATGACTGTGTTTTCCCAAAATGACAAACACAATCAGGCCGATCACAATAATAATCATACGGCTGTGATAATTTCGGAGCATCATGAGTTTTCAGGCCCAGATTAAAACAACGAAATGCTTCGAAAGTGATGATTCGAAAGTGTTAAATTCTTCAGGATACTGCGAGATTAGGTAATAAACAATGCTATTACAAATCTTTTTTTTTCAGTTGATCGACTACCTTCTTTGTGGATACAAGTAGATACACATTTACACTAATTGTAACATTGAGTACAAATATTACAAACAGTCAATTGCTTGTGAACAAATATTACAGAAGTGATTACAAAAGTGATACACGAATAAAATGAAATCTGGAGAAGCCAAACGAGTGCCAAGGTACACATGTTATTAAAGACTAGGAACTAAGAAGGAAATTATAATCTATGAAGGTTCCTCTAGTCTATACAAACTTTAATATAGGATGAATACCACACAATTATGTAGTGCCACTCGCCGACTTCTCAATTTTCGATTTACATGTCAATTTAAACAACCAGATGGTTCATTGCTCAACTCAAAGATGTAGGCTTTTCGAACCAACCGAACGCTTTTTGTATTTATGAGTTGAGTTATTCCTAAATATCGATACATTTTCGTTGTGACGAGTATACCCACAGCTAACTTGAGATAGGTCATGTAAAATTAAAATGACTAATCATACTCAACATGCAGGCCTTACGTGATCGATCAACCCTTACTTTAAAGAGACGCGCCGGTTTACTGCGCAATCACTTCGCGTCGGTCCATCATGGCGGCTACACATGTACTGTGCTGTAGCCTAGCACGAAAACCCACAACTAGATTGACTATAAGGATACTTGATATTGTCCTGAATTTACTGAGAGTGATTGAACACATGATTATCCCAATTATATTGTTGTGTATACAGAATTGGTCAAAACAAATTTGATGGTTCGTTTGAATGTGGAAGTTCGTGAAAATCTATAATCAGAGATATAGTAGACCCAAGATATGACTGCTAGATATAACGGTCCAAGCTAATTTGTTATCAAATTCAGTGTGATCCTGAGTAAAACAAGCCCCACATCGTATGAATTATATAAATTGTAGATTATTACATTCCTACAAAGAAACTTGACAAATCAGAATTTACCAAGTTGCTAATATTTTCTCATTTCTCTTATAGCTGAAATGAATTGAATGAAGACAAATTAATAGTTATTGTTAGATGAGCGATAGCGAAGAGATCCACTTGGTTCAAGGCGGGCGTCTGTTTGTATTTTTGTATGCAGAAGATTTGTTTGGTCAACATGAATTTTGTTGTAGATACGACGACTAATCGAAGTTCGAAATTCTGTACAACTTTTAAAAAAATGAAACGAAAAATCGAAACGTTCGTAGTGTACTACACGCTCATATATGTTTTTTACGATATCTTATACAGATGCGATTTAACATATCAACATACTTACATCTGCTACGGTACCGATGAATGTTTTCTAGTCCTGCATAATCCAACACAATCAACTGAAATTCCGAAATAGTAACAATGAAATAAAAGAGATTAAAATACTACCAACCTCTCTCACACAACACAATTAACAATCCAGATCCCTCAGAAGCGACGCCTGCGCCCCTCACTTAGTTCCTCCCCCACCGCCCCGCATCCTAATCCTGCTCCCCACACAAGGTATACATAACAACGCCCGCCGGTTGCCCGGCCAGCAATACAGTACGAGTCATCGACACACGTATGTCGCGCGTACCACGTACACGTAACACGTACCCGCGTGTAGACCCTCTCTTAGTACCCGTGTAACGATGTGTGGTACTCATTACATATAGTACGTTGCGTGCCCGGGAAAAGAAGCCCGCGAGTGTGACAGCTGGATCGACCTTTGACCTTATCGGGGGTATTCCCACCCGGTCGGCGTGGAGGTTTATAAACAATGCAAGCCGCACGGGTAATAGGCAGATAGCTACAGTTATAACGGATAGCTTGTACAGAAGAGAAATGAAGAAGTGGTACATGTGAAATCATCTCTAGTGTGCACTATTTCACAGAACTATGAAAAAGTGTGGGAGATAAAATCTCTCCGAGGATTTAGACACTAAATAATAAATGGCTATAAAAAGTGAGATTATTTATAACTTTGTATGAGCGTGAAATTCAGAATTTCTGTAACAGATTCTGAAACAATCCAGAAATAAAAACAAAATTCGAAACAAAATAACGATGTTCTGGTAAATGTATTACAATATATAGCATATATATACTGGTACAGTACTGATAACCATAAAACAAGAAAAGTGAATTGATAAAAATACTGTCAAATATATTTGGCGCGCAATTCGTGTGCCAAACCCGCCAAGAACAGATCACACTCGCACCCCACATCACCATGCTGTGGTGACTAATCCTACTCGACCGCTGCCACCGCCGTGAACCCATGACCGAAGACCGAGCCATGGGTAAGAAATACAAAGAACGTCTGATCCCGGAACAAGACCGTCGAATATGTGGCAGCATCTGCATGTGTCAGCTGACGGTGGTGATGAGCTGCGTCGCGCTCGTCTACCTTACCGTCGCGATCTACATGCCCTCGCATCGCGCGTTCAAGTCAGGTCTCGAGATGACCCCGGTCATGTGTACGACGGTGAACATGACCATGCAGAACAACTACTGTGATTGGGCGTCTTGCGGAGAGTGGTGTTTGACGAAGACGTCGGGATTTTGTCCGCAGATCCATGTGCAGGTCAGGAGGAACGGGACAAATCTGAGGCTGGAGAATTGCACGAGGCTAGTGAGCGTGTCTTGCCCACAGGTGAGGATGAGATAATTATATAATTGCCTATACCTATGTGGCTAAGTCAGATAAGCCATCGCTTTAGAGACTGAAGTCACCGTTGGGCGTGGGTTTGAGTCTCGCATAAGGCATTGGTTTTTGTTTACGTCCTTTGTATTATCATCACTCCATATAGTTTCTCTATCACCTGCTCATTCGATCGTAACCCTAAATAACCTAGCTATTGATGGTAAACAATAATCATCATAATCATTATATACTTCACAAACGCACTGATGCTTTGAGATTTGCAGCCACTAATTACACTCTTTCATAATGAGCAGTACTGAATACAAAGGCCTCGGTTGAACATTATAGAAAAATATGATTACAGCAATAGAAAGTGAAATAATTTCCAGTGATGGGAGTAAAATAATTTATTGATATATTGATACTGTCCGTATGGATCTGTCAGTCTAAAGATTGTCCTGGAAATTGAAGTTTTCTCGGGCGAGGGTTCGAGTACTGCATAAAGCATCATGCCTTCACAAATATCCTTAGAAGATAGTAGGGTCGTTGAGCAAACAACCCACCTAAGCAAATACATTAGATTATCTATCCAATTATATTGATATCATACTGGTATACTCTTATGATCTCGAGAAGTCGTATGTTCTAAACGTAGCTTTCTCGTTCTCTCTCATCTTCCCGTACATCCCTCTTTTCTTCAAGCTTTCATGTATCTGTATGGGCCCTTCATCTTTCTCAGGTCTTCCAGCTTTTCTTTCATTTTCTGAAACTCTTGCGGTTGAACTCAAATTCTGGATTAACTCTTTGGCTCCATCCTCCACATATGCATGCCCATACCATCCCAACGTTAAACACTTTTCATTCTTAACCTCTACTCAATGTGTCTACTACTTATTACTTACATCTGTATCACACCTATTATACAGTTGGCTTAAAAAGTCTCAGCCCTCATCGTAGTCTTTGAAATTTATATTAAAATATATTATTTGGTTCAAAACGAGTCTTAATTTAATTTTGGTCATTCTTTACGAACACGCCACGATCTGACCCATGACGAAACAATCAGAAGCGTCAAAATAGGACTACACGAGTCAAATTACCAACAGTACGAAAACTAGTTTCTCTTTTAACAGGAAATAAAAACATCAATGAATGCAAAAGATTTGGGGGAACACACAATTTGTGTCTCTGTGCATCACTGATGCAGTGTATTGGGAGTGTTGAGAAGTTACGACTCAATTACAAACTGAGTTCGTTCAAACGGGTTTAAAAAGGAGACCAAGACCACGACTGAAACAATCGTTAAAACTGCTGTGAATCGACTTTATGATCAATTCCTTCGTATATATACATAGGCCCTAGAGATTCGAGACTAAAACACATATTTTTCTCCTTTAGAAATAAGTTATTGCCAACGTGTCAAGTTTGTAACGTATCACGAAATGAACTAGACGATATATGGTAAGAGGTTTCAATTTCCGCACCGTAGTGTGAAGAACGAACGATATGCATATATAGAATGTTGGTATAACGATATATATATATATATATATATATATATATATATATATATATATATATATATATATACGTTATATGGTATATAACTTACAGCAGTAGAACACAAACTGAATCAGCATGTTAAATGTGTTTTCGTGTAATAACTCTTTCAAACGGTGAATGATCAACGCGATGATCCGATGATCGCAACATGAATACATACAGCGCAAACCTCCATGCTACTGCATTTATTTTATGTGTTCATTTGTTTGTTGTTTTTGTTCTGTTTTTATTTCTGCTACTCAAGTCGTACGGTTTAATCATGGAGTATAGCTATAGCTGGGCTTCCGATAGATATATACCCATATAGGCCCTACCAAAGAATTACTTTTTGGTCAAACTTATATGAAATAACGACGATCCGGTACGATGGCTATAATCCAATGTGTTATTTAATGATCATCATAAAACTTTTTGTGGACATGAGAACTTGTTCAACTTGGAACTTCTCAATTTTGAGCACAACAACTTGGACCAATTTTGTCAAAATTTAGGTCGAAAATTCGAAATATAAAACTCTACAACCCAGAGAAAATATAGAAATTAGGTTTACTGTGTATGAAGTTCTCAATACTGTAATTATTCACGTTAAAACAAATTTTCACATGATTCAGACCAATGATTATGAAGTTTTTTCATTTCATAGAATATCTACAATAAATGTACAACTTAAATGCTGAGTTTGATTTACTAATAATGTTGTTAGGACTATAGCATAGAAGTGCGAACATAAAAGTTCAATAAGGGAGGAAAATCTTGAATGTGTGGAATACAGATGGTTCCTTGAATCACGAGAACGTTAACGTATTTTTTTAACAAAGCATCAACTTTTTACAACCAGTTAATTCTGTTTCACCGCTTTCATTCTTTCTACGATTCTTTTACGATTTTTATTTTACTTCTTTACCAGATATTATCTTAACCAACCATTAAACCAACATTTCTTTTGTCGTCCAACCATTATAATGCATCTCCAAACTCTACAATGCGAATTTTCATGCATTTCACTGTATTAACCGTAGCAAAAAGTTTAACTATACATTAAAACTTCGTATAGGACCATACGTAAAAATATCTGGTTTACGTATATTCCACGTTACAACTTCTCATATGTGTTTTTATTTTTTAACAATTCGACTTCATCGTATCTTGAACAATTGACTACATCCGTATATAGATATTATACCATGCAGTTAACATTAAACGAACATTTAAAGCAGCAAAATCTGGCAGAAAAGTTTTCTCCACCGAGAGACAGGTCTACAGCACCTCTTTGACAAATATCTTAATTTCACTGTTTTCACAGTACAGATATTAAACGCATTATATTCGATTATGATCCCTAATCAATATACCGGTACTGCCCTTTACGCGGTCGACTCAGGTCAACAGCGGGCATATTTGAAACGTGCGTACAACGTGCGTGACTGAGATACGCACCCTCCGTCGTCAGATCGATAGAAATACAGGTCTCTAATATAACGATATTTTAGAAGAGATTAAACTTGTGCGATTAGATTAGCAGGTACAACATAGGATTAAAAGACATGATTATTTATATAGGTAGAAGCTAAACATATCAAGTTAAAACTTTGGCTAAAATTTATGTGAGCATAAAATAACTGATTTTTTCATTTGAATATATTCTTGAAACAAGACTGAATACACTGTTACTACATTCGATGAACTTTTTCCGCGTGTAAGTTTTTTCGTTGTGCGAGATTTTTGGATTCAAGTCAATACGGAATCTCACATTTTCGGAATGAATTCAGTGAAGAAAATACCCATATGCGGCCTACAATTGAAATGTTAATTATTGTTTTATTACATTTTATTGACGTTATACCATGCCAGTCAGGTGATGTTGTGTGTTACTTCCGTGTTTTGTATTATTTAATAATGAGACAGTGATGTTATTCTAAATAATGCGGAGGTCCTAAAATATTATCCTAAAACTTCTCCCCCGACACAACTTATGGATTGTTCTCCATACAACAAATCACTATAAGTTTTACAATTTGTTGAATGAGCTATATTAAATCTAACTCTTTCTATAGAATGGTAAGATCGCCCTTGTAGTGCCCTGTTCAAAATATCATACATTTTCAAAATTCGTCTTGATTGGGAAACAATGACTAATGTCAACTTTTCGATGTTGATGAATATATATATATATATATATATATATATATATATATATATATATATATATATATATATATATATATATATATATATATATGAATTAATTAGAGCAATTAAATGATTGAATCGATAGATCAATCTGGAGCTCTAGTCTGAGACCAGTGAGATAGCAAATCATATATTTATCTACAGCAGCAAAACTGACTCTCAATATCCAATTGCTAAAAGCTTTTTGTCAATACATGAGAACATTATAATGGCTACAAAGCACGGAACTCGTCGGGATTTGACAAATCTACCGGATATTGACATTTTCCAAGGAGCAGAGAAAACGTGGTCGGTGCTCGCTGTTGTCCTTTGAGGACACGGCAGTTGAAACTTGAAAGTCAAACTGTGTGTATAGTTGAAATGATGAAAACAGTCACACAGTTTTGATGAGTTCAAAAGAGGCTCATGTCGTTTTATCGAACTAATTCACTCAAATAGTTGAATACCGGTACCAAAAATCGGAAAAGGATAATATTGAAAAAACATGTACGTAGAGCTTACGAAATACTAGAATAACTTATGAGAATCAAGTGAACGATTTCAGGAGCAGATAGTGTTAATTTAGAAAAAATATCGGTTTGGATGACTTTTTAGTTCAAACACACCATTTTTCACAATGTTACAAATTCTGAAAACACACAGAATGATGATGGTTTCAACTTCTGTTGCATTCATATGATTTCGACTTATCAAAATAGATTCTTCAAACTAGATTCTATCGTCACCTACATCCTTATATTATAACAATTAATAATTTGTAATAAGGAATCACAATATCAATACACATTTGACTACATAATGTTATCTGGATAAATGGAATAAACTTCTTTGCGCAGAATTCAAGAGAAAAGTCAAGTTCTTGAATAAACCAAATAATGGTAATATTAATAAAGATTATCGCGAAGAAACGACCCATCTCCCCACTCCCGTTTCAAGTAACACTATCTCAAGGAACGTAATTTCCTGCCACTCCAGAATTAATAATCCTGCGCTGAAAGTCACTCAATAAAAGCTAGACCGGGTGTTTTCGCCTACACCTACGTCAAACTCAAACAAACGCAAACTACCAGCGATAGTTCAATAAACTAGTGAGGGATATAAAAGAGCTGGCGACGAAGTAAACAGAAAGCGACATGTGACTGACACAATGATGGATGACGACAACACATAGCGTCGCGACGGAATAGATTGTTATGACGACGCCCGTTATACTCGGGAGATTCGGCGTCGTTTCATCTTTCTATATACTCGACGCTCTGGGGGTTGGAGGGGCGCCGTTGTTGTATTATTTAGACACAAATGATGAGATAAACAATCTCTATGGGTTATTCTCGTATCGCGCTTGGATGAGTTTTTCTTATACGGGATGTTGCTTGGGAAACCTTTGGGAGGAAGTGAAAGTAACAAACGAATGTTGACATATGCGGAGTAGAGAGTGAAAAAGGACCAGAAAAACTATTGTAAATTTACTAGAAAAGTATATGCGTTGTTAGAAAAGCAGAGGTATCTCTGCTCTTCTAGCAACGCAAATATACGATCGTAAAAAAAATGATTGGTATGAAGTTTATTGGATTAAACCATTAGATCTGATGATTCTGCAGCCAACTGTGTGCTACAAAATCAAATGAGCTACAATTAAGACAATAATGACACTTTTTCAATACCTTTAAAATCTCAGTGTACAAGCATTGTTTCCAAGTTAGGGCTGAGGATGAAATACCGTTTTGAAACGATTTTATAATTATAATATAGGCTATCTTCCGAATATGAAATATATATACTATCCCCCCAAAAAAATCAGAATGAAACCAACGTCAGATAAAAGTTGTAATTTTAATGGCATTTCCACACGGAGTGGTCAACCCACAAAAAAAAACATTAAAATCAACTCCTCATTTTTATACAGCCAATGAGATGGTATATTTGCTACTTCATTTTTACAATGCGCAATTTGATGTCACAAGTAATTGGTATCGTAAAATCATGAAAAATGAACGTTATTTTATGTATCGACGTTTCTGTTTTTATTTCTACACCAGCAGCATCATACATTCCGAATAGCATATCACTGATGGTTCAAAGCCTTGCATCAAGTAGAAGCATAATACACAACATATACATCACAACTAATAACAATGTGTTCAGAATCAGGCTCTGTGCAATTATTTACGTGACGGGAGTTATAAATCAAACTTGGTAACCGAACTATGTTCGTAATTTTGAATTATATATATATATTATATATATATATATATATATATATATATATATATATATATATATATATATATATATATTTTTCAATAACATCGAAACTGGATACAAAATCATTGTTTCTCAATTAAGGCTATGGATCAAAGACAATAATGGGGCTCCACGAAGGCGATATTACCATCCCAAAGAAAGTTGAAGTGAGACTCATAACAACAATGAATCTTAAATAAAGGTATAGTAATTTCAAGGATGGAAGTAATTCAAACATTCACAGTGGAGAGAATGAAATAAAGTGGTTGAGTGACCACTGATCTTGATTGTCATTCAGGAGAATTGTGATCGATTTCCGCCACGGCCAACCGTCCTGACATATGTATATAGGCCTATATACATATATATATATATATACCGGTATTGAAATATATAATTCGACTTTGTTTCTCTTGTCCCTATTCAGGTGAATCCCAGCGCAATGAAGAAATACAACTGCAACAACGGCACCGAATGCGGCGCTCTTACCGGCGTATTCAACTGCTCTCTCGGCCACTGCGCCAACATGTCCGAGATCTACCAGTGTCACCAACATGCTGACGGCATCCTCGTCGACTCTGAACGCGACAACATGAAACTGAACGGCTTTTTCGAGTGCAACAAGTCGCGCTGTATCAAGATCAAACATCCGTTCCTCTGCGACCGGTTCTGTAGCAAGATCACGACGACGGGGGTGAATGTGTACCTGACGTATGATGATAGCTTGTATACGGCGGAGTGTGGGAGTGTGTGGGCGACGAATAAGGCGAACGGGACGCAAGTGGGGACAGAGTTAGTGAATGCCACGGAGATATGGCGAGAGGAACACGGTGGTGGGGTGTTTGTAGCCTCGTGTCATACGGTGCTGAGGAATGAAAACGGGCTTAGGTGAGTGTATAAATTTAATTTTAGTTAATAATATAGTGCATTAATAGGTGCGGGTTTACAGATAACACATTTGTTGAAGCGATGATTAGCGGATTAACAATTGGTTACCATTGATTTTTTGTACATTGATTATTAATTAGGTCAATTAATACAATTTTAAGTGTCTACAGTCCAAGCATTATAGTTAGCATTATCATTTGCTGTGGTAACAAACGCAGTAAATAGTGATTGAAGAAATAAAATTGTCAAATGTTACAAAAACTGTGTATGATAATCGATAACAGTTAGCAAAGAACATAATTGAAAATCAAAAGCAAGGAGTTGGTGGTGGTGCCATGATGTTTCAAACTTGGCACTTCCACCAATAACCCACTAGTGGTGGATGTGACTTATCAAACGGCCACCTAGATACATACAACTCAAGATACACTGACTGGCGAACTCTAGAACCCCCCCCCCCCCCCTAAAGACAGGTGCGAAATATTTCATACGGTATTCGATTAATTCGATATCGAAACAATGAACGATATCGAATTATAAAATTGGAAATCGCTAAAATAAGTGATAGGTCAAATGACCAAGTGAGGACAAAAAAATGAAAACGTGAATACCAACCCAAAGTGAATAAAATAAATAATATGGTCTTCGCGCACGGTTTCTCATTAGTGCCAGTGATGCTGAGTAGATAATTAAGGTATGCAGAGGAAACAGCTTGACATGCTCGTGATGTGTTCTTGTTACTCTCAAAATGAGACCGTTATAACTACCAGATTTTTAATTACTTTGTTCTTCGAAAGAGGAGTTGACCATCTTAAGAGCCGAATTTAATTTTGTTTATTACTGTAAAATGAGTAGACAATGAACTAAATCTAAAGCAGTATTACACGATCAATAATCATGACTCTCCAACTCGAATTTTTCCAATTCAATGTTTTAGATTCGATATTTTTATTTGATTCGATAGCGATTGAAAATTGAAATTTTCTATATATACCAAAAGATATTCGATATTGAAGTTTCGATATCGTTGGCAATTTTCACATCAAACGGCATTCACAACTGAAACTAATCCTAGTACAATTACACAGTATAACAAGATTATTTCATCCATACACAAACTAGACAAAACCAACTAAAATAACTTCTTCTCCAGGGCTACGGACTGTCTGAACGGGACAATTATCGAAGAGGTCCGCATCCCTAAGCCCTTCATGAACTTCACCACCTTCTGGTCGCTGTACGACAACGCGTCCAACACGCGGCTCGACCCGACACAGTCGTACGTGCCGATGCAGAGCGAGTTGACGATCTACAACTTCAGCCGGTTGTACATCAACCTGGAGGCTTGCGTCAACACGTTGCAGGGCGAGTGCAAAGTGTTCCTCAACACGCATGGGAGAGACGGGGACAATCACACGGCTCAGTCGAGGTTCCCGTGCTACTATGACAAGGTGAGTTGTTATGGCATACGTACTATATGCAGTCACTGGCGTCGGAACCGGTGGGGAGGGGCAGGGGGCGCATTGTCCCCCCGAAATTTTGGACAAGGGGGAGCAAGGGGGGGACAAGAAAAAGGTCTTGCAAGACTCATTTGTCTCGTTGTTCCCTGTCGAAACCCACTTTGTTGAAATTAGCTGTCATTTTTTTCTCACTTTTTTTTCATCAACTTCATTGACATATTTTTCCCTTCACGACCTGACGACAGCAATGATGATAACAGACTTAACGCACTACCGACGGATCGACGTTTTCTATGTAAACAAACACGTTGGTTACGGGAATACAGCCAGCTAAAACGATCAAATAACACCTGCTGAGAGAGAGCTGGCCGTTGTCCAATCGAGATCCACACACGGCTATCATTTCACAACCAGTTTTATACTAGATCAAGTAGTGAATTTCACACATCATTACCGCGAGAACTCGATCATCGTCAGGACCTTACAGCGACACACCACTCAAAATAACGTCTTGGACCTCTGTTTGGCCAATGGACTGAAACTTGGATTTGCTCATATTTATAAAACGAGCGAGTTACTAGGACAATAGAATAATGACAATGTAATTACTTGGCAAGATCGACAGGACAACAATTAGGGGTTTAGTGATGGAAACGTGTACATTTTGTTTCAATTCCCTCAATTTCTACTCACAAAAATGAGCTGGATAAAATTGCCTACGGAGGACAACCGATTTTTTTATTCATGGGTTATATCAAATGGGGTTATTCACAAGCATTATATTTATAATGTTTCATATTTTCATATTCTTCTTGATATTCTTGATGAATGAATAATATACATTATAATTCTTCGGAAAAAGAGGTGGCAATAATTTTCATAAATATATAGCTCGGAACCATAGAAAGAAATGTATCTTCGCTAGATTTTTTCATCTAAATAATATATAACTCTTAGGTTCATTTTCGCTACATTTTTTCATATCTATTTTAGTTTCTTGAATTTCTCAGGTTTCCTTGCTCGTTTGGAACACTGTATGTACACTGCTAGATGGTATGGAATTATTTACCAACCCTCGGGCACTTCTTGTTCAGTCTTGTACGAGCACAGATGAGGTTGTGGTGGGAGTAACCTACCAATCTAAGGCAGTAACTTATATAACGTTACTTGGATAGTGATTTTACGAGGTTATCGCTTTTACATTAACTTTTAATAGCAGTTAGAAGTTATTGTCTATATAACACGAGGCGTTCGATTCGCTGTTGAAAATAACGAAATGCATTGAAAGAGGGACTTAATTCACGATTCACTGCCTGGTCTCATCCCTTTAGTCTACATTATCACCCAATTTACGAACAGATCAGTACCTAACTTGATCAATTAACTTCGTAAATATTCATCATAGTCTCTATTAGCCCCTCATTATCAAATACTTTCACGATAATGGTCAATGAAAAATGTATCTGTTATTATCAATGTGTAACTAAATAAAAACATGGTTGAATAAGCATAAACAGAATTTAGAATATAATATCAATGTTGGTAGGTTGATGCTAAAAGTATCAGTATGAAATGTTGGTAATAAAACCTCACTTTAGGTTGTTGTTTCCTTCTTATTGAATGACAATCATATCACTGATGTTGACTTCTGTGGCTACGCTGTTTTTTATATGTATAAAAGAGAGCATGAAAAACTTGGTGAGGATCACTTTTCAATTTTCTCGAGTTAATCAAACGTCACCTTGGATTAGTACCATAATCTCAAGCGCTTCACCTTTTTTAGTTTTAGATTTTCCAGAGAATTTCCTTTCTCACTTCTTTACCCTTTTTTACAGCGAAAGAGCGATATAGATCCTTCACAAATATTCACTTGAGAGATTTTCTTATGATTAATGACAACGTCGTATAGCGTATCATAACCCACAGGTAGCACGCTAATGTCCTGGACACGACCGCTTATAAAGCTTGCTAATTGCTAATTACAGTAAATTGTGTCGACACGTTATCTCGCACTATGATGAGTTTCACCATGACGATCCAATGAACGAATTATTTCACCGTAACAGCTGGGGATAATAATCAACTTGAAATTCATCGTGAAACTAATTTTAGAATTAAATCTCTATTTATCCACGAAGCAGCGCGTAATTTAAACAAAATACTAAATGGTACAGATGAAAACCAAATAAATCTTTGGAAGCAAGTTAGCTGTAAATCTACTGATCCAAGTGAACCAGTCAGAAACTTTACGGATCGATTCGCTAGATTTACCGGTACGGAAAAAAAACGTGCAAACGTATTACTATATGAAACTGACTCTAGACTCTACCTTGGAAAAGGAAGTCAAGTTCAAACGTGTAATTCCATATAAGAAATGGGTTTCTGTGAACATGTTTCAACTGCCATCCGTTCATTCGTACCCACAAATAATATAGCTATTGGTGGGGTTATTAAGCAAATAATCAATAACGGTAGCCGGCTGTGAACCATGATAATATTAGTGCTGCTCAATGAATCACAATTTAGTATATCACTAATATACGGATCAGTAATTACTAATGATAAAGTACCTAATGCTCCATAAGTTCACTGAAATCCATTCTGCAATGTGATCTTTACTCTTCACAAATTGTAGTCAACTGAAGGGTAATAACTAGATCCCATGGCTACTAAAGCTATGGGAGTGAGAACGCTTTCCGACGATGAACTACGAAAGTATTTTACGGCATATATCTAATTAGATTATTTACTAATTATCCAATTAGAATATGACTGACTCAAGTGGCATCGACTTGATGAAAATCCAATAATTGAAAAGTTTGATTGACTGATGACTAAGAAAATACAGTCTTTAGAAATGTATCATAACTTCTATTGGTTGTAAAATAATGAGTGGGTGTGGAGTGTTATCAGAAAAAAAAAAGAAAGATCTTGAATGTGTAACGTGTAATTTCATTAGCTTAAGAATCAGATTTACTTCAGTCAGTTCAAAGTTGTCAAAAGCTGGTCAAAATTGATAGCATACATTTGTACTCAATTTGTGAAGAAATTCTCAAAAGTATCCAGTTTACAGCATGAAGACACTTTGTATTACACGCCCCAAATTTGAGTAACTTTGTGTCGAACAAGGACTTGATATAACATAAATTTTCCTTTGCGCTTTATAGTTTTGTATCTTCAATCAAGACCCATCTTGCGCAGTATTACAAAACATGTCGGTATATATAATTGTGTACTCAGTACCATGTACATATTCATTTGTTCTATGACTTATTTGCATATTGCAATGATGATGAATCATATTTTTATATCTCTTCGTTGATTTTGAAAGCACATTTTACACGAGCTGTGTGTATAAACTCTATTACAATATCATGTCATGTCGATTAAATAGGTCAAAACGAGTATATTTCGCCATCAACAGAACCCACAGATTCCATTACTGATAAACGATTATTAATGAGATGTACTTTTGTTACAATGTTTCAACCACATGTGTATAGATGCATGGATGTGTCACATGGTAATCAATAAAATACCATCAATTATAATTATATATATATATATATATATATATATATATATATATATATATATATATATATATATATATATATATATATATATATATATATATTACTTATATATATTCGATTTATAGGCTGAAATATGTAAGAGCGAAGTGGGTGTTGTCGTGAGTATAACGATATTCGTTTTAGACGCTTCATATAGAAGCTAATCCAACAGCCGAACAAGAATATTGTTCCTGTATAGCTCATGAATTCTATCGGCAAGCGAGATAAATGCTCAAGTGTAATAAAATATCTACCCCAGCTCGTTAAAACTAGAGCAGAGTGAGGAATTCTAGGGACAGGAAACGACCCGATATTTTATCACAAGTTAAACTTAATTAGCTGTATACTTCTATTCAATTGAGAAACAAACAATTAACCCAAATACTTAATTCAATTGTGAAGGTATACGGTTTAATTGACTAGAATCAGAATGTGATTACAAATATATCCGAATGGGCATACTTAACATGTTTTAATCGCATTACTATATTAGTATATACTGTATTTTCCAATAATCTCACCCATGAAACTGAGTGATGATAGTGTATCACATATTATATAGATTTCGATCTATACAAAATAATAAATAATGAGTTAATAGGGCAAATAATAAGAAAACGGCTAGGCAGGTTATGTTCGAATTTGGAATAAGTTTTGAATGTATGTCAATGAAGCAAACAGCCTTCTGTCAAGTGACGTCATCCACTGTTGAAAAAGACAGACAACCAGGGGCGTCGGAACACTTTGAAAGTTGGGGAGGTCAAGCTCAACAATTGCGACCAAAATGACAGCTAATTTAAAGAAAGTGGGTTTCAACAGGAAACAGCGAGACAAATTGAGTCTTGAAAGTCAATTCTTGAAAATTGAGTCTATACACACACATTTTCATGGAAGTAGCTTGTCAACAGAGTGAGGCTATGGTGAGCGTATGATAGCGTAACATTTCATTAATTTATTGCATATTTTACGAATTTTACGAAACAATCCATGGTGCAAAAGATATATTCACATTATGATCGAAATAAAAATATTCGTGACATGTTGCTCAATGTTTTACTCGCGACTTTTAGTGCAATTGTCGGGACTTTCTTCAGCTTGAGACTTTCACGTACGCGAGCATGCGGGAAAATTTTATGCGTGAACTGCCTGTTGCCAATTACTTCATCGTTACTTCGTACCTACAATAATCATGAAAAACAAATTTAGTTTTTAGGGCAAAACACGATTATGAGCGGCTATATAATAATGTGTTCTTGATGAACAACGCCAAACTGGGACAAAATGTTAGAGTTTTGTTTTCTATTTAATCTTTTCAAGTTCTATCTGTATATAACGGTACGCAGTGGGGTGAAAATCATTTCGACTCAATTCGATAGACCATGCACATACACATACAATTTCTCCGTCGAATAGGTCGTATAAAATACATGTATATATAATTCTTCTCATGTAGTTAAAACGTGAAAAGTAATGAAAACAAATAAGAACTTTATTGATCTCGTCTTCTCTCTCCACAACAACGTCCTTCCTGCTTAGTTTACCCATTCCATGCTATGCATAATAATGTCAGTGAGGCTCCCGCGCGATACAAGCATTTTTTAAAAGCGTTATATGGAGTATTTACTTCGTTCATCATGTCACAACTCTGGCTCGATCAGTCTCGCCACTGCCTAACAAACTGAAGTCGAATCGAGCGAGGTTTCGAGTCCTGCTTACTGATAGGATTTATCATCATTCACTCATTATCCGCTAAATCGTGCCCCAAAATAGCTTAGCTGCTGACGGAGAGGTGTTGTACAAAAAAGAATCATCAACATCAATTAACAGTTACCTTAAAAAACGTGTAACAAACAATGTTTCAAAATGTGCACAGTTATTATGAACCTACACTATGCTCACGTACGACTTACATTATTCTTCACGACGTAGTTTTTGTATCATTCACAAGTACACCACACCAACTACTGATTAATTCAGAATCAACTTCAACTTTCAAACGCTCAACTTTTATAGCGCCCGGGCTGATTCGAATCGATTTTCGTTCAACATGTAATATGCAAACAAAATGTATTCACCAAAACCATTTCAAATAAAAATATGCCCCTATACTGTTTTCTACAGTGTCTCACAAACTTGGCTATTATAATTGTTTTCATAGTTATTCGAAAGGAATGAAAGTTCAAGTCGATTACTTCTATCCACGGACGTAGGAGATGGTCTACCAGTAAATTCTAGTAAAAATATCAATAAATACATAATTTCGCAGTAACTTCGAGAAATAACTCTTTTGAAAGATGCATATGCTTTTCATATCATAAACCTCGTCTTAAAAAACATAATATCTGAAAAATACAATAGCTTTGAAATACAACCAGGGACGTCGTTAGGATTAGTGTATTGGGGGGGGGGCGCAGGTTGGGCCTCACGGTGAATTTTTTGTACCATTTTTGAAGTGATTTTGTCGATTTACAAGCAATTTTGGAGGCAAATAATTGAATCAGTTTGAATATTTTCGAAGTTATTTTCAATAATTTTGTTAAACAAAAAATTAACATTGTTTCCCATTAGCGACATTTGATACGCGATTGCCGGAGAACGAATCGTTGGATCGACACCGGGTCAACGGTGGCTGGAAGAGGTTCACTAAATACACCTTCCCGTCTACGTTTCGTTCGGATCGTACGATTAGATTTCGTGCTAGAGCGCCCCACCTTGGACCCCCTAACGACGTCCCTGAATACAACGATGATATTGTTTTTTTATTTTTGGTACTGAACCATTTTCTTTCTTGGGTCTCCTTTCTTCTTCTTTCTTTCTTGGATAGCTACAGCACACTTTTGCTATATCATAGGTCATGAGTGTGAACACTTGTTGGAATTGAGGTTTATAGATTATAGGCAGGTCGTCACTACCGTAATAACGATGATTATAAGTGAGATCGTGAAGTACTTGTGTTGTATAACGCATGGAAAAGTGCTCCCACGTTGATGTACTTATATTCTAGTGCACAGTGGGAAACCAGTGAAATCAGTGGAGGTGCCGTGTTTTGTAACACGCTCTCATTCCATCATTGGAAAAACGTAGTGAAGACTCATTCGCTGTGAATTAGTATGTTACTCTTGTGAGGTCCAGTTTTACCATCTGATTGTTAGTGAATTAAGCGATAGTTAGTGGATTAACTCGTCATCACATGTTATTTTTGTATCTTGACTTCTAGTTGGAGGATTACAACTTCACTAAGATTCGTAAAATCAGCTTTAAGCACTCTAGACCTACTGGTCGTAAGAATTTCCCAATCGACACGGAGCTTAAATCAATACTCAGATACCAATTGGAAAATCATCAAGCTAGAAAACCAACGATGTTTTATATATTTTTTAATTATGATCAGTACCTCTGAGATTTATATCGAATTATGAATGAGTGGGTGATAATGAAATGATGAAGTGACTAAATATGGAAGGACGCTAGGAAAACCCGATGACTTATGGAGGACACGAACCCAAGCCCGAACTGACTTCATTTTCTAAAGCGTAGAATTAGCTAAATGAGCCAGTTTTCATTTACATTTACAAAAAAAACATCGATTTTGAACGGCTAACAATAAACGAAACATTTTTCGTTTGTTAAAATTGAGTCCCCGTTATTGAGAGAAATTTATCAACTGTTATCCCAAGAAATTATGCAAACGAAATTAATCATCATCAGTATACGTTAATCCATCACTGCGAGAAGAGCGTGTTTCCAGTGTTGAATGCAACTGAAAATGAAAATAGCTGTAGTCCTCTATTTTGATAATAATAATACTACTCCGCTAATCAAGAACAATGAAAATTTTACGACATTGCATTCATTTTTTGTGTGCGTTTCATTTCTCCTACGCGAGACAGAGCCATATCGCTTGACCCAGTTGCCGAACAATACCGGCTCGAGAGTTCATATATTATAGTGGTTTTAGCAATTTAGACGACGTGCTATGATGAACCCCTCAAGGTTAACCCATTACACGTGCTATTATCATCCCACGGGAGATCGCCTCTCTCTCTCTCTCTTTTCATCTCTCTCTTGAACTCATCGAGAACGGGAAGAGAATGAGGATAAAATCGATGTCCCTCAACGGGGGACTGAAGGAGTAAAACCTTCAAGACGGTAAACGCAACGTGATACAGCCACACTGTTGGTAGACACCGGAGGGACGAGAAAATAAAACTATTTATAGGATAGTATTTACGATTAGAAACACGAAATACATCTCTGTTATTCCTTATGAGGACGTATGAATAAACTGACGATGATCAGTGGTTGCTAAACGGCCTAACCAATTACCACAGTACATAACACTATTAGCATTGGGTAAATAGACAAGTACAAGTATAAATAACATGAATAGACCAGAGAATCTATCTAGATTCGATTCCAAGACTGATAATAATATTACAGTTTATCATAAAAATCGATTACTTGAAACTATTGGCGTCGATGTATGTTGACTGAGGTGATAGGAAAGTGGAGAGATGGTGGAGGAGCCGTTTCAGTACAGTCATACTATTTTAATGACAGAGGTAAACCCCGAAAACATCTTTCAGGACAACAGCGGGTATCAAACCCCGGTATACTGAATGACATTTTAGCGTTCTAGTCATATTTACAGCGTATCAGTTTGCATTTATTTTAAATTTTTGTGTATATACCCAGTTGTATATCCCTTGAAAGAAAACTTATTTCTACATGTATCATCTCTTTGTTTCCAGTACAATTCGTTCTTCGTGGTTGCCAAGTTCGACCTGCGTAAGACCTGGATCGAACTGATGATCGCCGTCATCGTTCCCACCGTTCTCTTCTTCCTCTCGTGCGCTACCCTCTGTATCATCACGCGGTCAGTCAAGGTAGGCGACGATGCGAAGATGCGCTGCAAGTACTGCACGAGTGACATGGAGGACGCCGAAGAAGAGGAGGAGGAGGAGGTTGAGCAGCTGACACCGACAGTGGAGGGTAACAATACGGCGACAGTCACGACTACGAACGAGGGACGGTAAACAAGATGTGAGGTGGAGGTAGGATGAAAAAATGTGAGAAGTATTGGGAAGTGACGAAGATACGGACGATGAAAAAAATAGAGGGTATGAAAAATTAAAACTGAATTGTTATGGTTTAACGGTGATGATTTGCGTACGTTGATGTCCATGTTGAATTATATTCAAAACTACGAAATGTCACTATCCAAATGTCTATGTACGGTCTCCATTTGACCATTCCTTATCGGGTGTGAAAGCGAATCACGAATATTGATTCGATGGAGAGATAAGGCGCTGTGCCCGTCATCAAAAGCTCGTCAACGGTGCTGAAAACCTTCACAACTGCTTCGAACTACTTACTGTGAATAAGTCTCGGTTATATCTGAAACCTGTGGTGTTATACATTTTACTGCCCTAATGGTATACATATATTATATAATACATGCGTATACATATATTATATAACTTATATTATAATATATATATATATATATATATATATATATATATATATATATATATATATATATATATATATATATATATATATATATATATATATATATATATATATAAGGGTACACCTTTTAGATGAACATTGTACAGGTTAGTCACTAAGTTGTGAGAATTACACTCTAGCTGACAAGTAGCAAAATTATTATCATTGATCAAAATAATTCCATCAGTCATCTCAATGAACAAGCACCATTGACTACAATAGAGGAAAGAGTTATCAAGAAGACGAGAATACAGAAGTATAGTATTTCTACAGAGAAACGCATAAAGAGAAATACGAATGAAGATGTATAAAAGAACCACTGAAATTATAGACTGATTGACGAAGAAGAGCTCTGATATCAAAATACTTGAATCTGATCTCTCGTAGCAAAACATAGCAACTGTTATATTTACAGGTATAAACTGATTTGAGAATTAGTCAATATTGTTCGAATAATAACACAGCTATTTGATGTTGTAGTGTTTAGAGATCTGTACGAAGAAAATTAAGCTCAAAACTTGGATAGTAGGCCTACATATATACAGTTTAGAGTTCGAACAAATAACACAGAATGTCACAAAATGAAACGTAGTCGAAGAGTACGTATCTTGTAAATGGGCGCATGACAGTCAATACATGTAGGAGAATATATTAGTTTTTTGTAACAGCATGTGAACGGTATAAGATATGAAGATTATAATCCGGTGAAACATAGATATTTTTAATATCTACACAAATGTATGACTTTATAGACTGTTTAAACTTATATTATATAATTTTGAAATCTAAAATAATACTCGTGCAGCCCGAGAAAACATTTAGTGCTTGAGATTGATAGTTCCTCACAACTAAATTACGATTGGTAGGTATTGAGATATTCAATGTACTTTTTATTGGCACGCCTAAATCAATTTCCAACCATGCATTAATTCAGATTGATATTTTGGTATACATTGACTTCCATGCGCTCCCAAAGGAATACACAGAAACCGGAAATTAGAACCAAATGTCTAGAACTAAATGCATTTTGCTATTGCCACTAACAATCTGCAATTGAGAAACCCTACTCAAAGGAGTCTGCTAATGAAAGAAGACACCAATTACTATACGTATTACTTCTCTCAGAAGTAACAATAACAAGTACCATATGCTAGACAGGCAAAACAAAACAACCAACTACTAATGTCACTACTCATAGCACAAACAAGTAAAAACTGACGAAAGTTCATTGGAGAGAACATTCTGATCTGTATAATGAAATAAATCACATGAACACAGCTGGACTGATAAAGTGTTAGCAACACGAACGAAATATAGCCAAAATATCTAGACAAATTCAAATCTATAGGATTGGATTTATAGTTTAAAAAGTCGATTAAATTTCAAGCTTGCGACACAAGTAACAGTTGAGTTCTGCGTTTGACCGCGAGAACATCTAATTGTTTCTCGTAGTCCATAGAGAAGTTACTACAGTCCACAATGACGCAGTCCACAGTCGAATTCAGAAATCGACAGATATACCTACAGCTCTACTGGTATAGTTTTAATTGTGCAGATCAGATAGACCGAACGCACAATCAATAACTAATTCAAGTAAATATTCGAAAATAAATCTCATATATATTTCATATTTCATAGCATTAATCCTAAATTATATCATGAATCCTTTCTAAACGCTTACCTGAGTGAGTAAACGTTATTAAAAACGACTCGACCCTAGGCCTATTTAAATCATATTATTGTAAGAGTGCGTGGGAGTGGAATTAGCGGATTATCAGTGTTTCGGTTTTAGCTTTTGAACGGTAAGAGATATCGAAATTTCAAAAAACGAAGAAACAAAGATATTTCCAATACCTTCAAGACGGTGTAAGTAATAACTATTTATCTCAGATCACCTGATTGTCCGGCGTATACGCTTACAAGTACACATTTTTTATCCGTATGCCTGAAAATTATGCAATGTGAGATAAATAGTCAGCACTTGCACCATTTTGAAGTTATTGAAAATATCTGTGTTTTAGAATTTCGTTTTAGAATTTCGATATCTCTTACTGTTCAGAAATCATCACCAAAACACTGATAATCCGCTAAATCGACTCCCACAAACTCTCAAGTAGGAACGAATCACATCGAAAGTAGGAGAAAGTAGAAAATATAATGATGAAGTTCAACGAACAGGCTGGCAATCTGGTGATTTAAAATATAATAATTAAGACTATTGAAATATATCGAAGTGTTTGATTGATATATTCTGAGCTTGTAATGAATGCGAAATTACATACTTAGTTAAATACTAATTAATATGTAAGATAATCATGACTAAACGCCAAACTATTAACATTATTCCAAGTACCTACACATGCATTTAAGATAATATACATATAGATATATATTATAGAAAGAAAGAAAGAATAAATAATGTAATTATTATATCTAGGCCTACATACACACACACACACACTAATATATATATATATATATATATATATATATATATATATATATATATATATATATATATATATATATATTGTGCGCTAGGCACAATGGTACGTCCATCGACCGTCTAATATTTCATCATATTTTGGCGTGAAATTGAAAATCCATTTCTTATTAAATATAGATAGAGTAATGAAGTAGAAAGATACGTTTCAAATGATATTTCCTATACTGGAACTGTATGATATAGACTATACCACATACCCTTTAAAAAGTTCATCACAACGATGTGTATAGAATACTCAATATGAGGAAACAGTAAATCATTCATATTATAATATTCGTTATAAATACGAGATTAAAATATACGATATACATGATAAGCTATATCTTCATTCATCATAACGATATTTTCTGTATATTTAATAAAATCAAATTTAATAAAGTATTAAAAGAAACTTGAATAAGTATAGGCCTATAATCTATAGTTATATGAGAGCTAAACACACTTGGAATCACACTAAATGAAACTCATGACTGTTTTAGATGTAAACACAGCAGCTGGCATCATGTCGCCCATAGTTGTTGCACAGTTATAGTTCATCTGGGGTTGTTCGAAACACGAACATTGAAACAAATTCGGTTATTGAGTGTCCGTCGAATTGAACATTGAACCACTAAAAATGTACGACTAATTTGTTGAGGTCAATTTTCGTCAATTAAATAATATGTTTTAATTTTCTAATGCACTAAACTTTCATCATGATGACGATCCTTTCTGCACATTTAATAAAATCAATGTTGATAAAGTATTAAAAGAAACATAAATAATATCTAGTTATATCGCTTGGCGGGTGGAGCAGGGTGTCCGCGGGCGAAGGTGAATTGAGATTGCATATATGAGAACTAAAAACACAAAGGATAATGCATATAATGAATAAATCATGTCTACTGTATAAATAGAATCTATATTCACATAAATAACTATGAAAGTTGCATAAACAACCAAAATAGTTTGAAAATAATGTAATTTCTAAGTAAAATGCGATACATGCTTTGATAGACTGTTGATAAATTTTCAATGTTATACGCATTGCACTCGGTTATAATTTCTGAGACATCCCTGCCTCCGTGGTGCGTGGACCAATAGAAAACATCTTCAATCAGTTTGACTAAAAAAAATTTAATCAAGTCGTGTTGACGGATGAGCAATCTGAGATAATCAATTGTCACACCTATGCTGACTGAATCTCTGAATAGTATGTATACAATATATAATAATAAGTTTGGTTATTATTTCACTACAATACGCACAGCAAACATATTAATACGGCTTTGATTGCAGTAGCAAAGGGATTTATTCACAAATTACGAAATTTAATTTGGATAAGGATGATGTAGAATAACCATAAAAATTTCAAATACAAAAAATATCCGTATTAACAAAACAAATAGACTAACTAATTTTGAGATTAGTGGACTAACGTGAAGATGTATTCATCCATAAAGTCAACTTAGTAAACACTATACTTACGAAATAAAACTTGAGTTCAAAATATTGCCAAGAACACCTATAAAAAGTACACACAATAAAACTACGACTATTTGTACTGCCCCGAAGCGAGACTACGTTTTTTGCTGTGGTTCCAAGTGAATTATATTGATGTAAAATATATATAAGTATTATATTCATTGCCCATCAAATATATTTCAAGCACGCATTTTTAGGCAATTCACTTTTCGTATCTACACGTTTTTGTCATGCACATATTCTGTATCTCTTTGGTATTGTAATCCAATATAAAGAATAATTTTCTCATTTTCTATTTGAATGTATATATAAATATATGTGTGTATAATCATTCATCATAATAATTATAAATTCTGAATTACAAAAAAGCTAATATTGTTTTGAACATTCTCATATATCATGCAAAGTCGTGCAATGACATGAAAGGTACCTAAGACATAAAGTATTCTTTCTAAGAATATTATGGATATAACTATATCTACACTATTTATAAGTACAGTAGTTCTGACAATTCCAGTAAAATGAGTACATGTACTTCTATGTAGTATTTTCACTAAAAATGTATTATAAACCTATAGAGTATAAATTCCCTCATAGAATTGTGTACAGTTAAAGGTAGTTATTCTTCATATCGTTCTGAATTGTATATTCTAAAAATTATTCCCCTCGTTGTTTTGAATGTGCCTTGATCACTCGTTCATTCATCAGAATAGATCTTAGATGTTTGTTTTTATCTTCGCCTTCACGTTATGATGATATTTCTCTAGTCTACTATCAATGTTATATATCAATATCAAAAACACTATTATATTTAACTTACCCATATACTATATTTAGTATTATTAAGTATTGAATATATTATTATTGTAATACAGACAAATATAATAAAATATATAAACATATAAAATGTGTAATATTATTTCCGTACATGAACTTTATATCACTGACCTACATAAGTTAATATATCTCCTCGATAAATTTGTATACGTTGACTAATTTATGTTTTTAGTTATAAATCGTTTTGTCTTGGTATGTTGTTAAACATGGAAGAATAGGTCACAAAATGTCATCCATGTTTAATGCACGTACCATCGTCGACAGAAAGAAATCAATATTAACCCTCGCTTATCTAGATTGTTCATTATTAAACTCTCTGATGTCTATCTGTGTGCTATCAAATTCCGGTAGAGTGCGGTAGTAAAATTCCAAGTCGCGATGTGCAATCCATTTCCCAGCGGTAATATCACGTCGCATTATTGCTAGGAAAAATAAAAATATCAGCATCACTTTTATGTTATCCTAAAATCCATCTGTAGGAAACACTCTAATCAATGGCAGTGCACAAATGGAGATAGAATTCAATCATTCGAACAGGTTTCATCACTTATTACTAGCTGTCGATTATTTCATATATTGCTCCTAATAACACGATTATCTAGACAGCTCAATGAGAACACGCGATCGACCACATTGGTTCATGTTCAATTATTGAAAAACCATTCAATCATTATTTAAGCAGAATCTGTAATCATGAAAAGGACAATCGAAACATTATTTTCTGAAATTCTATGCAAAAATTGTAACAGATTTGTTTACAGTTAGAACGAGGGAGGAGTAAAATTGTCTGTTTTAAAGATCCAAACCATAAATTCATTATCTTTATTATTATAAATTGAAGTCGAGTATAACATTTTCATGCTATAACTTAATTACTGCGTTTTCCAGGTATATAATCGATTGGCCGTCAACAAAAATATTGACAGAATCATACGAATAACTGTAATGAAACAATCACTATTTGTCAGCTTAGGGCTTTTAAACGCGACTAACAAAATTGAAAACGGAAGCTGCTATTTGTCTCGGCAGAAGCTGATTTATATAAATACCTATATCTTCTTCAACAAATATAACTCGCAGCTAGCGGTCTATTTTTTTCATGCATAGACAGCTACACATGAAATGTATAGATTTTCCAATAATTTTAATATCATCTTATCCAATCTGACTTGTATTATGGCCATTACTGCATCCCATCCCAATATTGATATAAAATGAACGTATATTTTACAACCTGCGACCTATATATCATAGTATTTCCTTCTGCGTCGTAATCCTGAACACAATCCCAAATAGACTTACGTTTACAGAACCTTCCGGGCGATCGACGAGTAATTTTAACGACCTTCGGCACGCACATGCCTGTTATTAAATGAGGAAGAGAATTGGAAGATCTTCCCAAATTGGGAAAAAAATATAATAACGACGTAGATACTGGTGATATAAAAATATTTGTCAGACTAGAGAAGAGAAGTTCTGAAGAAGTCGACTAGAGAAGAAATATATATAATGAGTTGAATTATCTTATTCAAGTAGTTAAGACAGTCATGAAATGATGAACAAATTACATTATTATGTTATTATATTAGATCCTACCAACATAACGAATAGTTAATAATAAGCCGACTCATTTAATTCATTATTATTGGGTTTAATGACGCACTCTACTGAGGACTTCGATCTATTGGTGTCTGTGAATGATATATGAGATGATGGGATGATGGGATGAAAGGTTATTTTATCAGGTGTTTTTGAATAGTGGAAAAGAGCCGGTCGTGGCCTGTTATTAAGGAACCATCCCAGTATTGACCTGACCGACAGAGAGAAACCACGAAAACCCTGTCAGGATGATCGACCATAGCGAGAACCGACGGTTCAGTGTATTAACCACTCGGCCACACGTCTCGGTATGACTGACTCATTTACCAAATCTAGGAGTTACGACACCGCTCATCCATCACCTCAAAAATACGTACTGTTTTCCCTCTTTTAATTTATATTACATATTCTGGTTGAATAGAATAGAATAGAATAGTCTTTATTCATCATGTAAGTATGCAACATTACAAGTCAGAAACAGGCGAGGTTCAATCGGGTGACTGCTCTTCCACCTAACTTGAATGAAACATCATCAGGTTGGCAAAAGTGGCAGCTGTCTTCTCTGCGATCTGCTCGTTACCTATTCACGAAACAACCTTTGGTAATTATATTAAATGAGAGAACAACGCAAACGGTGTGTTTTACCACATTTTCAGAGGGATATTAGTACGATTATAACCCTTGGAAAAAAAACAAAAAAAGTAACCACTACTTTACAACGTCACTCATATATGAGCTACGTGAAGTTCAATCATTTTGTTTTTACGTATTACTCATCTCATAAAGGTACAAACTTCTATTTATGACCGCTGTAAGTTTTCAGATTAGTAAATTAATTACAAATTGCATATTGCATGCTCTCACATCCAACGTTTTATCCAACATCATTATAATTTATGATGCCTTAATTATATTTAAATTATGATCATTACTATATATTCCGTTTCAAGTATTAGAAATAAATGCAAATCAAATAAAAAAGTACAGGAAAATAAGTATGGCGTATAAAAACAGAGATATAAAACATTAAACACACTTAAAACAGCAACATTACAAATGTATTTCATTTAGATTTGTTGTCTTCTATCTTATACCCAATCCTTACCTATCGGTATGAAAGCTATAATCCAAGATGCAAAATAATCTCTCTCTCTCTCTCTCTCTCTCTCTCTCTCTCTCTCTCTCTTTCTCTCTCTCGCTCTCCCGCTACATCTTTTTATTGGTTTTATTAACACGCCTTGTCGTACGAGAAACTTTGAACAGGAAATGGAACGTGGAAAGTTGGCTTCGTGATTCCACTTCCAATAGTAAACGGCGTTCTTGTGTCCGTTTTCACCCTGTGTCCCTCTTCTCCTTCTTACAAATTACCGAGAAGGATCGATATTACACCTGATATAGGCCTATATTCTAGAAGTCACAGCTTTCGGACGTATACATGTATGAACATGGCAATTGTATGTAATATAATGTGTGAACAGATGTAATGAGGCATATGTGACATTCAATTATACTTGACAAATCGATGACCACAGATGAGAGTCGAGTAATAACAAATTCGAACTCTTTCTAGTCAATTATTTGACAAATTTGTGTTAACAAGTACATTTTTGAGCTATAAATCTGTACAATACGAATGATACTTCATTCAACGAAAATTATGTGGCAAAAGATTAGTGGTACACACTACATTCAAACAGGGATTATTAAAAATATCTAAAGGTCTACTCATCATTTTTTTGATTCGTTTTTATGTTTTCGCAAATAAATGTTATTCACTCAATTCAATCACTAAAACGACACCCGAACGGATGTAGAAATTTTGAATTGAACCTTCGTTCATCACATGACTATTACATCCCCAATTAAGAGGGTTGAATAGGTGAACGTTTCTCTTTAAAATAATCCATTTCCATCCTCAACTACCTCTCGTCTAAAAATAGTACAGAATACCACAATGCTATTTCCCAGGACATTCGACATTCGGACACATACCAGGTAGTCAACATACCATTGACTATCGATATACTCAGGACGTCCCATGTATAAGTTCCTTGACGAGAATGAAAATTCTTTGATTATCACCCAAAGTTACTACAGTCGTCGCTACTCATTCTCCGAGCGCTGTTAGCACTCACGTTGAACACTTGTCAAGCATCCAGGCAAACATCGACTGGAGCACAATCGCTGGAACGATTTTCAGCACTCTTAGCGGTAACCGTCGGTTCTATACGATAAATGGCGTGGGATAGGCAAATAAGTGGGGATAAGTGTGGGGATGAATTTCAATTTCACGTTGGTTGAATTGTCTTTATATATCTTTAGTCTATGAACATACCAAGGTTTCTATTGGTTGCCAACGTACTGTATAATAATAATGCTGGAACTATTATAACATATTAGATTGTACTGAATTCGCAGGAACAGAACGTTCGTCTTGTCTCTCAATCTCCACGATATTGATTGTGTGAGCCGTCAGCTGTTGAGAGGAGTCGAGATATCCGAGATTATTAAAATAGCTTTGTTGAAACGAGATGACATACATACATATTATATGGATATGTGTATATATATATATTCATGGACCCCTACATACGTACTGCATATATGTACGTGTAGAAAGGAATATGAAGCCGCAATGACAGAACATCGTGAAGAGCTTAGAAAATTGAAATTGAATTAATTTATACTATGCAATGAAATGAAAGTGAAATGAATAGGGATATATCTCCAGTTATGAATTCGATCTATTGAATTAGTTTGTTGCTAAGAATTAAACCCATTCTAACCCAAAAGAATATATGTACGGAATTCTTACCTTTTTTCTATCTATGACACTATTATGATTGTTGAGGATGAACCTCGTGAAATGAAGAACATAATTATTTCTATTCTCGAGCTTAATCCACATAAAACAGAAACTATTATTTCAAGCTTTGAAATTGAATTATATTCACGAAAACTCGGATATAGGCCTAATTGATAAAAGTATTACCACTATGAAATCTAAAAATTTTGCTTGTTTTTGTAGTAATAAACAGTTTCCCACGTGAAAATTATCAGCGCTAGAAGCAGTTTTGGAATTGTGCTAGATCGCGGAGCTACAATATAAGACTCAATTTCAAGTACGGGAAAAATGGTTGTTTGTTTTTGTGCGATGTTGTTTTGTGTGTGCGTCATACATGTCAAAAACAGAAACCAATAAAATTTAACCAGAACTTTTTTCTATCAGAAAAGACTTGGATATATTGTGGCCAAATCGATCCAGATATACTTATGAAAAATTAAAAGCGAGTCAAGGAGAGAAAGAAACTTTCTAGAAACTTTTCCGTATGCGCTCAGTCATCTGACGAAGACACTAATGGTGTTTTGCTAGCAATACGGAATCTATTAATTAAAATTGTATGTGAACATACATTTCACCATTTAAAAAATTCAACACATAATTAAACTCAATTCAGTTATTTTCCATTAGTTCTAATTAGCACCAATATCCATGCATTCTAGTACGGATATGTGCCTTTGTGAATGATGTGAAATAATTACCAAAAGTGCATTATAGTCATTATTATACGTCAGTGTAGCGCCGTACTTTTGTACACGAGCTATATAGATAGATGGTAGTCGTCCGAATCAATAAAACACATTTCCCCGGTAAAAAGCTTTTAAAAACGAACATGTCGTATGGAAGTATTTCTGGCTTCGAAAGGGAATAGCGTTAACTTTAGGGATGCGGATCAATTGACTGTGCACGGAGATCTGAATGATGACGCAAGAAACAGAAGAAAAAACATTCAACCGAATATAGTTGAATCCACGAAAGAAGTTGGCATGCCACATGATTAGTTGTAAACATGTTGGTAATTGTGGAGAAAGTCATTGCAACGTTGAACATATTATTATTTTGAAAGATTTAGTTGTATATTTAATCTGAATCTCGCCTGGAAACATGACTCGCAAAATCTCAATATACCCTCTCTATAAATTATAACGGTGTAATTTGTTTTATATTACGGTTTGGTCGATTTTCTCCTTTCTAAGTTGTAGTATAACATGAATTAAAAAGATTTACAAGATCTTGACTCATTCATTTATTCAAATGTGTATTCAAATCTTTCATTTGATAATTAGAAAACTGAAATTTCACCAATGTCGGTACTATTTTTCTCAAGTTATACTTACTGCCTGACTGGGTCAAGTCACTGAAAAGCATACAAACAAGAGAATATGTTTTACAATTAACCTTTTGACGACTTTCATAACTCTTTAGACAGCAATACAAAAACAAAAAACCGGAATGGTACTTGCATGAAAACTTATCAGTCTCCTTCCTTCCTTGCCTCAACGTGCGATAAAACAAATCCATGAATAAGTCTATGTGTTTGCCGTTCAACTTCGATTCAAGTTTCATGTAAGTTGGCAATAAATGAATCTTTCCCCTGTGGGAAATGCTCAATCCCGTCTCAACATAATATTTCACTCGATATATTACAGCTATATAAGATCGAGATTAAATCCGATGATGAGCTATCATGTCTGCCTCATTATTTATCGTCAGTTTTGACAACATGCTAGCACCACATCTCACAAAACAATAAATAATATATTCAGATTATTAGCTATCCCCTCCATAAATATTTTGTTGAAAACACTGATTTTATAGATATCTGACGAGCATAATTATATATTGTTAACAAATGAACTGCAAGTTCGACGAACCTTAGAGAAGACAGACTTGAGATATAGCTTCCTTGACTCCAAAACGAGATGAACTTTTGAACTTCATTAATTAAAAATAAGAGAAATTACAGTGACATATTTGATTTTGATAATTGTAGGTACCAATTTCGAAACTACTAGCCCTCACCTTCGGCGATGTCCTAGATTAACACAGACAACACACAGATATAACTAATAAATCTAATCTAAATATCTAAATCTGAATCTATAAGCCTACACGGACGTGAATGTGCGACATGCCTACCAACATCATACATAACATAGGTATATTGTGTATACATGCCTCATACATTAAATCAGCATATAGCTATATATACTGTAGACTTGTTATTTCCGAAGTGCAAGCTGACACGCAATATCTTTTGTAAAATTACAATTTTATGATTGAAAAAGCTTTTCATTTTCAATACAGAAGTATTCTAACGTTAGCTGTGCTCATGCATACAAAATAACAGAATACGATTAGTGTCGAGTTTGTGTTGTAGAATATCGGAACATCGAATACCGGTCTAACTTTTCGATCACAAATAGGAAATTATAGAGACTTGAGAAGATATTCAAAAATATAAAAATGATATATCAAAAAGATATGACGATTTGTTGGTAAATCACAGGCACAATTTTTTTTACTTGCAAATAGATTGAGTCAGTATGAAAAAGTTAGTATTCTCTCTTTGCATGATCATATGGTTAGTTCGTTGGTTGGTTAGTACCTAATGAGTAAATAGTGAACTATTGAATAATAGGCCTATACGGCGTAACTGAATCCTGATAAACAGTGAATTTACCCGTAACCTAACCTACCAGGGCCAAGTATAGCTGTTACCTATCTATATGATCACAGAATAGAAAAAAGTAAGAATTAAAACTTAGCTGTGAAATAGAAAACTGAGCTTTGTGGGCAAATAGATTACACATATAATTGAGTATTGAATATTTAATTTGTATGTAGAAAAAAAATGACATTTAAAATTACGAAAAAAGTACATCGATTATCTTATATGAACTTTTTTGAATATTGATGACACTATTTCAATGTAGGCCCTGGATAAGGATTATTCCTGTGTCCTTTTAGTCAAGTTGGATTTATTCAGTTTTTAGTTTAGGTTTCAGTTAGTTTTTGGTGAATTTTTGAAATTGAATGAAATCATAATTCATAACAATTATAGTTCAAATTATAAACCGCACTCATCTGTTTCAATTTATACATTTCTACAGGTGGGGCTGGTTTGAGCACGGCACCTCCACGCGTGGGACTGGTATACGACCGAGATGGATCTGTACACAACAAGCAAAGCTAAATCTCTTGACAGTTTTTCTCTAGGCGTGACACCGAGTTACTAATTGAATATTAGATGAGGACAGCGTCTGAGAGTACTGCATATATACACACTCAAGTTGGCAGTAAACTTTGTACCGGTACGAAGTGACTGTTCCGGCAATTCCCTTAAGTGACCGACGATCATTTTGGCTGTCCACTCAGCTCGATTGTCAAGAACTTTGAATAATGCAATTCCCTCTTAATGGTGTTAGCGTATACTACAATGCACGAGACCCGAGACAATTTGGCGAAGGTAAACGTTTCTGCAGGCCGATTTCGACAGTATACTCACCGCTTTTGATAATATTGTAGTAGGCCTATAGCTATTATCGTTTTTGTTTAATAGTTATGAAAAACACGATTGAACATTCGAAAAACGCATAATAAATCAAAATGTAAATAGTTAGTGGTACCAATCATATAGTAAACATGAAGATATTGAGGGAAATTGTACGCCATTCAACTCGTCCTTTCTAATCATACATTGTCGGCCTAATACTGACTTTCCGCCATTTGTGGGTTGAAATGCATGGTTTTAATATTTATAGTATAGTACTGTTTTTCTATGAACGGTAAACGCCGCTATTGTAATTGTATTCTATTCCAACTCCTTGAACTCAGAAGTCTTTATATATGTCTACAAAGAACCTTCGTGTTACAAGATGAGAAATTCAAAATATTGATACACAAACCAACAAAAAAGTTATATTACTATTGTGTGGCTGGTATCTATACTTATATTCACGAAGGAAGAAGGTTCAGAGCGGCCATTACCTCTATCCCCGACCACTAGCGCACGGGTGGTTCAAGCGGGAGCCTGAAGAGCGTATACCGGAATAAAGTTGACTCAGTTGTGTGACGAGGATTTGGGTGTCCAACCTCACCGGAACCCTCATTTTACAACCCTCCATAAAACCATTTAAACCATACGTACCCCAAAGCCCATATCACACGACCGAGTCGCCTTCATTCCAGTATATGCTCTTCATCGTCCCCGTTCAAACCTTCTTTCGTGGATACGAGGCACACAAACGTTCGTGAATCGAAGTGTATCTACGAGTGATCGTCTAATCCCCAAGTTTACTGATGCAATTGCAATTCCAGGCCTCCAAGCCCACATTCCCTTGGGTAGACTTACATCACCAGTACAACTCGAAACCGAATATCAATCCAAGCGCGTCTTATCTCACAACTTATCTCGACTTATCCCGTCGGCGATCTTAATTTGTTTCGGGAGACAAGTAGAAGCTAGCTGTACTCGGATATGTGACGAGCTTATATATACCGTCTCGGTAACCGTTTCTCTAACCACTTCTAACCGGTTTTGCGTTCAAAGGATCGTATTACCACACAACTGAGGCGTGAAGTCAACTGAGGCGTACAGTTGCAAACAAATCTAGTCGATATATCGAGATAGAACGATAATTTTGTCATCCTATCTTTTGTCTAAGCCATTCAATTAAGAAGCTGTTGTTATTGTATAAAATAGAATAAGTTTTTATATTCAACTATCTATTCTTCCATTTCGATGTCGTTAATATCGTTCTAGTTATAAAATGATACCATAAAAAAGCTTAAAGAACAGGACCCTTTATACTGAATTGATTCGAGATAGATACCGAAACCGGAACCCTGATTTGTGTAGGTGGAACCGAAACCGAAAAAACATGAGGAGTTTGAGTTCCTTGTTTAAATACGTAACAGTAACGCACCAAGAAAACAACCTAGTTTCAAAACATGTAAACAATATAACAACATATCTGTTGGAAACCAGTATGTAATACAACTATCCACCATCATGTGCGGTATACTAAAGTAATTTTATCAAGGATGAACGATACTTCAATTTCTAGTCATTTCAGGTTGTTAAAGTGATGCTCGTAAAGCCAGCATGTGTTACAAACCACACGGATCTACAATTTTTCAATTTTCTTCATCAATATAATTGTTCTTCGGCGTTTCCAGACAAATTTTCCTTTACTACATACCAAGTAGGCCTATATTTTTTGTAACAAGATAAATGAAGGTTCCGATCGACCGTCTTCACCATTCCAACTAGTGTACGGGTGAATCGCTTCTTCATCTCTCGTGAGAACATGTATGTGAAGTGACTGATGTGTTGGGGAGAAACAAGAGATGAATTTCACAGTGGCAATCTAAAATAGTATTCGAGAGAAGAAATGTGAGATTGAAGAATGCTATTTGCATGCCTTGCATCCAAGTGTTCATGTAAAGGGTTGAAGTTTAGCACGTTCTATGGAGAAAACGAAATATTGAGAAATGTGTAGGTGGAACTGTTCGTATAGCATATTATTATACGATAAAATAATACTGCATTGTAACTAATAATAACAATAGTGTTTCAGCTGACAAAGTATGCTAATTCAAATTCAATTGAAATACTAGACAATAAGACTTATAAGACAATAGACTCGGAACTTGGAAGACAATACATTCGATGAGACGTTGAAGATTTTGAAATGTCTCGGGAAATCAAATAACCAAAGAAATGATATACCGTACCGGTATATGTAATATTTTACATTTCAATACGTTGGTTGATTGAAATCATCTCTACATCAAAATATAAGAAAATATATTTCTTTCTCGGAAATGTACTCTGACTCTCAGTCACAGGACACTTCGGAATAAATTAATCTTCCCTGCCAGGAACAATCAGTTTCTCACCTTCCATGGAACACTGGAGAATTTCAAAAGTAAAACAGACGGACGGAATGTTTTGAGCACGTACAATTAATTGTACTTATACCATTACTTCCATACGCTTGCTTCATGTGTCAAACTATCAAACGTTTCTACAGAGCTTCAAGTAAACAACAGTTTCTAGTTATTAGCTCATGAAGTACAAGCTACAGCCTACGTCGACTTCTATATAGAACTTACAAGTTGTAGAAATAGAATATATAGAACATATAGAAGCATATAGTCATTATATTATATACACCATAGAATATAGAATATAATATAGCATAGAATGTAGAATATAGAATACACAATATTTCAGTATACCTTAAGGCGTTGGCCTATATGGCCGTATATAGGCATATAGACATATAGAATATAGAACTTATAAGCATAGAGGCATACAGCTAGTACATAAATTATATAATATATATAAATGTTATAAATTATAGACATTATAGAACTGGAAGCTTTTGAAAGCAGCATTATCAGCCATTGTAATTTAAAAATATGTAATCGAGATTTAATGTCGAACAATCTTTGTAACAAAAAATCTTGACTTGTGCGAGCTATATCGACCTCGATCTATCTAGCAACAGCAATGACACAAAGACTCGTATGACAAAACAATGTGCATGTATACCACTGACGTCATCAAAGTGCATGTGCATGTTTTCCCGCCATTCATATAGAATGATAAATGGAATAATGGATGTGTTTTGTATTGTGGTAGTCAGGTAAGTTGGCGTATTAGAGATTGCAAATGACGAGATGCACGGATGCATGGATAAGGACAGTGTAGCATGCACCTCCGAGAATGAGTCAGGTGCTAAGCTCACGGTGAACCATGATCCATCCTAACGTGGTTTCCCTCAGTTTTTAGAATAACTCCTTACCATTATTTCTTTGTGACTACAAAGAGGCTATTTACTAAACAAATTAGTCCGAGCTACAAATAATCTATAAACTATACGACAGGATTATAATATTAATAATAAATAATGAAAGTAGAACCATGAAATAGGATCATGAACCACGATTCATCCTAACGTGGTTCCCTCAGTCTTTAAAGTAACTCCTTACCATCATTTCTTTGTGACTACAAAGAGGGCTATTCACTAAACAAATTAGTCCGAGCTACAACTGGTCTATAAACTATACGACAAGAATAGCATATTAACAATTAATAATGAAAATAGAACGTTTTGAAGTTGAGCATGCACAAATCGAATGTGAGTTGTGTTTGAACGATGCGCGCTGTGGTTTGAACCAACACAGTGGTAATCATGCAACCGGCTGTCAACTCATTTCCCATCTGTTCCACTTCTCACCAACAAGTTGGCTATAACAAACTCCACGCAACTCGATTACCGTTGCGATTATTAGATTAAATCGATTCGCAGTATATCGACAAACTTTGGTCGAGAGGGAACGTTTTACCGTTTTAATTCCAACCGATATTAGCCAGACGGGAAACAATAACGTTTACACATTATCTCTCTCTCTCTCTCTCTATCTCTTTATCTTCCTCTTTCTCTTTCTCTGTCTTTATCTCTCTCCCCTGTCTCTCTCTCTCTCTCTCTCTCTCTCTCTCTCTCTCTCTCTCTCTCTCTCTCTCTCTCTCTCTCTCTCTCTCTCTCTCTCTCTCTCTCTCTCTCTCTCTCTCTCTCTCTCTCTCTCTCTCTCTCTCTCTCTCTCTCTCTCTCTCTCTCGCCTCTGTCGACGACAAACTTGTATTTTGTGAAACGCAATTCGTTATAGCAGTTACTGTACGTGCGTGTCAACATGGCTCCTCCATAGAAAAACGTTTAATAAATCATAATTCAAAACGTTTATTTGAAACGCTCGGAATTTCTTGGACTTCGTGGTCGAATAGTGAGCAATCCTATCAGATGAGAAATATATATATTTTAATATCGATAAATAAATCTACTGTCGCATGTTATCTCCGCACGTGTAGCGCACAGAAGCATGTTAGGTGTTTTATGTTTTATTTTTTTATAAAAATGTATTTTATATTCATTTTATAATAACTCGACTTCTTGCGATTGATATTCTGTTGTGTATTTTCTTTCATTCATGTAGAACTTCTCAGCCTGACGGCTTGGAATAATCAAAATGGAAAATATCTTTCCACTAAGCAAGTTTTTGCGTAGATTTTAGTTTATGTATAGTAATACTCATATGGGCATGCAATTGAAGCGTGATGAAGATCTGTTGAACAGCTGAGTTTACCGGAGGATAATATTGTACCCTATTTCACAAAGCGTCGCACAACGTTGAAACTGTACAGCAATATTGCTCCCTGAATTCGAGTAACGTTCAACTGTACACTGACCTTATAGTGCATATACACTAACAGTAAAATATATACATATATATACTTCCCGCCCAAAAAGGGAAAATTCTTTCAAAATTGTCTTCATACTTATTTGGTCATTATTGATGTAGCATTGGAAATATTTTCAAATAGATCGAGCCGACCAATCAGAAAGCGATCAATCAGAATGAACTCTTATTTTCTTGCCTCACGCTGAAACTTCGTTTTTCTCTTGAATTTAAAACTCGCGCTACTATCAAATAATCGGTCCGTATACATCAGCAAATAACAATATAATTACTATTATAGGCCTAAATCCATGGTTCAATCAAACATTAGAAACAATTAGACCAATATGTGTCTTACTTTATTATTGCATTTTAGTGTCCAATCAGAATAATCGGCACCCATGAATCATAAAAAGAAAACTTCACATCAGGTACTTGAAAATAACCTGCAAAAACCCGGCACCTCCACTTGACTTGTGTAGTGTAATTACGATTGAAACTTTGCAATAAATCCGAAACGGTACCAACATAGAATGTTTTTTGTTTGACAACTTATCATTTTTATATTGGTGCTCTTCATATGATAACATATACTTTCATGGATAATTAGATGAGCGAAGCGAAGACTCAATTTCACCGTACTCAGGGCAAACGAAATCACAAATTTTTGTGAAATTTGGCATTCACACGTGCCATCATCTAACTCGATTCTACCTAGTTTTGAGGTGCAATCGGTGGCACCACTTTTAAGAAGAGCCATTTCGAAGTTTTGAAAAAATCATAAAAATAAACCGGAGGAGAAAATTTGGAAAAAATATTCTCTTCGAATAAATTCAACATTTCACAGAATTTAAACATGAGAATGATACACAATATTCGAACGTTTTTCACGAATCAGATAAGATTTTTTGTAAAAAATAATTATATCGTGGCTTTTTCAGACCAATAAAAAAGCTTAAAAGGTGACATCAATTAATTCTGAAACGATTTAAAAAATGAGCAACAAGTATAAAGGAAGATCACGACTACAATGGTTTACAAAATCAAGGTCCATCTATAACTTTCCATATTACATAAGGCCTAAATCGTTCTTCTTACAACGAATATGCTGCGTTTTTCCTAGTGAGTTAGCCTACCTATAGCCTGTAACTCAGTAGACTATTTATTAACACGGTTATTAACACGGGAACAAAAACATGATAGACTTCATTCACAAACACGTATTTAAACCTCGGTACACTTATTGGACACGAAGGTTCATTTTAAAGTTTATAAATAGTTCATCATTTATCTCGTAAGTTTATACTTTGTTGACGTTTACAAATGGCGTATACACTCGTGGTTTACAATGAAAACACTACCAGCCGTCCAGAAATACTATACAATGTTTGTTTTAAACCAGGAGTTATTCGCGAAAACGATCGTACCGTGTTTTAGGGGTTATGGTACCTCTCTCTCTCTCTCTCTCTCTCTCTCTCTATCTATCTATCTCTCTCTCTCTCTCTCTCATGGGGTGAACGTAACCGTAGACACTTTTCAATGAAAACAAATTGCGTGTTCAAATGAAACCTCACGTAGATTTAGAGTGAAAGTCCAACCCAGACATCAGTTATTGTAATTCACCTTATAAATCTTAGAGACGAAGGCAATGGTAGTTTTGCACGATAGACAGAACTGTGTGGCTGATTTGGCATTGATTACATGGTTAATCTACAAATTTTGAAATTAGCTAGAAGTCTGTGTTCAGTTGTGAGTGTAGTATATTATATAGTGTAGAGTAAGTTGTCCTAAAGACAAACCACGCGTGTGACTCCATCTAGCAGTCAAAAATCAAAATGTATATTTTTATTCAATGTTATACGTGTTAAAACATCCAACATAATGAAATAATGATACAAAACGATCAATTCGAAGCTATAAAATCGATTGTTGTTAATGTGTCATTGATCGATATGTTTACATATAGTAGTCGATCAAGCTACTGATATTAGTAATGTTACGCACCAAGACTAGAAGGTTATTTTTTATATACATATAGGGTTTAACGACGCATTGTTATGATAGCTCAGATCTAATAGCGTCGGATGGATGATTAACGAGATGATGGGATGATGAGATGAGAGTTCCTGGGTAATGGGAAGGATAGTGGGAAGGAAGCGGTCATGTCCGACTTAATGTAGGAACCATCCCGGCATTAGCCTAGACTACAGAGGAAAACCATGAGAAAAACCTGTAAAGATGGTCGCCGGTGGGGATCGAACTGGGTTCGAAATTCCCCTTGCTTCCCGGATCACACGAAAACTAGAAGATCATATGCATGCCATGCGTATAATGTACGGAATAATCAGCGGTTGAATGTGCGTAGATTATGTTCAAATTAAAAAAACTCCGATTTACCTATTTTATGTGACCCCAAGAGTGAATTGTCATAACGTTTCGTGATAAGTTTCTATACCACGAGTCGCATGTTTTGTTTCTCCAGTTACATCGAACATTTTTAGAACGGAAGTTATTCAGATTTGATAGTTCCTAATCGTTATTGTGATATAAAATGGGAGTATAACAGTTTAAGTAAGACTGGAACTACGTTTGACAGTTGAAAGAGGTCGATCGCGAAGTTGTGAACGTGGAACAATTCGTACGGTTACATCAATGCCTTTGGCTTTAGATTGTACCAATCAAATTGACAAAATACTTGACTAACTCACCCCACACACACACACACACACCCACACACGTACAAAAAAGGCGTTGGCGCTTTTCTGAAAAATATTTCAAATTATATCTATCTAATCTATCTAATTATATCTATCTAATTATACCTATCAAATGTATACCTATTGTAGTTAATTATATCTAATATCTGAAACGAATTGGAACACCTAGAAAAAAATATAAATTCAGTTACTTTGGGACAACTTTTTTTTAATGGTGCTGAACGACCCCACCAACAGCTAGGTCATTCGAGTCATGAAACGATGTAGTGATAATAGTAGGTGAAATAGTAGGTTACCCATGCCATATGCGGGAATCGAACCCACGCCCAACGGTGACTTCAGTTTCTACCGCTAGCGATAGTTGACTCAGCCACTGGGGCGGCATTTAGAAACAACTATTTAAAAAAAATTAAGTCACCGTAGTTATTAGTACATTAGTATTCCATTAAAATAACCATATTGAACTGTCAAAATTTTAAAAAAATATATTGTCAATTACAGTAATAACTAGCCCTAACATATATGCTGATAATGATTGTTTAGTATAATGATTATTAGTATGATATTTTTCTTTGCTGAGAGGTAACACAGTTCTTATCACAGATATAATCAATCATAAAACAATGCCCGTACACGATACAAAATTGATACATGTGTTATAAGTTACAGATAAAATGTATCTAAAACACAAATATCAATTTGAATAAAAACAAATATAGTAATACCATATATTTTTGCCAAATACAATATTACCTCACATCCGATCGTAATCTAAATAACTTATACAACATGTATGCTATAATGTGTATGTTTATCATGGATTGATCGATATTTAGAAGAACCGACGCCAATGCATAGTATTACAGTCAGTGTACGTAGATATAAACCCAATATAAATAAATGAAATATATAAAATAAACTTCTCAGAATAGATGAAACAATTTCACTTTACAAAAGGTTCAAACGAAAACTTGTTTATAATGTAACGTAGGTATGTTGACACTGAAAATGTATGGAAACTGACCCTCCCCCCCCCCCCCCCCCCCACACACACACACACACACTCCCTCTATCCACCAGTACAAAGTTGGCAATACTATTCGTGCGCGGTGCTGGCTACGGTGAAGAAAAATCGAAACAAAATGATCAATTTTGTAATAAATGCAAGAACAGAGAAAAAGAGAGAAGAGAAGAAAGGAGCATTCAAGAATGAGAAAAAGAAGATCAAGACCTTTTTTTCCCCACTGTGAATGTTTGAATTGTTTCTAACCCTGAAATTACTACATTATTTATTTTTGTTGAAACAGTCATCTTACTTTAATTTCATAAGGGGTGGTAAGATCGCCTTTGTGGTGCCCCGTCCAAACGATCTTGTATTTCATTCATATTGGGGAAAAATGATTTTGTATCAAGTTTTGATATTATTAAAAAAGAAAAAGAAAATATGGGGATATACATAGGAAGGGCATATATATATTAGGAAAATAAGCACAGTCATGTTTTGTATAGATGTACCATTACTAGGCAAACGCGGAATGTGCGTTGTAAGATGAGCGAAACTCTACACACCTTGATCATATAAAATGAACTTTATCCGATGCCAATGGATCTAGGAAGCCGTGAATTTAACAATGCCATATTTTTCCACTAATATTTCTATCTTTTCCATAAATAAAAGACATGTATTAAATTATTTTCTTCGAAACGGCTGGTCCGAATTACACGTCAATTTCTATTAATGTGTATTATTTCTGTGTTCACATTTGAGGAAAATTTGAATTATATTGGAGGGCTTTTATTTTTTAATTTTTTCCGCTCAGCCTAATCTTATGGGGTTTTTAGAAACTTTGAAATGATGTTTCTCAAAAATGGTCCGACCGATGTGACCCCAAAACTATACAGTTCTAAGTTGGATGAGTTTGTGTATAAAAAAAAAGTTTCATGTCAATCGGTCAAACCCTGCGACCTGTGCAGTGCGCACAAACAAACAAAAAAAACAAAAAACACACAGACAAAGCTCCGAGAGTGGATGGAAACTAGAGTAAGAAAAATGGTCCGACCGATTTGACCCCAAAACTATACAGTTCTAAGTTGGATGAGTTTGTGGATATAAAAAAAGTTTCATGTCAATCGGTCAAACCCTGCGACCTGTGCAGTGCGCACAAACAAACAAAAAAAAAAAAAAAATAAAAGAACACACAGACAAAGCTCCGAAAGTGGGATGGAAACTCTTCGCTAACGCTCATCGAATTATCTGCTAGTTTGAGTGCGTATGTCGTCAATTTTTCTTCAGGATGCATTGCAATGTGGCTTGATCGACCACGTGATCACGTGACCAAGTGTACGTGTTGCACAACACGCCTATACCGGACATGTCGGCGTCGTACCAACCCTTACAACGTCGCTCGTCCTAATAAGAGACCGCAACGTATACGATATCGTGTCAAGAGATAACAATACGTTATCTAGTAACGATGGTGCAATGAATTCAGGGATTTCGAAGAATAATTTATATTAGGTCGATACACTACAAATTGTCTACTTTCAGTACCAGAGTAGCCCTACCAGTAAGCATACGTAATATTTCGTACATAAAAGTATAAGTACCAGTAGTAGGGCCATAGGGCGCACCATTAGGCCTACTGTTTAGAAAGAGCCGGCCAGGCGCCCTGGCTCCTTGAATAGTTACCAGTTATATAACTATTATGATATACCGTAATATATATATATATATATATTATATAAAAATAGGTGGAGCATTTGTTAATCAGTAGGCCTATTCATCTGTTGAAAAGACTAACCCGTCATTCAGGAGACTGGGGTTCGATTCCCGCTACGGTCGACCATCCTGACACAGGTTTTTCGTGATTTCCCTCGGCGGTCGAATCCTTAACAGGAATCCAGCACGATGAGGGGGAAAAGTTTCCGCAGAGGTACCGGTATTTCACAAAATGGCAGTACAATATGTGATATTGAAACTGAAAATGTCAAGCTGAGGGTGGATTCCCAACAAACCACGACAGCTTCCTTCCCACTATCCACGATAACGAATAAAATAACCTGTCATCACATCGTCGAATCATCTCACCATCTCATTCGTCATTCACCGAAACTCAAACTCTGCGTATACTCAATGAAAAAAAACATCAGTTGAAAAGATGAAATTTCTGAAGAATTGAAGAACATTTTTGAAAAACAAGAATAATGTACACAACTGAAAAATTATAGGTTTATATTCAACAGATAATTTTATCTGTTCCGCCTTGGCAAAAAGCAATTGTTCATCATTTTTGTAAATTCGAAGACTTTTTCATGCTAATTCTATTCGTTTGAGAATTTTGATAGTTTATACACAGAAAAATTATACATATATATTATGCTAAAGTGTAACAAACATATCATTACTATGAAACGAAAGTATGCAGATATACTAATTATCTATGCTTTTCCATTCGTATTGTGTCATTACGCCAAGTTCTACTTCAATAAAACTAGTCTGCTTAAACATGCAAATCGTAGCCATTACGTAATATGATCACGTTATATTCAACAGTTCTTCCAAGAGAACTCGGTTATCAGTTTTTATCACGTTTTAAATCTCATTAATAATTTCTAAAGACTCTTCCAGACTCTGCTCAAGACATTTACTGGCAACAGCTGACATTAATTAGATATATCGAATCACCGAGACGTGCACTCCAATAGACAAGCTTTAAGGGGGAATAGAGCTCAATACGAATAGCATGTCAGGTTTAATTTGTTCATGGAAGTTCAAGAATTAGTTCAACGCATATTGATAATAAATGAAATCAAAAGAAGAATATTCAACGGGAATACATATTTATGTAATGAAGCAAACTTGTACAAGTTTTTCCTAAACGAAACTTCTTCCTATCACGACTTTTGAATTGGTTTTCATGTCTTAACGTATCACTATAATTTGTACAATGTGTTGAATGATGAGCTAGGCTTATATTATATTGAAAAATTCTTTGGGGATCGCCTTTGTAGTGCCCCGTTCAAACGATACTAAACTTTCATACTCTGTCTTCATAGGGAAACGATTGCTTTGTGTCAAGTTTGCAATGTTGATAAAAAAATGAAAATTATATCGAATAGCGTTTTAATTTATTTTAAAATTATATTGTCATCGATGCCACAAGCATAATATTGTTATATTTAATTTGCCTTTTATGAAAATTTGCTTCTTAGCAGGACCGGAGTGCTCGAATTTGTTTTTCACTTCTTTGTATGCCTATTCAGTACGATATCACAATCAAATAGGCCTACTTGAATAAAATGTTGTTTTGCTATTTTTGTTCGAGAATGAACGCCCCGCCTAAAGGCCAAGGCTTCATGACTGTTGCATGTAGAGTGTCTCTATAATAACATGTTTCCCTCACTCAACTAAGATAATAGTATTACATAATCGATCGCTTGCTTCCCCCCAGGTATGCTTTTGCCATTTCTAACTACAAACCAGTGGAAGTGGCTATATCTATTATTCACACACATTAATTAATTTATTCATATCAAAACCTATGTACGGTATATCTATTATACACACACTAATTAATTTCTTTACATCGAAACCAATTATACACTTAATTGTTTCGGAATGCTTCTGATATTCTGGCCCTCACCAACTATAATATTCGGCAAAAGAACGTTTTTTTGCAAAGTCCAGCTCATCCATTTTTCAAGTAGCAGGGTTTTATAGGGTTTTATTGCATTTAGAAAATGTTGGAAAAACAGTTCTACAAAATGCAGTAAATTGGACTCAAATTGATTTAATTGGTTATGGTTTGGCACAAATTTAATTGTCCAAAGGAAAAAAGATAAACTGATCAAGAATGAAAAACTTTTCAATCATACAATTAATTATACCTGGTAAAGAATAATGAGTAAAATCTTGGAAAGTTTTTGAGAGGTCAGTACTGTGAACTTAATTACGGTAGCATTGAATGAAAATAATAATGATTTGTGGATATAAATTAGCAGCCAACTTTTAACTAGAGTAATAAAATTGTTTAGAAATTATGCACCACATTATATGACTGCACATGGGGATGCTATTAACTGTTCGAAAAAAAAAGTGTTCGAAAAAAAAGTGTTTGAATAATAAAGTATACGGATAAAAAACTGTTCGAAAAAATAACTGTTTGAATATTCACAGTGCAAATTTAACTGCTCGGTTACAAATTGGCACTATAAAAAGGTGTTACTGTACTAGTATTTCAAGGGGACGAAGAACTCACACGCACTTAATACTTAGCATACATGTCATGTATGCTAAGATAATCTGAATGATTTCTCTAATACCATTCTCAATGATTTTCCAAGTTACTTTTTAAATCACTGCTTCTACTATATTTACTAGGCCTACAGTACGACCAACCTATCCAAGCAGAAACACATTGTAAAGCCAAGTTGATTGATCGAAATATGATCGAATCTTTTAAAAATTACAATGATACCAGTAAATAGCGGGAACAAGAAAGAAACTAAATATTGATACTGGAAGGCCCTTTATCCACTGTTGTCGGTGCACAGTTGACCAACCGCTGTACCCATATGTTTGCCAGACAAAGTGTAAACACTACAGTTTTTATACTTTATACTTTTTACCTCAACGAATGCTAAATCAATTCACCGATCATCTTCTATCCTCGACTACATCACAGGACGCTACAACAGTCTACGAGATCGAGCATTTATCAATAAGATATCGTGGAACATCGGATCAAAAGAAGTTTCTAACAAACGCTCTGAGTACATTTTGAATTAAATTTCACATTTTAATGTTTCTATAAATATGCATTTGAAACTAAACCTCCCAACAAGTACAAACAAAAAGTAGAAAGAACAGTCAGAAATATCAAAAGTCTCATTTTTGTGGAAGGAGTGTGTCACTTCAACACAAGTTTCACCTTTCTTTGGCTATAGTTCTCGAAATAAATTTGAACGTTTGGTTGCAAATTAATCATATTTTGTTCAGTTTGTTTGTTCAGTTGATGATTATTGTCTATTTTTTAAATACAGGCCTAGATGTATATAACTAGGTTTTATGAATTAGGCCCAAATCCCCAAATAATATGTAGGGCCTGAATATTGCAGCATTGGATTTACATCGGAATGTACAGGGCTACATAAGCGGAGAGTCTAGCATGTCTCGTTAATAACGTTATGTAGAATCATCTGTTTGACAGTAATTTGTTTTGATATTCTGGTGGATTGTAGACAACAAAGCAGAACCCATGTTTGTCACTTTCAATCCTACAGTAGTTATTCTTATATCTTCAAAGGTTGGAACATAGTATATAATGTTTGTTGAATTGTCTCTTACCTTATATTCCTCTTGGCGGCGATATGCGTGCATCATCATCTCCTTACGCTCCTCCTCCGTCATGACTGGTTCCCTGCCAGGAGCACCTCCCCCTCGTTTCTGTATCTTGACGACCACTTTAGTCTTTTCGTTCTTACCAACATAATCCTCGAGCTTCTTCCCGGGAAGAAACTCACGCCCTGAGAACCACAACTGCGATTGCGTCACTTCGATAACGTCTAACGACGCTTGAGTACCACTCAGATCTTCCGTGTTTTCCAGTTCTTGGCGAATGACATCGTGCGGGGGTAAGTTCATTGGATAAACAATCATCATTGCACCACGAAGAATATCCAATGCCTCGTGTACCATTTTCAATTTCAAACAGAAATTGTCTTTAACTCGATTCTATAATGAAATAAGAAACAGTTGACCAGATAAACATGAATGTTGAATATTTACATTATTTTTTGTATACAAATCTTAAGGAGCTCATTATTTGAAACACAGCAGAGCAAACAAAAAAAATTGTAGCATGTTGTATCCATGTTGTATCATCTGTAATGGTACATGTAGGCCTGAACAATACTCAAAAAATAAATATCAACTTTAATGCTTTTATATGATTTAGAAAATACTTTTCAATATCTTTCTGGATTATTTACAGATGACATTATAAAATTCAAGATGTTATTCGAGGCACGAGAAATGTAGTATGAGGCGAAGGCTGCTATTGATATAAAGGTTACAACTAGAAAGTTTGGCTACGTGTTAAATTTCATCAAATTATTACATTTATTGAATTATTAAATTGAGGAAGTTGCTGATCAGCAATTACCATAGCCAAATGTAATACAGCAGAACATACGTTTGCTGAAAAAAAGACAAAAGATTTTTCTTTGTGGGGGGGGGCTCATGTAAGTACTTTGCTCCGGGGCATACACCACGAGTATATTAAACACGAAATTAAGCCATACATTACCTTAGAAACAGCCGACTTGGCTTCAGCAATTGTTTTAGCAATCACCTCTTGCATTTTTTCACTCGGTTGTTTTCCATTTCTGCGACCAATTGGATCTTGATTGAAGGTACTTCCACCGCTTGGAGTGCACTTCTCACCCCATTCATCAACAAGCTTCAGGTCAACAACTTGTTCATCTGTCAGCCCTAGTATTTCGGGAGGAAATAGAGTTCCATGCTTTGCAAGCTCTTCCATTTCTGTAAATATTTTTCAAAAAATGTAAATAAAGATTTTGTGAAAAAAAAGGACTTCCGCAATACCAAAAGCTTTCTTAAATTAAATGTTAAATGCCCGATTTATCAGTGGGTTTCACGAGATTCAGATTTTTCACGGTATTTGCTTTCATATCAATTTTATTTCACTGAGCAGCGCAACTGATTATTTCAGTGATACGGCCCTATAATGCAACCTGAGTTGTTTTTCTGGACTTGGTTTACAATCATATTCTGAATCTGTTCACTGGTTTGTATCTGTTCATTGGACTGGATTGAGCTTAATGAGGTAATGGGGAGTTGGGCTAGGTCTAGCCCTCTGGACCCAGGGACCCCAGAAGCCCTAGATCTACCAAGGCATTGATCTTGTAAGTGACCAAGGTTGGTGATGTAAGAGTGTATGACTGTGCAGAGCCAGCAAATGCTGCAGCGTATCTTGCAATGTTGAGTTGTTACTAGGTCGAGGAGCCTGGGCATTAAGCAATCCAAATCACTTGCTCCAGGTTCAATGATCCTGGATCATTTGCTCCAATTTTTGGCAGCACCAGTCCTAATGAATCAATGCCAAACCATTTATGGAGGACTAGGCCCTACTCAGTGGCCAAACTCAATGTCAATGCTAATTACATAGGCCTACACCTTACCGGCACAAATCCGACTAATCTTCAGCCTCCCATTGTAAATAGAAGTGACATCTGTGACAAGCTCATCCACCGGACAAGATACGGTGGTTTCGTACAGAAATTGACTTTCATCACCCTTCTTAATATGTAATATAACCATTTCTTTTAAAGATTTTATCTCACAAGTTCAAGATCAGACAATTTTTGACAGAACCAATAACACGCTACTTCTGTCGCTATGACAACGTGCGCACTTGCTGGGCACTGCCCACCAATTTTTCATCATGCGATTGTGATATCTACTATTTTGATGGCTGTGTACTACTTGCACAAAATTCAAAGTGTGATTGTAATAATTTCATACTGAAAACTGAAAAGTTGAGAATAACTTGATAAAATAATGAAAAAAAAAAAATTATTAGTTCAGCTGAAGATATCTTCAACACATTAATTACATAATTCAGCTAATGAAATACAGTACTTAAACATATTCTAACCTATAATTCTCTAAATCAACCTGTATGCGTAGGCATATTTTTTGTAAGAGCAATGATCCAATCTCTACGAACGTTCACAAGTAAATACCGATTTTCTGCGATTAAAAAGCAAGCATTCACACTGCAGTATGCATTCAACCATGGTAAGGAAACTGACAAGTAGATTCAACACTTGGGAAAATGTATGCTGGAATATCTTTAACGTACTTTTATTATATATTTCAGACGTGGAGCGTTTTTATGGTACACATGAATCCTCATCAGAAACAACCAAGAAGGCCCCTTCTCTTATGAGACAGCTACAGGCAAGAATCAAAGCCACAGGTCCAATCACAATTGCCGATTACATGAAGGAGGTATTGACCAATCCTGCCGCAGGCTACTACATGCATCATGACGTATTCGGACAAAGTGGAGACTTTATTACATCTCCTGAAATCAGTCAACTTTTTGGAGAGGTGAGGACTTGCTGAATTTGTGTATGTCTGAAAGTTCAGGTATAACGTGTGTCAAGGCATTGCTAGCTGTATTCCCAAATTTATCGATGCATTCATTTTCCGATACCGTTTAGTTGACTGTTTTCTATTTATTCCTTCTGTAGATTTGCACTTTTTACTAACCCAAGCCGGTCGTCGTGAAGGACACTGCGACCTGAGTGCGCCATGCCCTCCCGTCCCCTGACCCCTACCCCTCACGCCATTAAGCACTGGCGTAACACGGTCCCCCGCCTACAGCTGCCGGGAAGACCCAATCATTGCGCGCCTAAAAATCCACAAAAGCGCGGCTCCACGCTCAGGCCAATACCTCCATCCCCTCCCCATCCTCCCTCCCGCAGAATGCTGCACAAATTCACGGTGCCTTGAATTAACGAAACACACAAAAGCATAGAGAGACAGACAGCGAAATTTTATGTAAGATGCAATCACATATTTCAGGACCCATCTTATACTGTAGGCCCAAGTGTGAAGCAGTTTCTCAGTATTTCAAAGAAATGATGATGCTGTTGAAAAACTTTGGCCCCACACGTAAAGGATACAGGCTTAAGCCTGATTAAAATAATACTTTTTATGTAAGTTAAATTTACTATACAGTAGGCCTATACAGTAATAATATTTCATATTGCCTTTGGGTGTGGAAGTAATAATGTATTCAACACAATTAAACTAACTAACAAGTTGAAATCTTGAGATGAAGGAGAGGTTTTACCTCATAACTTTATTTCTCATAACTACTCATTACTGTATGGTTGGAGATGGTATACTTTAAAAAAAAAAATGTAAGCATTAAGGTAGGCCTACTTATAAAACTTTTAAACAATGTATTTATTTTAGATGCTTGCTGTCTGGTTTTTAACTGAATGGAAGAAAATCGGATCACCAACACCAGTGCAGTTTGTTGAGCTAGGTCCAGGGCGTGGATCATTGTCGCACGACATACTACGGGTAACCCTATTTGAAATACCACTATCAAAAAAAAAGAGACTGAATCCAAAGATGTAACTACGTACATTCAAGTGTTGAGAAACTTACAAAACATTTTAAAACATTCACCATATTCATCCGTGATACAGCTATAAGTTTGATAAAGTGGTTCAGTGGTTTTACCCAAGGATTGCCATCAATTGTTCCGTCGTGGACAGTAGCATGCCCGAACTGACGAACAGAAATCACAATCTCAAACGTACACACCTGTTTCTCGGCTGCATGTGAGTGAATTTTTTGTGTACCGGTATTCAAAGAGTAATTTGCTTTAGTTTTCATTTTTAATAATCATATTCAGAATATATCAATCTAAATTTGTTGCTGATGATTCTCATTTTTTGTCTATAATAGTCATTCACCTTCTGTTGTTCCCTCAGCAGTAAGAATCCCCTTTTAGCTCTGAAGTCTTGGACGAGGAGTAGACCATTTCATCAGAGCGATGCTAGTAGTCAGGGTAACGTAGCAGGGAAAAAAGCTGGACATCAGATTAATTTCTAACTGATGGCGACTTAACTAAGACAGTATTGAAAAGTAGGACTTGATTTAAAGAATATCAATTGGTGGTGGACGATATGAGAGATGAATGATAGATGATACTGACGGCGACTTTAGTTAGTTGGTGCTTTTGCCAAAAATACTGTTTAAATAATTTCACTTTGCAACCATACATGTTCTTTACATGTTATGCAATTATTACTTATAGATGGCAATTAAACAATGGCTTGAGTAATCTGTCAGATGGGTACCTTCGAAATACCCCTTCAGTCTCAGGATTGAGCACTTGATCTCTGTGCCTATATAATTCAATAATTCAATTTGTATTATTCTTATTTAAACAGGTATTTGCTCAATTTGGTCTGAGCTCATTAGATGGTTTGAGTCTCCATTTAGTGGAAGTTAGTCCACACTTGAGTGACCTTCAAGCTAAACGATTTGGCGTTGCCGATGCAAACGTAGATACGTCTAAACTGCATTACCGCTGCGGATTTACCGACCAAGGAATTCCTATCTTCTGGTATTCTCGAATAGAAGACGTACCAAGGGAATTCTCGTGTTATCTAGCACATGAGTTTTTTGACGCGTTGCCAATCCACAAATTTTCGAAAACTGATCTCGGTTGGCGTGAAGTTCTAGTAGATCTGGATCCGCAATCTGAAGTGGATAAATTACGTTACGTCATCTCCCGATCGGCAACACCAGCATCGAGTGTTTTTATCAAACTTGGTGAAAAGCGAGATCATGTGGAAGTTAGTCCTACAAGTTCAATAATCGTTGAAAATATATCCACAAGGTTGGAGGAAGATGGTGGATTTGCTCTATTTGCTGATTATGGTCATGATGGAACAAAGACTGATACTTTTAGAGTAAGTTACCATACCAAGTGAATTTTTTGATGGTACCAGTATAGGAAAAACTGGCACCTAAAATAATCAGAGTACCGGTAGTAATGCTGTCCTCATTGAATAATTTCAATTCTCGTTGCAGTCCTTCCGTCGTCACAAACTTCACGACCCATTAGTCGAACCAGGGACTGCAGATTTAACAGCCGACGTGGACTTCTCAGCAATCCGAGACGCTGCTCAAAACAAAGTCTTAACGTTCGGTCCGGTAACCCAAAGACAATTCCTCAAAGAAATGGGAATCGACGTACGACTAGAATTATTACTCGAGAGTTGCGACGAAAAACAAAAGGCAGATCTCGTATCTGGATATCACATGATCGTTGACAGCGACAAGATGGGCGAGAGATTCAAATTGTTTTCATTATTTCCAGAAGTCCTTAAAATTCATTTAACTCGTTTTCCTGTTTCTGGATTCACGAATACTTCATAAGCCCAGATGTGAAATACTAGTTTTATGATTATGTAGTAATCATTTATTATTAAAATTATTTTATGCAATATATCAATTGGTATGTATATATGTATAATCATATATAATAAATAATATATCATTGTTACTTCATATGTTTAGGCCTACAATAACTTATAAAGCTCCTGAATGCTTCATTCAGAAATAGTTGAAAGCGTTCCTAGACATCTGTACTTCTTAGGATCTCCAGTTCTTCGGGTGTGACGTGTAAGCGTAGTTCTTTTTCAATGATTAAATCTTGGACTTGCTGTATATCTGCAGGTAGCATTTTAGCACCATCGAGGTAAAGTGCCTGGACATAAAAAGAATCAGAATTTTACGTTAGTATTCTCATAGAGTGATAATATATTGACTCGTAAATACATACCCACTATCGACTTTTTTTATTCATTTTTTCATCCCTATTTTCCTACATTGGTGTCAATTTCTTAAAAAGTGAATAAAGCGGAAACAACCAACACCAAATGCAAAATATGATTGATTCGTGAGTTACAGTATGAAAATTGTGACACAAACACAAACAATAGTGAAATCAGAGGAACTGAAAATTGATCAACTTGATTCAAATTCAAATTGATTACAAAAAGCTATTGTAAAATATATTTATAAAATCATAATAATGCATTAATATTGTACTGCAACAATTACAGAATATCACTTGAATGTTTGTAATTTTAGTATTCTCATAGAGTAATAATATATTGACTTGTATATTGAGCTGATACTAGCATCCATATTTCATTGCTGCATGATTGTGATTGAAGATTCATCATCATTTTATCATTTATTTCATCATTTTTCAAGATTCATCAACAATGAAATAGACACTAGTGGCATCTATTGGCCAAGTCGAGATAAGTGTCGGCTGTACCAACGTTATAATCTGAGGAATATCGTTAAACCTAGGATAAGTGAAAACAATAACATTTGTATCCACCTTCAAACTCATTTAACTCAGGTTTGAAATGAACCTAGAGAATAGGGATGGATGCTTGATACAACAGGGTCTCAGAGCTGCATAAGTCTATAGAACAAAAATTGTTCAAATTTAGTAACATGAATTGTAATTCTACTCATATTTCAAACTCCCAACTTCCTGTAAATCTAAAAAGAGAAAAACATTTACAAGAAGACTATACAACTTCAACTACAACAAAGATACATAATATGCAGTATGTAGTATGCATGTATGCCTTCTCATTAATTGTCAATTTACAATACGGTACACTATAATGATACTAATAATTTACATACCTTAACCCACGGACATTCTTCGACGGCCCTGTAGAAAGTCGTCCGACACTCTGCACGGGCACCGTATTGAAATAAGAACTTCATGTAAAGTCGCCAGACTAATGGGCAACGTTTAGTGGAAGGATGATTGATCATATGCCGAAATAACGCAGTTAGGCGATTCTTGTAACTAGCATCGTTACCAGGCAATATTGGTCCCGCTGCAGAAGAAGACATTCCATGTAAAACATTTCATAGCCTAACGAAAACACTCAATACAGGGAAACCACGAGAAACCTCTATCAGAATGGTCGACTATTGTACACTATGATACACTTGACAAACGACTCAAGATTTCCCTCCTATAGAAAGTATATTTTAATATAGACACGTTCAGATATTTACGATGTTCTTCGAGGAAATTGAACCTACCAAACCATTCATTATTTTGATTGCCGAGTTCAGTCGTTTCTAGTTGTAATTGACGTTTCTTTGCTAGAAACAGTAAGAATATTCTAGCTGGATTTGAGTTTGAAGCCTTCCAACAAACTTCTAAGCTTCCACCATGGGCTGGCTTCCGAACTCTGAAACAATCGTGAACTATAAACATCAATCATCTTTAATTATATTACTCAGTACGATGTATAGGTCCTCCACAACATATCAGTGATGTCTTTGGGTAACAAATTAGGAACCAAGTAGGCCTACCAGCTAGAATATGTCCATATTGTTTCTTAGAAAATTTGCTTGAATACTGTACTTGTTTTCTGAATACATCAAGAGAAAATCTTTTTAAAAATGAATCAGAATAATCTGAGTAGTGAATAAAATGAAGAAAAAAAATCATTGAATTTTACATATACTGGTAGGCCTAGGCCTACTAGTATCGTAATTTCAAAGTTTTACATCAATCAGACTGCCATATTTGAAGATTTTTCTAGTACATATTTTTAAACAAATTTAATCAACAATAATTATTTAATCATGTGAATAACATAGTCAACTGAATTGAGCAGAATATATTTCTGCTTCATTGTGAATGAATACGAACTCTCGCTCATCTAATCCTGTTACACATATGTTTTCCTACAAGTTATGAATTTGTTTCAACACATAGAGCCTAATATGTACATGAAATGAAAACTGTTTTGTTCAATTAGTGATTTTATTCATCCTTTCACAATTAAATACCACGCCCTGAAAAATTATTACACAACGTAATGTGCAAACCTACACCCTTACCTCAACGCGCACAGCCGTTGCCAAGAAGTGCATGTTGTTCGGGAATTCCTTCATAGCTCTTTGCATAATTTCTTGCAAAACAGAGTAACTACCTTTCGTCTCTTGGCAATGATACTGCAGCATAGCAATGTAACTCTCAAATAAGGCTTCTCTCCGACAACGGTCTCTGGGAAAAAAGAACAAATGAGAAGTTTTTGTGTCTGATATAGTACCAGCTTGCCATGCTGATTTCAAAGGCTAACCATAATTATTTCATAATTTAATTCTTTTGCTACGACTTGGTTAATTTTACACAGTAAAACAACGCCAACAAAGGTACAATTTTATAATTATGACATTGCTGAAATATGTGCACATAATTTTCTACTACTCAAAATCAATTTATTCGATCCTGCGGGCATTTCTCAAACTTATCCTGGAGAATTGGTTTCTCCATGAAAATTAGTCACAAAATGTCACCTACTTGGTAACTGTCATGCTCTGTCTCTGAGGTATCTTTTTTAGAGCATCTTCTAGAAATGCAGCTGCGTCCCATGTTGTCTTTACGAGATACAAGACCCACGCACTGCACGTGAGCCAGTCAACAAGAAAGTCCGGTAAAAGGTGTTCAGTTCCATCCACGACACAATCTTCTAAAATCTCAACATCGTCAAATAATTCACAAGCGATGTGTTGGAACTTGGTCGCAGCAGCTTCTCGTTCCACCTCAGTAAATTTGTGCATCGATAGATCGGACAGTGGTAACACTCCAAGTCCCAGAGCCACTAACAAATTCAATGCTTTAGCTTTTCCTTCACTACTTGATATCTTGGTTGATTTTGTTACGAGTAGCTCAGTCAAAGTACGATATAGGAAACACAACCTTGATCTGTCCTCTACGTTAGTTATGCCGATAACAGGTTCGTTAGGGTGTTGCGTTGAAATAGCTGTGAGCAGTATACTGCAAGCGCCATCCACATTACCAAACTCTTTTTCAATAAGTGCATATTCCCTATAAAACAGTAGATTATTTCGATTATTTTCCAGTTTCAAAAAGTCTTTTATCACAGATTTGATTTTCTTTTTTTTATTCAATAGTTTCCACACATTACTTTCTGAAAGAATGATGAGGAACCTCTCAAAACGGAGCCACCAGATATAAAAAGCAGTTCTCTTTGGTTCGGCTAATCCTTCAGCACACAGGCGAAACACGTTCGTAACAAATTCCAAGTATGATTCTTTGCCGAGGCTGGTAGATTGGTTCATAGGTGTTAAATATGTGGGTCCTACCGCTAAATCTACTGCCTCTGTTAAAAGTTCCGCTACACTTGAATCAACAACGCCAAATGGAAATAGAGTAGTAAGAAGCATTTCTACCGAGTCTATCGCCCACGGTATTTTACTCAAACCGAGCCACTGTTGGGTCGTGTCTCGACATGGTAATAAAGGTACTTTCAATAAGGTCATGATGATCATCGCTAGTTGAAAATTCAATTCCGGAGTGGTTATCGGGTGAAGCAAATCAGATACATCATCGGCAAAAACCACTCGCTGAGGATCTTCGCACTCGTCTTGAGAATTCCACGGTAACCAATGAGTACTCTCTCGTAGAGTCTCGACGCGCACCCAAAGTTCCGGCAACGGAAGATTAGATAATAATATGGGTTCTTCAATATCGATGACTTGTTTTTCTTGTATATTAGTTGCTACTTCAATACTAGGTTGGTTCAGATTTAGTTCGATATAAAGCTTGATCAAAGTCCACATCTGCTCGTGAAGACCAGCTTGCCGCAGAAATAATCCACAACGCAGAAGAAGATCTGAGGGAAAATAATAATTGTTTTAAATAATATCTGAGCTTTGAAGTTTTAAGAAATGAAAATACAAACCAACAAGTGGGAATACTGAATGAAAATGAAAATGAAATCCATATAGGCCTATGTCTGAATTAATTGATTAATTGCAGTAATAATTGGCAAAAAATACAAAAAAATATTGTTGAATACATAGGCCTATCATTCACAATAATTACGAAATAATTACAGAAAATTAAAAAATATATTGCATAGGTGACTACGCACGTAGGTGTGCTACATTTGCTACATTGAACAGAATTTAAAAACATCTATATTATTTCAATAATAATACGTACATACCAGTAGTAATAGTTGTTCGATTATTGGCTGATACAGATTGATTAATAAGTGAATGTCTGATAATTGATCGTAAAATCCAAGTTTTAAAACTAATAAATTAATAATTGATAGATAAATAGATCTATCGATAAATGGCATAGATAAAATACTCGTAAATGATCAAATGAATAATACAAAATTAATCAATTACTACCTGATGCAGATCGATCCAATGTCTGATTATGGATAATCTGGTACCGTTATCCTTGTGACAGTCAACGAAGGCATATGTATTTGTTAAATGAGGAAATTAAATTGACTTCCAAATTTTGATTCTTAGTCTTATGTTGATGCAAACAAACAATATTTCAACTAACCCAGAATATTCTCCTCGGCGGGTTTGGTCTCGGAAGCCACAACTCCTCTTCTCATTTGGTGGAAACGCAACATTGCTTTCTCGTACAACTCAACCACCTTCGACACCGAGCACAACGACAAAGAGAACTGTGTTGCACTAATATAGCCATCCCACATGGCCATACTTCTTGGACGTTTTTCAAGCAGGCTCTCAAACTGACTAGATACTTCGTCAGCGGGGAAAACTGTTTCGACTAGCCTACAGCGCTCTTTTAATAGAAGCTCAGAGTTGAAGTTGGAAGTTAGAGCTTTATCCAGTATTGCCAGTTTTCTTTCAGTAGTAACTTTTATCCCTTGCGCCCCTCCACCTCGACGATATGTACGTTCAAACTCGCAAACCAAGTCCTAGAATGAAATATTTCAAAATACTCACGAGATCTTGCTCAAAAAATTGAAATTTGTGACTATATATTGCCACACTTGTAGTGTGGATAGGAAAGACAACCAATCGGAACCTTAATTTCTCGTGAATACGAGTATAGCAGTGACTGATAGAAAAATTAACAAAATTTGAGAGAACTCTCAATTGGCTCAGAGATATTCACATTCTGATTCAATCGTAGCCTATCGAGGCATTCTGCAACAATTCCTAGGCAATGCTAACGTTGCTAGCCTATATGTTGCAATTCTAGGTGAATCTGACCTGATATTTTTCTAAAAAAATCATAGCTCCTCCTACTTCCAACACTTCGACCAAATTCAGGAAAATTCATTGCAGGGCTCAGTTCAGCAATGATATGGGGCATCAACAATACAATTAAAAACGAAAATATATTCTCATCCAAAAACATTCTCACGAACAATTCAATGTAGAATTGGATTCATTAGGATTCACTTCATTTGAATTAGATTCATATTCAAGTTGATTAGTTCTAAAGCACAAAATAGAAAAATACTGGATCCACGAAGATACTAACCATACCGGTACCCTAAATTTATCTATAAAAGTTGAAAAAAAAAGTGAAAAAACTTTGCAGTCGTGTGGTTCATACCGGTAATTGATATGTTAAGGATGCGAAGGGCAAAAGGATAGAAAAAATACAATGAACATGGACACCGATATCAAAATGTTTCCAGTCACCATCGTAGTCATTACCTGAAACCGTACGTATTCAAGCCATACATCAACGTTTGTAGCTTCTTCACCAAGAGTTTTATTAAACTCAGCCGTTTTTTTAGACAATTCCTCTTCCATTTTGGTTTGAGGAGTCACTCCTTCAGCATTACTATCTGCATCATCAATTACTTGTTCTACCTGGGACTTGAAATAGCGATCCTCGTGCTTTTTCTTCTTTGACGCTCGAGACTTACGTAGTTGATCGTAGTACTGAAATTCATTGCGCAACATGCCGAGAACATGGTGTCGTGAAGTATAATATCTACAAAAATAAACCATCAACAAAATTTGTGCAAGTGTGAAATAAATTAAAATAAAATTGTGTAAAAATTGCACTTGTTAAGTCAGCTATACCGGTAATAGTTTTGGAATCACTACGACTTTGACTTTGACTCGTTTGCTGACGCTTAAGGGGAAAATTGCTACTGGAATGTCTTTTGAATAAAAAAAACAGCAAGGCATGAAGTTGAAATACATTCCACTTCCTCACAGTTGAAACTGTAGATATGGGCATAGTTGTCAGCACATCATTAATGTAATATTCATTTATTCATTCACTTCATTGATTCATTCAAGTCAAAACTTACTGAGGTACTGCTGGTCTTGACAATGTTGTAACAGATAAATTTCCTCTCTCAGATTTTGTATCTATGAAGTAACATTTGTTTTCAATAGGAACTGGAGAAAGTCGTGATTTGACATCATCTGTAGGCCTATCATCTATTTTGGACCTGGTAAAAATAAACAAAAAATCATGTGTAAAAACTAAAATGTACCAATCAAACAGCAAGTGAAAAATAAAAATACAGTAAATAACAATAACATAGACCTAATAAATAATAATGATACAGTGATATAATAATACAATTACGGTTGCAGTTCGATATTCATATTTTAGCACTTCGATTCAATACTGAATTGGAATATTCGATAGTCGAAACGATAATCGATAATCCGACTCTTCCGCACTACCGGTAGGCCTAGATCCAAGAATACCTAATACTAATTTGTTGACACATCAAGCTTCTTGTCCTCTTCCAAACTGTTTAAGTATTGTTGACAGCACCAGTCCTGATCTCATCTCATATTGCCATCATCTCATGCCATCTCATTCATATTTCACTGACACCAATAGATCTTGATTATTGTTACAGTGTGTCATTATAAACCTGATATACAAATAAATAGAAGTAGGCCCTATATTATAGTAAAATTGATGGAAAATAAACCGAAACTGAAACAGTACGGTGGACCTACTACATGATGGAGATTCATGACTTCCAATTTTGCATTCTCAAAATTGAAAATTTCAATATTTTACAATCGATATTTATTATATTAAAGTTTAGACCGGCCTATCATATTTGCAATTTTCAGATCGGACGACAACGCGTAGTATAGGCCTAGCACTAATAATCTAGGACTGATGGGCTTACGTTATTCCAAGTCAGATGCAACATATTTATCCAAGCATTTCTAAGGAGTGTGTTTACCTTTGAGAATGTGAACGATGATGCTTTTTTCTCTTTTTCTTATCGATACTTCGTCTCTTACTGGAATGACAGCCAGAATGCACTTCGTCGATTGAGCGTTTTTTCTCTTTTGGTTTTATAACAGGTTCCACAGAAGTTGGACGGCTTTCAATAACATCAACGATCAACGGATCTAAAGTAGGTAGGACTATGGTAGGCTCCTCTGTTACATTATCAGCATCAACAGGCGTTTTTGGCAACACACGCGTTGCTTCCGGTAGAGGTATTTGACGTACTTCGACCGCAAAGCTTGCATTCTGGAGCCATGTTTCATTGGGAACGTCTGAAATAACATTACTTATTAATTTTCGAACTTATTTTTCCAGATAATCTAACCGATGTATCACAGGATTCAAGTCGGACGAGATAAAAAATAGCACAGCACACTAACCTAACTTATTTGTTGACACATCAAGCTTCTTGTCCTCTTCCAAACTGTTTGTATTGTTGACAGCACTTGAATACGCAGGGAAAAGTGACATATTTTACGAATATTTCTTATAATTCGATAATAATTATGTTTATTTATTTACAAAACAGCGCCATTGTCTTCAAATGTTTATACAATCAGCTGAATGTCCAAGGTCCTACCAATGACTGCACAGTCCTTGAGACGATCAGTTTACACAGTTTCAGTTGAAGCTTAAGACTAGGTTCTAGAAAAAATGATTAGATTTGTGTATAAATGTATTATTCAGAATAAAAGATTAATTTCTACAGGAGGATTAACTTCAACTCCAATTGTAAACATACAGGTAAGTGCCCAACTTCGCTTATAAACGTCAACCTCTTAAATGTTCTAACCTATAAAAACTTGAGTGTAGTGTTTTCAACAAGTAAAAGTACAGTCAGTTCAACTCGTAGACCTCGGACAGACGTTTAACCTTGTGAAAGGTGTAGAAGGGAGAGATCAGGTTTCCATACCCGTACTTGTATAGTAATAATATAATTCTCCATGTATTATTTTTAAAATACATATTATCAAGTAGTTATTTACAATGTAGGCCTGGCTTGATACAGTTTATCGAAACGAAAATACTGACGATAAAAAGTGAAACTCGATGATCAAACTAAACTAAGCTATTACCATAGCAGTTATCTTTATTAGTAGATAATATATTTTAATTTTCTTCAGGTGAATTTAGACATTGAGTTCAATGATTTAGATAACACTTTTCTAAATTCAAGTATATTTTTTTTCAGGCAAAGAAAACATCGCAACAAAATGTACTCACAGATACGTTTAACCGTAATCACACATATCTTCGAATATCCTTAACAGAAAGATGTAACCTGAGATGTAAGTTATTTATTTTTGTTTAATGTGATCATTTTGATAATAAATTTGATTTATATTATGCCATGTGTGCATATAATTTCACTTCATTTTCCATGTAATTCCACATCACTCTTCACTCTTGATGAATTTAAATAATTTTAATTATATTTTTGTAATAAATATTTGAAAATGAAAATAATCATAATGTGAAATTTGATGGATTCAAAAATACTCAATTATAATTAAAGTTTGAAAGGTTGAAATAGTTAACATTGAGCTCATGAGTCAAAACTATGTAGAGAGTAGAGACCAGAATTATTGTTTGAATTGACCAAAATTTGGATATGTATGACGTTACGATAGGCATAATATTGCCAAAACGTAAATAATTTTTAATAAATAATATATTAGTCAATAATTAAAATTCCCTTGCTTACAGGTCAATACTGCATGCCATTGGAGGGCGTTAAACTTACTCCCAGAGATAACATTCTGAGTACCGACGAAGTCATTCGTTTAGCCGGATTATTCGTTAAGGAAGGAGTAACAAAAATCCGTCTTACTGGCGGAGAACCAACCATCCGAAAAGATTTGGTTCACATTATTGGTAAATAAAAACATTCTACAGTACTAAATTGTATTCTTTTATAGCTTTTACGTGAAAAATCTTTTAAAGTACATACATGTAAGGCTCTATTTCCACGATCCATTATTCGGGTCGAGCACACGAACTACACTCCTCGGTTGCACGTGTGTAGTTCATTTGATCGCATACAGAGGATAATCTGGCAAATATTCTGGCAGTATGATTATCTTCTCTGATATCCCAAGAGGCAAAAAATCTCTTCAGAGATAATTTTATATAGGTAGCCTACTGTTGAAGACTATTAGAATATTGATTGTATTTTTTTTTTAAATGTTGAAAAATTATAAATATTCATTTTAATTCCAGCAAGTCTGAAACAATTGGAAGGACTTGAAACAGTGGCAATTACAACAAATGGACTAGTGTTAGTGAAGCAGTTGGTACCACTGCAAAAAGCTGGGCTAGACATTGTCAACATCAGTCTTGATTCTTTACAAGTGAAGAGATTTGAGGAAATAACAAGGAGAAAAGGCTGGGAGAGAGTCATTGCAGGAATTGATCTTGCTTTGCAGTTGGAGCTCAAGACAGTAAAAGTAAATACAGGTTCTATTCAACTATCAGTATGTAGGCTACACACACGTATGATACAGTACTCGTTCTGATGTAGTTGTGTAATTTATTTAGGTCAACGTTGTGGTGATGCGAGGTTTCAACGATGATGAAGTATGCGACTTCGTTCAGTTTACTGAAAACCGAAATGTCGACGTTAGATTTATCGAGTACATGCCATTTAGTGGTAATAAATGGAATGACGAAAAAATGGTGTCATATAAAGAAATGGTAGATAAAATTAAAATAAAATGGCCATCATTCCAGCAACTACCCAATGGACCAAACGACACTTCCAAGGTAAGAAACGTAATAGAGAAATAGGCCTACAAGGTGGGATGGTACTGAACAATGACATTTTGTGGTTACAGTTACAGCTAAATAATTCTTTTCACAGGCATACAAAGTCCCTGGTTTCAAAGGTCAAGTTGGATTTATTTCATCTATGAGCGATCATTTTTGTGGCTCATGTAACAGACTACGTATTACTGCTGACGGAAACCTGAAAGTTTGTCTTTTTGGAAACACTGAGGTTTCACTTCGGTAAAGATACATTACTTCTTCAATTGCTTTGAAATTGCTTTTGGCAAATACATTTAGTAATTAATAAAATTCGATGTTTACAGAGATGCCTTGCGTAGTGGATGTAGTGAAGATGATTTGTTGACAATGATCGGGTTGGCAGTACGGCGGAAGAAAAAACAACACGCTGGTAAGTACATCATGTCTCGAGTGTGTCATCACTACACATGAACTCAGTTACTAGACATGATAAGAAATATTTTGAGGAGAGTATTAGTGGCTACTAAGTAGCTATTAGTAGCTTAGTAGCTACGTACTTCATTCTACTACTTTATATTAAATAAGATTTAGACCTAGATTCACAATTTGTATGTGTGTTATTTCATGTTTCATGTATGTTATTTGACTTATTTAGGCCTAATGTTTCTTCAATTTTAAAGTGGTTCATTTTGGAGTTTTCCACTGAACAGTTTCAGGTAGCTGGTGTTTGTTACCGTATTTTCCGCGATAAAAAGTTTCATCTCTGTGCATGGTTCTACTATCATTTAGAATGCTGATTTTAGTTTTGTTCACTACTATGCTCATTTTGACACCTTTCAGTTTGCTTTTCAATCACAATGATATTTGCTTTTGTTTACTCGTGGTTTGGTACTGCATTCCTTTGTTTGTTTTCTATTATAATAATGATAATAATAATAATAGAATAGGGTAATACTTTGCTTATTGCAACAGATTGATCATACAAACGTGACATTGTCACATATACGAAATTGAAAGAAAGATATCTTAAATGTTGATTTAAAAGTACTGGTAATATTCACTGTTGGGCTATGTATATGTATTGTAAAACTATCATCATAATGATTAATTATAAGCTTTATTCAGCAGCAGACATGATGTATACAATATTATAATCATTCTGAACTATTAATCAAATTGTTTCTCTAGTCATTACTCATCAGTCATCATTCATCAACATAAATAATTACTGAACTCTCAAATCGATTGGATGCTTGAGAATGCAAACCTTGTTACAGGAATGATGAACCTTTCACATATGGAAAATCGGCCAATGATTCTGATTGGCGGATGACTAAAGTGTATGTACCGGTACACCATCTCCGATACAATAAATTACACAGCCCAAATTATTATCATTAGTATAACATTTGATATTCTTTTGTGTTTCAGGTATTTGCTCACGTAAGAACAACCAGTATTCCAAAGTCGAAAAAACAGGCTTATGGCATTATAACCCAAATTATTCCAATTTTTTACCTCACGAACACATCCGGCAGATTGCTCTACGATATTATTCTGACAAGAAGCTAACGCACGTAGATGAAAAGGGTCGAGCAGCAATGGTTGATGTTGGAGACAAGCTAATAACCACTCGATTAGCAACAGCATACGCAAAAATACGTGTCGGTTCAAAAATAGGAAAACTTATAGAAGAAAATTCAATAAAAAAAGGTGACGTTCTAACGGTAGCTCAATTAGCTGGTATTTTAGGTGGTAAAAAAACATCTGATTTAATACCGCTATGTCACAATATTGTTCTGTCAAGCATTAACGTAGACGTTAAATTAGACGATGGAGCTTCGTGCGTTGTGATAACGGCAACTGCAAGGTGTGAAGGAAGAACTGGTGTTGAAATGGAAGCGCTTACAGCAGTCTCTGTTGCTGCTCTAACAGTTTATGATATGTGTAAGGCAGTTAGTCATGAGATGGTGATAGAAGAAATCAAACTTTTACATAAAACTGGTGGCACTCGAGGGGAGTATAGAAGAAGTTAAATTGCCTAGGGTTTAGGCCTACTTAAATAAGTAAATCTAGAAAATATTTCTGTGGTGATTCATTCAAGTGATTTAAATATGAAATAATATTGCAGTTATGATAATTTATGAATGAAAGAGGAATTGCAATAATTTTACGTTCTTGTCGTCGTAGATTACAGACTCAAAGTCAAACGGTATTTGGACAGAGAATTTTTGAAACATAAGAATGTAAAATGAATTTGAAAAATGCTAATATGGATGAGTTGAAAATAGCAGCTCGAGTAGATCAATATACGGTACTCGAATGAATGGATGCTGTTAGCACGGGAAACACAATGATGAATAAATTCTAGATTCATAGTTTTATACTTTTCTATTATTAAAAATGCTCTCAATCATTTTACAGATCTTGTTATATCATTTGTTTTTCCATAGTTAGTTGGTAAACAAATCTTCGATAGAATTAAAACCTGGGCGTAGGGAAGGAGGTTCTACTAGGGCCTGCTGTTTGGGCCGTAGTTTTAGCGTCTTCAAGCGACTTGACAGCTAAGTTTGTCCTCGGTCCAGTTCGCCAAACGTTACTCTTCTCGTCAATAACGGCAGCTTCGACTTGCAACACGTATTGTCCGCCAACCGGGAACGCCAACAGGAATTGAGCGGTGAAGAAGTCTCGGTGAGGAGCAACCGTTTGTGTCAAAACGGAGTCACTTTCACGACCCTGCGACACAGAGAACGTTTCATGTTAAGAATGAGTTACCATTTACGGCTGGAGACTGTTGCAATGTTAAATTAGTAAGACAAAAGTGAAAAGTATATCATGACTCATTAAATATATCCACTAGGCCTATATTCACTTATATTGTATACTGTAATCACAACCTTCTTGATTGGATACGACAGTCTCTTAAAAGCCCTGTCACTGAGACTATTTTGACTGGTTTACGCATTTTCGTACCGGCAGGCAATTATGTCGTCATCTTCTGGTATGTGGTGCACTCTTTCGATGGTCAAAGATTTCAAGTATAAGTAGCTGTCAGTGTCAGCTAATTTTTACTGTAGATGGAACTAAATTAAGAAGTTCAACTATTTTTTCATTTGTATGAATACGTAGGGCCTACAAGTTCTGGAAAATCATACAAATAATTCTGCTTGTTTTTTGCTACAAACAAGCCGTTCAAATTCTCGAAAGAAAATTTCCGAAGAGGTTCATAGTCCGCAGTAATAGACTGCCAAAAATGATTAAATGTGAGTTTCGTGTATTAGGAGCAAAATCATCGCCGATTTTGTAAACTAAAATAGTCCTAAATGGACATCATTTAAAATGGGAAGCATACCCCCAATGAAGGGCAATTTAAAACTGGAAGTCCTGAATGAAGAAGGTGGTGACTTTAACATTAGACTACATGTTGAAATATGTTGATGCGGTCACATTAAAGGTTTTCCTCAAGTGAAATAAAATCTACACCCATTTTCTGCCAATTTTTTTCTTAAACTGCAAATGTAGTGTATATGCACGTCATTGTCTGCTAGTTTTAGTGTCAGTAATGTCTGCAGATTTTCTTCATTCACCATTTTATGTGACCGCAAGTGTACAGAGCATTTCCCATTCCTTATTTTGTATTACATATTTTACTAATGCAGTTACTGCATATATAGCTCATATAATAACTGTTTTGTCACTTTGTTATTTGTTTTATCGTACTAGACTTTATAAGTGAGACGACATTGACATTTTTTATTTCATTGTTATAGTCGAGTGTAGAGACCACATTAAAAAAAAGGGTGATTTATTAAAATGTTTTTATTACATAGGAGCCTAAAATGAACAAATGAAACATCTATCTGTAATGGCATCAGAACATAAATAACGATACATGTGTAGTAATATGGTACCATTTGCTGAGCAGCTATCTAAAAGCCATCAGTTTAATATTTTCTTCTATTTTCTAATTTTATTTTTCCACTATCTATTTTCTTACTTTCATTTTCATTGTCACTGATAATAAATTGTATAAATGAATAAATGTAACTAGATTTTTTTTTAGCAATTGAACATTTCAATTGGGCCCATAGGCCCCTAGTGCTATAAAAAAGGTATGACTTTTTAGTCTATGAGACTGTGACCCTAAATTACTGTTCCCCAAATACGGTGAAGCATATTAGCATAACGTATCCTACCTTTGTGTCGAGAACGTGTTGTTTCTGTAACTGTGACGAGACTGTAACCGTGACGCCGCTGATTGCTCGGAACAAGCCTGGCCGCTTGCCGTGCTGTATCACCCCCTCCACTTTGACGGCCAGCTGCGAGTTGCTCATCACGCTGATTGACTCACCAAGTACGCGAGGCTTGGGGGTTACCATCAGCTGGCCGAACAGAGTTACAATTGATGTTAAATAATGTGCCGCATTATAAAGCGGATTTCACATAGAAAATAAGCATAATGCTGTCATGGTAAAAGGAAAGCTGGCAGAAAAAGCTTCACAATGACGCAAAATGTGTGAAAATTACTCAAATTATTGTTTATTGTTTATTGTTGTCGAATTTACTGTTGATATAGTAGGCCTAGTTATTTTGAGCATACGAAAATGTTCATTATGAATCGTAGTAAATGCTATAATCGTTTGTTACTTTGTCCAACTTAACCGCTGCCAATTGCGTGACACTGAAAATATAGGCCTACAATAGAATGGCACAGTTCAATAATTGATAAAATAATATTAAGTATTGTATTGTTGGGACTATGAATGCCAAAATCTTTCAATGTAATTCATAAAAACTACAAATACATTAATTGTTCACTGTTCTGAACAATATTAGGCCTAAATAAAACAAAACTACGTATATGGTCTGGGTTCTAACAATCCATAACTAGCACGAAGCTCATGTGCGTACACCCGAAAACAGTCGTGTCGGGTATACAGACTGAAAATGAACTACATTCCTTTTTTCCATAAATGTGCCTTAATTATTTTGTTGACTTATGGTTAGTGAGAAAGTAGATAATACTAATTAAGTAGAATAACCTTATAACTTGAACTTGAATAAAAATGATTACATTTTGTAATTTGTATCGAAAACGTATCCACGAGGGATAAAGGTTCCCATCGACCGACTACTCACCTATACAGCTAGCACACTGGTGGTTGGCGCCTTCATCTCTCGTGGATACTATTGTACTTTTTCCTATTAACTAGTTTCACTATTTCACCAGTGGTCCCAAGTATAATAAATCTTCACTACCCTGTACTTCCAATAAGTAAACCAAAATAAAATGAACTTGATCATGAAACAAATAATAATGTTGTTTTACATAATTACGTACTTAATAGGCAAGAATTCAAGTCTAAATTTCACTAGATAATTGCCTCAATCCAACAACAGTTCTATCAAATATCATGTGCTATCAGCCTATCACATATCTTCAAGATTATTTGACATTGATGTAGGTAATACCTATTACAGTCGCATCATCAACTATTAAAACAAATTAGATGTAGGCCTATACATACATCCACGTGAGATGAAGACAGAAAATCTTTGATACGCTGAAGTTGTATGGAATTATGGAAGAAAATGTTAAATGTCACAGGGTGACGAGAATGTTCTATTGCCTATTCAATCCATGTTTATGAGTCATTATTTGAAGCTTACCGTAACGTTGGTGGATTGTAGAACCTGGAAGAAATACCGTGGAAGACAAAGTGAAGAATCTGCTAGAATATCCACTTGACGTAGCAGACACTCGATGTGCTGGAAAGATTTAAATTTCAAATTGACCGAGTTTGAATTAATGAGGGTTTAGGCCCTACTCTATTTGCAATTTTGATTATTTATTAAATAAATTAATAGGAACTGCATGGTGCACGACTTGTGAGAACATGAATGTAGCTATGCACCTAAGAATGTTTACTGATCAGAGCCTTTCATGTTTCATTACACCAAGTACGGTAGCTAAGGCTCAAGTTTATTACACGCAATACAAAACTCCTGGCAGTAGTGTAGGTATTTTAGTTATTTAAAAATTATAAAAAAATTGAATCAATATCGACCATTATTCTGATATCGAATTTATAAAATAGTGAATATTCCATTGCATATCTAACCGAGTTTTGTAATATTGATCGATCAAAAGCATCCAAATCGAAAAGCATCAAAATAAAACAGCAAATCTGGATAATATATAAAAGCGACCATTACATATCCAGGTTTGCTGAACGATTATACAAGTAGGGCCTACAGTAAACCCTTTTTTTTTCGAAATAAAATGTACCCGAAATACCCATTTTGAGTTATGAAAGTTTGAATCGAAATATTTAACACTGAATTTGGGATCAAAACTCTTTAGGGACCTAATCATCAGTTTGAACTTTGAATTAACAAGGGTTTACTATTAGAGGTTGGTTTAGGGCCTACCTGGTGTGTTATAGTCTTCTGCTCTTCGGTCCACACCAACTGTTGAGCCACGTTACAAGCATCTTGACAGCATCGTATCAGGTACTGAGTTTCCAAGCTTGAATGCTCGCAGCTACAAAATGAACAGAACATAAGTCACTCTTAACACAAAAAACACTGGCCTTTGCAGAACTACCACAAGCAGGTGAAAACAGGAATTTCACAGGGCCCTCAGAACGATATTGTTCAGATATTGTTATAACCAGCAGCAACACAACGTCTCTGGTTAGCTCGGCGGTAAGGCGTTCAGCTACTGTGCTGCCGGACAAGGTTCGATTCCCACGTCTTTCTCCTTTTTTTTTTACTTTTTAAATGTTATGTAAATGATTTTTAATTTTTAGGTAATTACAAGTATGGTTACTCTGGTAGGTTCTGGTAGGTACGCTCTCATCGGCCTAGCTGATGTTGAAAACAATCAAGCACAAAGTACGTTTTGCCTTTTCCGTTAGGTAACATTCCGTTGGCGTAGGAGTCAAGGTCAGCGAGCAACCCTAAATGCTTCATTGTTTATAATTTGTAAATATGCTATGTCATTGACACATTGAGTCTAATTGACAGTTAACGTTACCTGAAGTCTAAAACGGCTTCATCTTGGTAGTTGGCCTGTGCCACTCGTTCGACACTGTGCGCCATTAGGACGCACATTTGCTGTAAACTGGAACAAGTTAAGGACAAACATTCCTTGAAGTGTAGCTGTCAAATTCGAAAGAAATATGCTGAGAAGGCACATGAATTAGCTCGAAAAAATTAAAATAAATAAATTACCGTACCGGGACGTCCTGAGAAATGATTAATAAAACCTTACATTTATATGAATATTCCCATTCAATATAGAATCGATCGAAAATATAGAAATCGAATGCGGCAACCCTAAAAAAACCTACACACAAATTATGTCCACAACAATTCTGATAGAATAATATTGGCATTCATAACTACAGATGATGGAGGCATCAAGTGCTAGTACTGGTACTCAGTGAATAGTAACTAAGAGAAACACCCTAATTTTGTTGGTAAAGGATACATTTGAATGTTGGCTAGTGAAGCTGGGTCCGCATCAAATGCAGATTGGTACAGTTTCCAGTACATATCTCCGCACGCACGGAAATCCTTGACACACTTTCGTAACTGCAACAACAGAAAAGAGCGAATTAATTAAATAACTAATATGCAGGTGTCAAATTGTAAAAGAGAAAAAAGAAAAAAAAAAGGAAAAGAAATTGTGGAAACACCCCCTGACCCCTCTAGGAATTTGAAAAGTTGCACTACCTGATTTGTGATATGACCGTAGCGTTGCAAATTGTTCTCTGGGATGGCGGTGGCGACAGCAGGCGGTGGAGTGGTACAAAGGCTGTGACATGTGTGAACAAGTTGCGTCAAACATTGGAGGAACTCGGCTCTTAAACGAGTGTATTCTGTCTGAAACTGTAAGCTGCTTGACGGAGTGCTGGCCGCCTGAAAACATACAATATCGGAGAATAGTCGTCAATAAACGTTATTTAAGATAGGCATGACCGAGAAAATACAGAGAAATCGCCATTTTGATTTCATTTTCATGTTTAAGATTTTTTCCCATATATACAGTATTAAAAGATAAAAAAAAGATGAAACCAAGTTGGGTAGGTAAAAAGATTACGTTCCGAGTTCTACACAACAATAAAATTGAAAAGTGCGAACACTGACGCTTCCTTGAAACACAAATGTTTTGTTTTTCACATTGTGATAGTAAAATAATGAAGCTCCTTCCCATCACTAACAGAATGTTAGAAATGTTCAAATTCAATTAGAAATAAAAAAATGAACCTACTGTAGTTTACTTAGGTCCCAATAGTCTTGGGCCTGTATTTCAAGCTGGTAAAGAATGAATAATATGGGATAATTGGGTAATTATTATGACCTAATTACTCTTTTCAACTAACAAAGTAAACTAGGTATTCCCATGTCAAAATCCTAATTTAAGACCTATATGGTAGATTGAGTTGCATCACCAAGGCAATAAGGTGAGTAGGCCCTACAAGTACAAAAAAAAACAGCTTACCTTGAGTGCTGCTACTGCCTTGCAATAATGGGTCATGGTCAAGTTGAGTCGGTCTACTAAACTGGGATGTTTAACGCGATCCATGAGTTCAGCTTCGCCTTGACTCAGCTCTCGTAATGCTACCAGCCAGAAATGAAGATGTTCGGAGGAAACCTGCTCATGCAGATGCTTCAAGATGTTGGCCGCGACTATATGGTGACTGTATCTGTTCAACGTTTCAGAACAATTATTAACATTTCAATTTCCCTTGAAGAATTACAGCTTATTTATTTAGCTAGAAAAATGTACCTCATGCATTGTAAGATGAGCGAGATATTTATAGGCCCTTTAGAATCTACTCAAAAGTTATATTTTTTTAATAACATCGAAACTTGATACAAAATCATTGTTTCCCAATTAAGGCTTCAAGGCCTTAAGGATGGGGCACCACAAGGGCCATCTTACCACTCAATTTTAATTATTTAAAACCAATCGATTTAAATGTTGTTTTACCTTGCTGCAGATCTTGCAATTCTATAATTAGCCCATAAGTTTGTCTTTTGCATGACTTTCTCAATAGTTTGTTTCGCGCGGTACAAAGGAGAGTTTGGTTGCGGCGACCAAACTTCTGACTCAGATTCCCATTGAAAACCAGCCATTATTTGGAACACAAGTGTACACAGCATAACCTAGAAATATATAAAATATTAAAACCAGTCATATAAAGAAAATCGACGCCGACTGGAGCGATTTCGTCTTGACGAGCAATTCAATATTTACACTTCACTGATAACTTTTTTTTTTTAAATAGAGCTATAGTCTAGACCTAACCATAAGGATACTAGGAACTACGGGTTATTATTACTCAGTTGATAGCATGCTGGTTCATTTTTTATATATTATTTTCTGGCATATATGGCCTAATGCTCTAATATTAGGCTACTAATATGCATGCCAAAACACAAAATTGTGAAATGTGTTATGTGGATCACTATATTGTAAATATATAGCCTATACATTGATTATAGTGATTCATTACAATTAATTTCTCTTTCTTCTGTTTTTTTATTCTAGCAGCATATTTTGTAGGCTACTTGAGTAGTACCGGTAACTACCAAATAAATGTGCTCGTCAGTACGTTAACGGCATAATACACAGAACAAGTGAAAAAAAAATTATGGCTTAGTTTTCTTCAAATATACAGTGCAAGCAGTTCTAATATCATACCGTAGTTAGATATATAACATAAATATGCTCAATTCTATACATCTAAATTACCTAATTAAATGTGATAAAATTATCCAATAGATCGCCAATAGATCTTCGCTATCATTAGGCCTACAGTGTGTCGTTAAACCCAATATAAAAAAAAAAATCAAATATTATCCCCAGTAGGCATGAGTATTAATTATTATCAAAACAAAATCTTACCTTCGTTTGTGTTTCCTCAACTTTTGGCTCTTCTACAGCGCTCAGCTCGGTCAGCTTACCAAGTACACTTGGCAAAAGCTTCAACAAAGCTCGAGCGTTCAAATCACCTATTGCTCCAAGAGCTTCGCAGAGCAGCGGAAGTAGGGTCGTAGAATTCGACTGCATCAGAACAGCGCCGACAATGTCGACGAATCGAGGACAAAGGTCACGATGTACCTTACAAAGACTGACGGCACAATGAAGGCAAGCTTTCAGCTCGTGACTGTGACTGTTATCATTTTGGCATGTGATCAGTAGAAAGAGGGACTCTACTTTATCAACCACTTCGGATAAACCGTGGACCGGCAGTTCTTCTTTAGAGCTAACAGTGAGAAATACATACTGTACTGTGAATGTAAATTAACATTGATATACAAACTTTCAAGTTGAATGCACTGTAGATCTCCCCATGTTATATTAAACTAACTTATTACACTATTTTTTTTTTCAATGTTGCTCAACGAACCCACCAACAGCTAGGTTTACGGGGGTACGAATGAGCGGATGATAATGAAACGATGAAGTGATGATAGGTGAAAGGACATTTATAAAAACCCATGCCTTATGCAGGACTCGAACCCACGCCCAACGGTGACTTCAGTTACTACCGCTAGCGATAATTGACTTGGCCACCGGGGCAGCTTTTTACACTATAGTATAGATATGTATACTAATTAGTAATTACTAACCTTCATTTTCATATTTCACTAACTAATTCAAACAGTAGGCCCTTAATTTATTTGAATTCAGAGACAGTGCTTTTTTTTTCCCAAATTGAAGCCAAAGATAAAAGGTACCGTAGGCCTATGTCATTTGGACACGTCACCAACACAAACCGTCACGCAAACCGTCACACAAACCGTCAACATGTCACACAAACCGGGTGATCTTACAACCCCAAAAGAATAATTACCGTAATAATATTATAACTCTATATAACTCATTTCAAAAACAATGAATCTTTAGGTAATGATTTCAGGGATAACAAACAATTCAAATATTTGCAATGGGGAAAAAATTTATGTTTCAAATTACCGTATATGAATTATGAACATTAAACAATGAGCTGACTGTTTGCAATAATATACATTCTTCATTTTTTCAACTAGTACGAAAAAAGTGTACAAGCTAGAAGTTCGTTCGACTGATCAGTATCAATTGTACTTGTGTGCAAGGTATTAGTTTACGGTAAGCTACGTACAAATAATGTTGATTTTATTTTCAAGTATGAAGATTGTTCTTCATAGGCCTATATGTTCACTAATTTGCTATCCCCTATGTTCTGTTTTTTTTTTCTCTTGAAACACGTCATCCTAGGCCTATATTGTAATGGGCTGCTGTTTTAGATAGTAGGCCTACATGATTAATATGTTGGTTGACACTTACCAATAGCAAACAATTCTTGTCATAACTTGCACTGCCTTTGTTGCTATAACCGGATTACTAGAGTAGCAACTGCTATTACACAGTTCCATCAATGACGACTCTGAAACATGCCATGGAAAACTCACAACTGGTAGTTCAAATCTCTTCACACAGAAAAATAAGTTTCATTTTGAAAAAAGGAAAAAGTTGACTTTATTATTGAATCATTGAATAAATCCAGTAGGCCTGAGTTTAATTAATACGTTGATTTCAGCCTAGATAGAATTATAACATCATAATTGAGAAAAGAGAGAAAGTGCTCACGAAATGGTTAAAAATGAAGATTTCTGGTACCTGGATGTATCTGGCCAATACAAGTGGCTGGTGATTTAGCCAATACCAGCAGAACATCTAATGCTGAGCCTAACACTTGCTCGTTGGGTGGATCCAAGGCAACGATCACGATCGCTTCTACAGCTCCTGTCGGCCACAAATGTGCTCCTTGGCCGGCCAGCCGATGAAGATTCCTCAATACTTGAGCTGAAATAACATGGAAGAGACACATCAAGCCATGAGCCGTAAATTAGAATAGAAAAGATATATTGAATTATATTTAGGTGTACTATAATTACGGTACGTAATGAACAAATTGTTATATACTATTAAAACCAGGAGTATCTGCAGAAATAACTTTCATTACCTATTCCCCTTTGCCTACATTATATAAACAAAAAATTGACAGAATAAAATATTCACAGAAAAAAGATGTAACCACCAGCTTACCTTTAACAGCCCAACGAGGGTCTGTGCGGAGATACTCTAACAGCAACGATACTTGACTCGGTATATCAACGAGTGTGGCTGAAGCAAGCTGTGTCAAGGTGTTCAAAGTGACAATGACAAACTCTTCTGCTGGATAACTTGGAAGCAGATCTGTGCATAGCTGTCGAACCTAGAACAAAGATCACGTATTTCATTGCATACTGATTAGATGAGCACCTATATAACTCTACCTGATATTACAGTGTTGGCTGAAGGTAAAGACTGCACTGTTTATATGTTCTACTTCCCATGCTCTCCATTTATTATGTACAATGTATCTAGCCGGTATGGAAATTTTGGAGTACAATTTGTCAATCTAGCGCTTTAAAAAACGATACGTTAGCTAGTACTTGAAATAAAACGTAGTTATTTTGTATTTCAGAAAATGTCCTTTTTTATATCTACATAGTAGGCCTACATACCAAATTTGAGAATCTCATAAAATTAACATTGCAGCAGACAAATTGCAATTGTTAATATTAATTCCTACCAGACACTGACCAGATATGTATCCAAATTTCTACCTCAATTACTAGTCTTATTTTTGAAAAAATAATCGACAGCTGTCCCAACCGTTCCACCAACAAGAGAAATGTATTCTTTTACGTTGAATACACCAGTATGTAAACACTAAGGCTGAAAGTTCTGTCACTAACAGCGTGATCTCATTTGTACAAACCATAGCAGCAGTAGAAGTATCGTGATGCATGTGTTGAAGAATAGGAATCAGCTGTAGTTTCATATGAGCCGGAGTAGACAAGCCTTGAATCATGTCTGATATCTTGTTGCACATACTCACGGCAAACGTCCTGGATTTCAAAAACAAAAACGTTCAACGAAAAGCCCAATTAATAATATTGTAACCAAATAGCTTATAGGCCTACATGGTAAACATAAAGACTGGAGAGAGATATACGTTTCAACATAAAATCAATGGAACAAATAGGTGACTATGACTATGACTTTACACACCTGATAATAGACCAAGCCGTGAGACTAGTAATGCTGAAATACTTTTAACCAATAGAACATTCCACAGTTCTTGACCATGTTTAATATGCCTAATGTAAATTATCATGAAATTTGTACTCATTACAAAAGTTTCTAAAGCTTGAAAATGTTTTCAATATTTTCAGAAATAATTTTTGGTGACATATACCGGTAGGCTGTTATAGAAGAAGAAACTAGACTTTGAAATCACTCGTAGTAATATTAAAACGATATGCTCAACAGCTGAGCCACCACATTATAATAAACATTGCAATGGAAATAGAACATTTGAAATGATGAGTATTTATAAGATAATAACTGGGTTAAGTATAAGTTACGTCATAAACATTAATAAATCTTCATGAAAATGTGTAGACTTTTCATCGATTAAGTGTTAGGTGGCCATAACTCCTTGGTACTGTCTGTCCTGTTTGAAAAGTCCTTTGAAAATGTTCTATTTGAAAGGTAAATTTATGAGGAAAGAAAATTTCAATAAATTTGCATTGAAAATGTTCAATTAGGCCTACCGGTAATTCAAATTGAATGAAACTCGATGGAATTTTTTGGAAAATCATTTAAAAAAATTAATGTAATGAATTCAGTATTTGATTCACAGCACAATGCAAAAGCACAATTGAGCATTTTTCAATACTCCAATTTGTTAATCCAATTAGTGTACAAGAAGACATCATACTTTGATTGTGCAGCAAACTGCATAGCAGCATAAATAGTTGCCTCCACTTCCACCATGTCATGTGAGTCGAGGCTACGGCGAATGCTATGATGCACTTGTTGACGTTCAGGTATTATTCCTGCTACACTACCGAGAGTGCGTAAAGTAAGAGCCCGAGCAACCTGTAAATACCAAATAACTTATAACAGTTGATGAAATACAAAAACAATAAACTCATGGCTGAATAATAACCAACATAACTATAAAGCAATGATGAGCATTGAGTAGGTTTTGAAATTTACAAGAATATTGGTCTTGGTATCATCGGTGTATGGCTTATTCATTCTTGGAAATACAAACTTGAACTGTGTTTTTCCATTTTGAAATTTATTTATTTATATTTCATTTTCATCCAAGTGGATTAACCCAATATACGGTAAATAGAACAGTTAAAAATCATAGGCCTATGGTAAATCAAATGATACTACCAACTGATTTCTCATCAATATCGATTTGTCAAACAGTTCTACTACTATTACATATCTAGTACGTTATAAAAAATAGACCTAGGAATACGCTTAAATACAATTGAGTGAAATGGTAGTGAGGCAACTTTCTTCAATGCAATGTGTACAGACTAGTTTTCATTTTGGAGACACTGAATTTAATCATCATGTAAACCCATACACTCCATAGCCTACAGATTAGTTTGATAATTATTATGCAACTACAAAAATATAAATGTATTACTGACTAAAAACTTACAGGATCATTGGAATGTATTACACTAAATATTCGACGTACAAATTCATCAACATTTATAATCTTGTCTAAATGTTTTTCACTTTGCTGGCACACTCGCAAAACCCAGAGACGTAGAAAGTTATTCCTGAAAATATAATACAGAATCTGAATTATAGATATATAAGTGACTACTGGCATTGAATTTGTAGTCTCAAGACTACAAATTCAATGCTACTGGTACCTTACATAATTCTTGGAAGGTTAGACTGACCTTGTCAGATCAGAGGTGGCAGCCGACCTCCCCAAAACAAGTAGTTCATTTTTTTTTTAATTATTCATATGAGAAAATAAATATATGATGTAGAATAAAATAAGCCAACCAGTGTGGTGAGACGGAAGTAGGGCTACAATGAGAACTTATGATGAATCAAAAAAAAAAATGTTGATCCATAGCAGAAATTTATTTGTAACAAATTATATAGACTAGACTAAACAATAAAGTTTGCAAAGTCATACCGGTATGTTACTTACCCCACTCGAAAGACATCTGCAAGTTTTAGAAGAGACGAATTGATGAGAATAGGAAACGGATACTTTTCAAATAGTCTTGGAAATCGTACAATTGCTTCACACTGTTCTCCAATTTTTTCAGATCGAAGTGCTAAAACAATTTGGATAATGACATATATATGCGAACCTATTTTTTTCATTTAACCTCTGGAGTGAGAAAAAAACTTCAATATTTTTTAAGTAGACCTATATAGGTCTACTTAAAAAGTCTTTGAGTCTTTGCTTATGCTCATCCAATCTAATTTTAAGGGGTAGGTAGCCATTTTGTGTTTCCTTCTACAAAATCCACAGTGACAGAGAAAGCCTGAGTTGAGTAAAGGATGAACAAAAACAATTTCCATGTCAGTGGATAAAAAAATATTCGCCCTCGCATTTAATAATCTATAAGCAACCGGTACAAATGTGGATGGAAAAATGCCTGGTCCCGGCAATTTGACAGAGCTGTAAGCCTAACGTAGCGCACTGGGCTAACGGTAGGGCTTACCTCCCGTACAGATTCCAGTGTTTGACATCACGATTGAGCAATACAAGGTCGCACGGACTGGGTCAAATGTTTACACATTGAAAAATGTATTACAACAGCTAATAAAATACAAATACAAATACAAATATTATAATATCATCCTACCTTTGAAATTTGGAAAGTTAAATTTTGACAAAAATTATAATTATAATAATAAAATTTATAATAATATTTATTCATTCATAAAATAATAATGTACATTGTTGTAATTATTATATCAAATGAAAAGATAAACTTAAAAAGATAAAGTTGACAATAACGCTAGGCCTAGGCATCTCAACGGCCTAGGACACAAGCCCAATAGCTAGCCGCTAGGCGCTCGGACTCCCAAATACATATCATTTAAATTTGAACTACAAAATTAATTAAAACTAAATTGCGTCATTTATGTGCAACATATTTGACTGCCGCATTGAGTCTGATTGCAGACCAGCGGTAGGGGGCATACTCTAAACTATTATTTTCGTACGGGCCTACATCTTTCATTACCAATCCAATCGACGCTGGACTGGGGCCAACTTATTGAATGATTCAAACCAACACAATAACAGTACATGTTTTTCATCGAGTTATTGTGTTAGCCCCATAGGCCTACATTGAGTTTTCATGCTCTCAATGTCTTATAATGACATGTATTAAAAAGTTAGGTTATGTATTATCGCCTAGGTTATGTTTACTCTCAAACAATACTTGTAAGCATTCAAGAAGCACGCCTAACCTTTATCCAACTCAGTTAAAGCAGAGTTGGCATCTTGTTCAGGCTCTCCTAAGCCAGTCTCGGTGAAAGAGCTTACCCTTACACCCAACATTTTAATAACCTTAATTACTTTGACATTATTTTTCAACCTCACAACAACCCTTGAGGGGGTTTGGCTACGGCGTCTTCAATAATCACACGCGATGTCTCAGTGATGCATCATGGGAAACTCTTTGTAGGTGGAGTACGCCGCTTTTCTGTGTTCATGTCAAAGTTTATTATCTTTTTTGAGTATCTCCGTGATACTAATCGTAAATAAAAGAAGTGTTAGTACATATTACATATCTCTAGTTGTGTTATAATGTGAGTTGCAAACAGACAACTGGATGAAGATTGCGGGGTCATTGATCTTGAACCGAGAGGTATGCGTCAATCAAGTACATTACGAGGGCCTACTTTTTAATGACAGCTAGATCGCCCACGTAAAAGGTGCATTTTCCGCTACTACAATGAAGTTTATTCTTATAACTATCCGCGTTTTGTGTTCGTAGGTCCAGCTGTTGAAGTACTTGTTCTAAAGTGGCTTATCGTTGTCTAATGTTGAGTGGAGGAAACACTTGCATTTCCAAGCTGGATTGCACAAGAGTCAGACCTGAAAGGCATGGAGACCGAGTCTGTGAAGTCGGGGCTAAGCGAACAGAGTTCTAGGTCCCGGCGTTCTCGCAGCCATAAACACCGCAACAATCAGCTTCATTCCAATCGCAGCACAAGAAGTAGCCGAAGTCACAGAAAGGACGACCCAATGGCTCCATTTCAAACGTCTGTGACTTTGAGTGACGAAAATCGAGATGGACAAGAAGTTATAGAAGTTCAGATCTTACCTCAGGACGATAACTGGGGTGAAAATACAACAGCAATCACTGGAAATACCTCTGATCAATCTGATAATGAAGACGTTGGAGGAGGTCATTGGCACGGTGATTCGGATACTGGGTTCAGTTTCGTTTGTCACCGTTATTTAGGCTCTGTATTGACTGGTGTTCTCTCATTAGCTGCTTTCCTGAGCCCCTTAGCTATGGTTGTATTACCTAAGCTTGGTTTCTTTCCTGCCCTTTCACCCAATCCAGCTTCCACAACCTTACAACAACGACTTCAACTGTTAGCGTGTGGTGCTGAGTGCAAAGGACTGCTCGTTTCACTTGCTTTTAAACTTGTTTTATTAGCAATAGGCGCATGGGCAGTGTTTTTGCGTCGCCCTCGTGCAACAATGCCACGAATATTCTTATTCCGAGCAGCTGTACTAGTACTTGTACTTGTGTGCACGTTTGCATACTGGCTATTTTACATCGTTCAGGTAACGGAAGTAGCTGTTGCATCAGTAACAGGAGAGGAGGCGGTGCGTTACAAAGGATTGGTGTCCTATGCTTCGAGTCTCACAGATACACTTCTCTTCATTCATTATCTGGCTGTTGTGTTAGTGGAAGTACGACACCTCCAGCCCACGTACTACATTAAGGTGAGGATTCAATAAGAAAAAAAAATAGTGAAAATTGATCTTGAGCAGACCTATGTGTAGGATTCCTTCAGAACTTAGTACAAAATATGTGGTGGACAGGGTAAGCTGCTGGTCACCTGTCATAATGTCATCATAATTATTGATTTTTCCTCACAGTTTTATCTGTGGCACGAGTCATAGCAATGAAATATGAAACCTGCAAGTGTACTCGTAAAATGTATTGCCTATACAACTGAAGTTTTGTTCCTTCAGGCCATAATTAAATAGGCCTATTCAAATAATTCTTGTATTTCATCAACTTATAAATGAACATTTCCTTTCTGTACAGTAGTGTTTAAATTTTCAACAAGTGAACCTAGGCCTATATGAGTTGGGTAAAAGGGAACTTGAAAGAACAGCAACTTACTGAGATTTATGAGTAGAGATTGGACTCATACTGGAAAAGCCATTATCCTTATTCATGAAAGTAAAATAGCTGTAGGCCTAAACATGTTATTCTCATATTTCTTTATAAATTCAACTTATGATCTTAGGTTGTTCGAAGCCCTGATGGTGAGAGTAGATCGTATGCTATTGGCAGTCTTAGCATTCAAAGAGCAGCAGTATGGGTGCTGGAACATTATTACACTGAGTTTCCCATCTACAACCCATACCTGGAGCGTCTACCAGTATCCAAGTCACGGAGTAAAGGTGGTTCAAACTTCAAGTTTTATGAAGTTGATGGATTAAACAACTCGTCAATGCAGGTTGGTAGTTTTCAACTGTATGCTTGAATTCTCATATTGTAGTTTCATCCACAATTTATTGTTTCTCGTTCAGATGTCAATAATAATTTTTTGCCAATAGAATGATCAAAAGAAATATGGTTCCAAAATAATGATTCTGCTTTTTTTCATCAATTAAAGGACTGTGAGGTACCCATAGTTGGCCTAGAGTTACTGTAGTTTTTCTGAGTGTGAGTTGTAAGGTTTACCTCTCGGACAGATTTGTTACCTCAGTCCACGCTCAACGCTTTGAATTGTTAAAAACTACTTTTAGCTAGAACGAGTTTCATCGTTTACAAGTGGCATTTATAAGTCGGAAAATGTAGGTCAATGAAATGTTTCTATTACTAGAGCTCTTGCATAATGAATTTGAATGAACTACCATACTGTAATTACATATCATATTTTTTCTGTAAAACTTCTTGTTTTTAAAACAGAGCAAAGAGTAATCGAGCATTCTTTTATCTAGTCATAATGAGTTGAATAATGGATATTATAATTCTCAATCAACATGTTACCGGCAAATATAATTAGCCTACCACCAACAGCTAGGTTATACGGGGGTAGGCCTACGAATGAGCAGGTGATTATGAAACTATGAAGTGATGATGAGTGAAAGGGCGTTTACAAAAACCCATGCCTTATGCGGGATTCGAACCCACGCCCAACGGTTCGCTTCAGACACTGAAGCGAACCCATAGTGAGCTAAAGAGGGCAGCAGCTTTGTTTTTCATTTTGTAGGCCTACAACACCGTTGTCTCAAATAAAATTAATCTTGTTTTTCGATCGCAGCAAAGTCAATCTCGAGCAATGCTGGCTGCACATGCCCGCCGGCGGGATTCAAGCCACAACGAACGTTTCTATGAAGAGCATGACTACGAGCGCCGAGTCAAGAAACGTAAAGCACGTCTTATAACTGCCGCTGAGGAGGCATTCACACATATCAAACGACTACACAACGAACAAGGTATACTGCGTAACTTATTACTGAAAACTACATAACGTTGATATGGCATGTTTCTAAATATATATGGTTGCCAAATTAATGTTGCGTATTCCTTGAGTTGAGACAATTGACCTATATATGTGTCATTAATTTTGAAGAAGGATACCGGTACATGACATCCAAGTGTACATTTTTAGTTGAACTGCATGAGTTGATTGACAAGAGACAATTTACTGTTTTCCGTTTAGTGCCCGCTATCCCAATGGACCCACAGGAAGCAGCGCAGGCCGTGTTTCCTTCGATGGCTCGCGCGCTTCAGAAATACCTCCGTGTCACTCGACAGCAACCGCGTCACTCAGTGGACTCAATACTCAACCATTTGGCTGATGCTCTGAGCCACGATCTCACGCCGAGGGCATTCCTGGAACCTTTTCTATTACCAGCACCTGTGCTCCAGGTAAAGATACATGTTTGTTGTTACTGTCCATGTAAAATCTTATGCGTTGGAATGGATATGTTTACCTTAATTCATGAGAGCTACGAGTTGATAATTCCAAGTGTAGAAAGTCGAAAAGAGATGTCATTTTGTCAGAAATATTGTTTATTTGTTTTTATTTGCTTAATTTGTTTTGACCGATAAATTGGATATTGTGATAATTTAATGATCCTTGATCTGCAGTAGAAAAACCAAGCTTGAGTGTCATTCCGAAATGAAAATTAAATCACATACGTTTGGGTCATGGAAGCTTTTACTAACATGATATTTTCTGTTTACTAGAATGAAAAAGAGCAGAAGCCTGTCCAAACTTGGGCCCTCATTTGCGAAGAGCTATTGTCGCGTCCGATTGGTCCTGGAATCACATTTCAGTTACGTCAGAACGATGTATCTCTACTGTGCACGATACGAGCTCTACCTCATTTAAATATCACCGAGGAAGTGGTTGATCCAAAATCAAATAAGTTTGTTCTTCGCCTTAATTCAGAAACGTCTGTTTGACAAAGATATGTACAATGACTAGTTAGATATAGTCTTGAAAGCTGCGTTCTTCATAAGTGTTTGAACTTCAAAGTGAAAAGTGGTGTTGTGTGGGTGTCGTGTTGTGATTTCCTCTTCTCACTGAATTAGCTATGCAAAAACTTCAATTTTATTTTGCATCTTTCAACTGAGTATGATGATGGAAAAATCATTATCTTGAAATTTCAATTTTTTACCTATGACATAGTCGTACATGGTTGTGTCAAGGATGGAAATTGAACTTTCTTAAGTAATTTTAAAGAGAGTTCAAAATGAAAATCTAATTAATCTAGGCCTATATATGAGAATGTTTCAGGAAAACGTTCATACTCAATACTCAAGCAATAATGAATCATCACACATCAAGAATATTACTTTCAAACCTTTCCAAGTGAATACTTTTGCTTTGTCAAACTTGAATGTTGTTTGTACATGTAATCCAAAGACACAATTTAGAAATGCATATCTAATAATGATGACATATATCATATGATACGTATTTATTTACGCACATTTAAAATATAAATAATGTGTTTGTTCACTTCTCTATCAGTATTAGAACGAACTGCTACAAGTCTTGATGCTGTAAGCTTTATACATTTGCCGACAATTTACTGTGGTCCACGGTACGTGACTAAGCACTCATATTTTTACTTTTGTACATAATATATCTTACGTAAATAGATATTGTAGGACACTTCTGTTTTTTATCATTTTTTACAATATATTGAGTTTCCTGAACTGCTACAACGAATCTCTCGAGTTTTAAGTAAGAGACTTTTCAAAATAGGTATAATATATTATTATTATAGATGTAGTATTTGTATGTGGTGTTTTTAATTTTTAGTAGGTACTAAAATCAAATTGTCTTTTTGGACTTTTTGAAAGTGTTAACCTTTTTTAGCATGATGTGACAATACGTGTAGCTTTTTAATACCATTTTACCGTGTGAGATTTATATGTATCAATAAAATTAAATAAGTTGAAAAGAAGTATAGTTGTGTGTTCTGTTCTTCTTTGTTTAGTCAGCTTGCAGGTTGCCAATTGTATACTGTAAAATGTGCTATCAACTTGCAATTCAAACTGCAACATGAGTAATTTAACTATGTATGCAATACACTACCAATATGTATAAATATTTATTGTTCCATTGCAGAACCCCTCACTTCTCATAACTTGCTCTTTTCCTAGCTAAGTTGTTCAGAACTGTTAATAAAGAATATCCTGCCTGTATCATTATTTTGTCAATTTTAAAAATTTACGTATAAACTGGTTATCGAAGTTCTCAGAGCGCTTACTCTGCGGCAGTTGATAGTTTGCCCATCGATCCCAGGCAGGATCTGATCTAATGACATTGCTAGGATTAAGTACGTAACGAAACCTGAATAGAAAGAAGCATCACTTATTCTCACCATATCACTTACTTGGTTGGCAACCATAAAGAAGCCATAGTAGCCTACATTGTTAACAAATCTCGGGTTAATTTTAACTAGCTGCCGTCAGAGATGAGTAGATTTAGACAAAAGATGACAAAATTAATGTAGCATTTATGTAAGAATATTAATGGTATCATTTCTTCCAATCATACTAGCTCACAGCTAAGTGGTTTACCTTTGGATCCGATTTTGCTTTTTAGTTGATCTAACAATCTTCGTAACAATAACTTTTCTTCATAACGGCTGATCCTATTCACGTAAAACTCATGAAAAATGTGTATCATTCGTATGTTCAAATTCCGTGAAAATTGGAATTTATTCGAAGGAAACATTATTTCCTACTTTTTTCTAAATGGGTTATTCTTACAGGGTTTTTAAACATTAAAATAATTTCTCTCAAAAATGATTCAACTGATTATGCCTCAAAGCTGTACAGTATCGAGTTGGATGATGACAAAATGTGTACGCCAAGTTTCAACAAAATTTGTGTTTTGAATCTAATGAAACCATATGAATTCATTGCTTGATTGTTTGTATTGCAAGTGATTACCTAAGAAGATTGTCGAGTTTATCCCTTGAAGATAAAATAACAGTAGAATGCAGTAGTTGCATTCTCACATCCCCTCCAAGTTCAAATGCATTCCATTACGATTTACAAAGTGGCGAACAATCGATTGTTGTACATCGATAGGCCCATGTCTCATCTCACTGAATGCGATTCGAGTTCGATTCTTTTTTCCTTTGGCTTTGTAAGGCGAATAAATTTGACAAACAATTTCTTTAAACATGGCAAGTGACAAAAAAACGAAACCCAAGCAAAAATCTAGTGAAGAGATATTTGCAGGGTTTCAGAATCTTAGAGGGGAACAGAGAGGTATGGCCAATAAACTCTCCGAGCTAGAACTGGAGCTTCACGAACACAAGTAAGTCCACACATAACCTTAAAAATGTCCTTCAGAGATAATAAGATCAAGGCATGTGCAGGCAAAACCAATTCTTAGTCATATTTCCTGTTTAGAAATACAAATTCTTCTCCCCATTCATCCAGTAGGACGTAACACGTCACACACGTCATGTAATTTGTAATTCTATGTGATTATCTACTATTTCAGGGTTGTCATTGAAACGCTAAAAGAAGTGGCTCCCGATAGGAAATGCTTCAGAATGATTGGAGGCGTTCTATGTGAACGAACCGTGAAAGAAGTTTTACCAATCCTGCAAACAAATAGCGAGCAGGTAAATATTAATTTGTTTTCTTGATCATTGAATGCTGTTAGATGGTACGTGGATCAATCCATATAGGCCTAGGCAAACCCCCCAAGCCTAGGCATTGAGTTTGTAGAAACTCAATGGCCTAGGCCTAGTCACTGCTTTTTTGCCTGGCATGTGATGTCAAACATTATGCTAAAAGCGTATTGTTTAGGCCCAGGAATTGAAATGTGCGCCTAGGTACTTGCTTTTCTTTGTAGATAATTTTGGTTTAGGGCGTAGGCCCTAGGCGTAGAGTTGTTTTCAAGGCAAACAACAAATTACGTAACCTGTGAAAACTGAGGAAAACATCTTTATTGCATAGGCCTGTTGGATAAATTGAGCAAAAACAGAAAGTAGAAAGATAGAATGGACAGTCTGAATGGACAGTCTGGTACCGGTACATTAAACACTCGGCCATTTTCCATCATGAGGTACGGTATCGTGATATTTCATCAAACCCTTAGGTGGAATGACATCTAGATGCAACATAGGCCTACAGTTTCCGGGGCACTAAGCTATTTTTTCGAGAATTTTGTAACTTTTTATGTTTTATAATTTATGTTTTCAATTGTTTGAAACCAAACTTATCCAACCTAAAACCAAAGCACCTTTTATACAGGCATAGAAGAATTATACGAGAAGAGTGAATGGTAAATTTGTCCTACTCGGTACCATCCCTAATTTTGAAAATTTCTCTAAAAATGGTGTTTTCGAATATAGGTAAACATCAAATCTATCAAAAAAGGCACCTGATGCATAAAATTGTTATCCACAACACTATAAACACTCCTAAAAGTATGAAATTACACGGAAATTGATGATAGTTGGGCATCTTTGGAGGTGAGGGCAACAACTTTGACCACTAATCCCGACCATTTGGTACCGACATAGATAAAGTAGTCCCTATACAGGCAATGTCATATGACAGAGCCTATGACCATCAACAATTAAAAAGTTGGCTGATCACAGCGCTCCTAGCAGCATTTACTCGCTAGTGCTCAACAGTGCTCTAGTTCTTGGTGATAACAGCGCTCCTAGCAGGATTACCAGGTATAACACTACCACGGCCTGTTAGACTGTTTAACCAGGGCTCTGCCACTCTATCTCGTTGGAATATTATTTACTCAATGGTGCCAAGTAACACAAAATTACCGAGTGAAGAATTAGAGAAAGAATTAGAATTATAAGAGTGAAAGGAACGTAAAAAGAAACAGAATCAACCAATGGAGTATATATGCAACATCTATTCCGATGACCTGACTTGATCATTTTACCTAGATGATACAGACTCGTATTCTCCATTGATTATGATTAGGCCTCTTGTTTGCTTAACGACTCCTCCAACAGCTAGGTTGGTTGCTGGGACAAACATCCAGAATTACTTGAACGCGGTACTCGATCCGACGCGCAATGGTGACTTCTGATTCTAAAGTGGTGCCGTAGTTGAATGAGTTAAGGAGGGCGGCTATTTTCCGTTGAAAGTTCAAATGACAATTTTGCTTAACCGGATGTGATAGGCCTACATTGTAGACATAATTATATGCATTTTTCACACGAATACTGAATACACACAGTAGACCTATTAAATGCCTCTGGTTTTTAAATTCTATTATGAATGCATTATCATTTTATGTTTGCATTGAAATAAGGGATTGTGAGTACTGAGTAGCGTATTACGTAACTTATTTCAAATGTAAGATTCTAGATGAGAAATATGTTTTGAAAACCTCAACATTGCTAAACAAGTGGCTTAATACTTTTTATTCTTATGTTGCAGCTTTCAAAAATTACTGATAGTTTAACGGAGCAACTTAGCAAGAAAGGTCAGGAGGTGAATGATTACAAACAGAAGCATAACATTGTAATCCGAGGACAAGACGACCACTCCGTAGGTGAAGTTGAAGAGGAACAAAAAGCCCGCACGGGAGGCAACGTGCTCGTCTAATACCAGTGGTTATTGCTTGAATTACAAAGACAATTGAAACTGTTCGAAATTATATGTTTCGGGCACATATTACCTCTTGCTAATCGCCTGCTTATCCGTTATATTATTGCTACCACTCGAGTATTTTGCGATTCTATTGAAATATGTTCGGAAATTAATTCCAGCCTTTAAAATAACTTTTCGTATATAACTTTACTTTTAATTAGTAATGGGACTTAACAACTTGTCATTACTTTAAACATGTTACGCATTAAATTCTTTTCAATTTTGTATGCATACCTAGGTTTCCAAGCCAGTGATTAGACCTTGACTTGTGTAATCTCAAATGTAATTATTGTTGAGTATGTACATTTAGATGCCAATAATGGTGTAATGAATAATGAACACATTAAAACTATGAGAATGGCATCTAAGGCTGGAGCAAAACCCTCAAATTAATAAAATTGAATGGTTACCATACCGTACCTTTTATTTACTTTTCATAACTACCGGTGACTATCTTTTTTTGGTCCGCATATTGTTTTTCAGATATATCTGGATAAACTCGAAGGTATGGCCTACCTCTATTGCTAGCCTTATGAGCTATGACCAAAGTTCAATTGCTACATACGGATATTTCAGATTGATTCGGACTTTTCAAAATATTGATACATAATTTGTCAATCACCTAAAATACTACATGTTTAACAAAGCAGGAAGCATGTTTAGAGAGACATTTCCAAAGTAGCGTAGACTGCGTAGTGGTTCAGTAATAATTGTACTATTCCAAATGGTACTTGTGGGAATGGGATTCAGTTTAAACTATTGGCTTTATAAGACATGTACTTTTAATACTGGCACTTTAAAATACGGTACTGGTACGTAATGGCACTACTTGAAAACCTCGAATGGAAAAGATTTAAACAACTCTTATTTACTAGAAGGCCTACTTACAGTTGATTTGTAAGCCTATTCCTTTAAATAATATTGTTTCTTTAATCTAGTTCTTGTAAGAATTCAGTAATCTAATCTAAACGTATTAACATATTTTAACGTATTTGTTATGCGGTCCAAATGGTACTTCATACATTATTGAGATTTATTGTACTATAAAATGCTATAAAGTGTAAAATTCTTATTGAATTGATACATTGATAAAGACACATGTTGGTTCATGTTCATTTTGGCTGTAACGGTTCATGGCGCAGAATATTGTTTAGTTTGTGCCCATATTAGAAACACTACAACGTTGTAAAATTTAAATTGTTAGTGGTATGTTTTTAAACACTTCTGAAAAATAAATTTACCATACCAGCCTTTGCATATTTTTTGGCAATGAACAAGTTTATAGCTTGATGAAAATGGGCAAATGTTATTATCTATGGTACGCTACGGATTTTGGCTTTTAGCATTAGCCTACAATGGAATGTATTTTATGCTGGTAATACTCAGTATCGTTGCTGAAATGTCTCTTGTTTACATTGAAAGGAATGGTTTTACACTGCAAACTGTTTCAAGTTGACTTACTTTCAGAAGTCCAACTTTAGTCAAAATGCTAGACTTGAAAACGTCACTAAAACAACAAAGAGTCGGTGTTTATGTCGGTGTTGATAAAAATGTGCTATATTTGAAACTGTTGAACATTCAATTTAAAAATTTAAAATTCATCACATTTAAAAGTGATGACTTTTTCATGATATTTCCATGGCCTGAATTTCATGTGATGGGTTTTAAGAATATATTTACAGTACTAGTGAAACTACATTTAAAAATTTGCATTTTACTTGTTTTAAGGATTTTTTTTGTCACATTCACTTTGCCTGCAATCTCACCTGTAAGCTTGTATTGATTTCTTTAAATACTAATATGCTTATTATTTAAAAAGAAAATAAATATATATTAACTATTACATACAATGATATATAATCATTATTATTTTTATTTCCATGTGTAAAACATACTCTGTTCTAAATTAACAATTTGCTACTGAGAAGATTTAATTTGTTACAATGAATTTCTTAATTTAATACAGTATAATAATAAAATGTTGGCTCAGTTTATAATAACAGTTTGTGTATTGTTTTCACATTATTTTCTCCAACTATTTTTGATTGCTCTCTGGTCTGGCAAATAAATGGTAGTCAACTTTGACATGGATTCGATTCCTGTATCCATGTGACTTTGTAAACATTAATCAATCAATCTATCTGTTCTTTTGACTTGTTTATTAGTCGCTGTGTATGCTAGTATACAGAGTATACATGATATGAAGGTAGTCGACCAACTGAATAATAGTAAACGCTAGTAATTTTAAAACTCCAGCTTCAAACTTTTTTACGCTTTGTGAAAATGTAGCTTTGTTACAATCGTAAATCTCGTCCTTATCGTTTACTCTCAAAATAATACAGAACTGGTGTTTTCAAGTTTTTACACAACCTTTAACTTTCGTGTATACACGTATATAAACCATGGACTTATAATACTGCATTGACTATCATCAGAATGCATGCAGCACGCTTACCTTGTAAGCAAAAAGAATTTACATTGGAAGTGCAAGAGCTGCCAATTCAATCAGGCTCAAGTTTAATTCATTAAGTCGGTTTGGAAATATTTCTATAAATTATTGAAAAACAATTTTGAAAGTAATCAAGATTATAAAATCTGAAAACGAGATGTTACAAAAAATGTGTCGAGACAAACTTGAACTTTTGTTGCTGTTGCAAGGATGAGAAAATTTTAATGGCCTGCTAAATGTTCACACGTTACGTAATACTTGTTGAATTATTTTAGTTGGAACTACATGAAAAAAATCCTGCATGTGATCCTCAGTCTAGTGAATGGACTAGGCCTACTTATCTTTCCAAGTCGTTCATAGTTCTGACTAGCCTCCATTGCCGACAAGTTTTCCTGCATTATTATTGGCATTTATCATAATTCAGAAATAATTAGATGAGTGTAGCGAGGACTTCTAGCATACCGAAAAAACGGACGTCTTTTTCGCTCCTTTGGGTTAAATGACTAGCACACGCTGACATAGCAGTGTTGCGTGCTTGTCGGGACGCTCGACCACTAATGTTTAATAACAGGGAATACAGATCAAAAAGGATTTCACGTGATAGAATAATGTAGATTATTGGTATAAAATATTCAATATTAGTAGCGACTTCTGGACCCTGAAATTTGAAAAAAAATCAACATTTTTCAGTTAAGCTGAATTTGCAAACTCGAAAATTCGAGTGCTTGCACGCCTCTAGAAAATATATTATTCATAGGCCTACTTGTCAATAAAATTACATTTCTTGATGCCCATCTAATTTTTTTGGAACATGACTGGTTAGTATGTAACTTTTAACTTTGTTGTGATTTTTTTCAACAATTCAGTATAGAAAAAGTATCATCAATTTGCATAGGCTTAAAAAAATTTGGAATTATTATTTAAAGATTCATTTTGTTGCTTTTGTAATTTATACTATCTTTATTTTATCCAGGGTTAGGTCTATATGAATTACAATGAACATCCCCCACCCCCAAAAAAAACTCAATGGCTTTGCTTTCCATATTGTTAAAAACGTTGTTACATTTGGGCCAAATTTCATACTTTTATCACAAAATCTATTGATTTTGGTGCAAACCTCTTAAAGCTATGATAATAAGGTCACATGTTGATTATTCTGGTAAATTATTGATTGAACGTGCTGATCATTTTTTTTAAAAACAAAATTAAATTTCTTTAACGTGAACTTGACAATTTTAATGTAATCCCTCTCCACCCATCTCTTCGAAAATGTTGACATAATATGCTGCATTTTTATACAGAAGAACCAATAGACGAAAAATGAAGAATGCTCGAAGAAGGAGTAACAATGTGTCAAATATATACATTTTTTTCATAATTGTATATTCTTAAAAAAATCTACAGAATTGAAATCTGAAAAATATTAAACTGGAGATTCTGATTTTTTATAGCAGTTTCCTCCTTACTGCAATGTGCAAATAAATTAGATTTGCTATTTATTTGTGCACATTTATGTTTTTTTTTAATGGTGTTATTTTGTAGTTATCAAATTATCGCAAGCGGTAGAAAATGTATTCTGTGTTCTTATAAGTATAGGGTCTAATCAAGGGACAATTTAAATAATTGTGAAAATTAATAAGATCTGAGGGGAGAAATTAAAAAACGAAGTTTAGGGCCCCTAACAATGACAAAAACTTGTACTGTACAGATTCTGTTTTCGATAACTTTTTACCGTCACCAGAATATTGTTCCTACAAAAAAAAATTGGGGACTACCCAAATTAAATTTAGAAAGTTTCTCGTTTTTCCAACTAAACATTTTTTTCGTACAACAAGGTAATTCAACTCCCGAGTTCATCAGGAGAATACTAGAATCATTTTCATACATTTTCAATCATCTTTAATTACAAATATTACCAGAACCAATGTCTTCAGCTACGATATAACGTACATCACACTGAATACGTATAACGGGAGAAAAATACATTTAAATATGGCGGGTTGGGGTAAAAATAGGGTTGTAGAATTGTGGGTCGTTTGCTGTGGTGTGTCAAGTTGCTCTTTGATAGTGTCATGATGGTGAGGGGGATGGGTTGGCGGCGGTGGGGGGGGGGGGGGGAGGGAGTAATCATCTATCCGACCCTGTAATCGCGTGCCCTCATTAGCCAAGCTTCGTTACCTACAACCCTACTCACCTTACACTAGCGTTGTCTCTTTGGCGAACAATGACATACTGATATTATTAGAATGTTATTTGACGCCCCACGAATGTATATCACCATGAATAACGAATGATGGAGAAAAAACTACCCTTGTGTATTATCTATGACTTTTCGATGGTTGAATGTTTAGAGCTTTACAATTCCATGAATATTTATAATTATACAAGAAAAACTTTGGGCTGTTGTCACCTGATTTCACTCGGATGTTGCTTGGTATCGTCAAGAAGTTCGTAGGCCCGTTTTCCACAAAGATTTGATTTTAATCACCAATAAAGGTGGCGTAAGGGCGTAATATATATTCGTTGATTGTGATATCAATGTCTACACCGCCTGTATTTATTTTGATTTTGTATAGAAATAAGTAAATTAGCGTAAGCGATGAGTTCATTTCATATACTGGAGAAAATCTTTCTTTTAATAACTTTTTTTTATGAATATAAACTGCGTGCAGGTCTGAATCTATCGACTTGAAACTCTTTCTGGCTATTAATCATGTCATATTAGAATATATTGGTATTTTTTTTAAAGAATAATCTGTTGAGTACTTTTTAGTAAAATAATATGAAAATTTGAAAATTCCCCAAAAAATAGCATTAGGAAAATGTTCAATTTTTAAATTCATTTCCGATTCAAAATTTAATTTTACAAAATGTTATTATTGTTCTATCACATGTTTTTACTAGGTTTGAATAAATTTGGTTCGGTCGTTTTTTGAAAATTATGAATGTTTTATATTGGAAAAATCGGAAAAATGATTCTACAAGTTCTAAAATATGTTCGTCTAGTGTTATTTGGGATGCAATGATATGCCTTTTATACGTTACTTTTTGCACGTGTGGCGAACGAAGAGGGTAGGTCTTAAAACTAATGAGTCTTAAAAGTCTCAAGTGACAATGGGATCACAATCTTGCCAAGACGGATGCAGTAGACTGCCTGTCTCTCTAGAAACCCCCCTCGCCTCTCACTCTCTACCAACAGTATTTGTGGTATTTAGGTAAAATGAACGGCACATTATTACTGGGAAATCCAACTCAGTTTTTTTGACATGACAGTGATGGTAGGCAGGCCCCTACACTTGGCCGCATATTCTTGATTCAATATTGATATAAAATTAACAATCGATGATTGGAATGATTGGAATGAATATAAGTAGATATAGGCTTTAAAACAATGCCTTCGGCTAATGCATTCGCTAATTACGGTCCATCATTAGCTGTAAATGTGTGTTCGTTCCTAAGTATAAGTGGATAATAATAAAAATAATTATTATTATTTATTTTTCACAGTAAACATTGGTATTGTTATGTTCATTTATCCATTCATTATTTCTTTCACACATCTATTCATTTATATTGGGTATTAACGACGCACTGTATACTGATGACTAAGAAGGCTAAGATCTATTGGCGTCGATGAATGATATATGAGAGGATGGGAATGGGATGATGAGATGAGAGATAATTATACTGGAAGTTTTTGGATAGTGTAAAAGAGTCGTTCTGTGCATCCGGGAAAATTGACCTGAACGACAGAGGGAAACCACGAGAAAACCCTGTCAGAATGGTCGACAATGGCGAGAATCGAAACCCGGTCTCCTGAATGACGGTTCAGTGTTCTAGCCCACTCGTCTCAGGATATACTCAAAATATATAAGTTAATATAAAAAAAATCAAGTCTCAAAATGTGAACAATATTTATAAACGAGGACTTCATGAAAGCCGATAGTTTTTTTTATAAGTTTTGATATAGCTTTTGCAATTGACTTTTATGGGGTTTTCCGTGGATTATCTGCCGACGTGCCGAGAGCCAAATGTGACGTCAATCTGAGCTGCACACCAATAATTAAACCAATAACACTCAACAAATCACAAATGTATCAAAAGTCGAAAACAAATTTAAAATGATTATCATCACTGTGTATCAACAGAGATCCACTCATGTAAATATATTCTTCAATGGCCTGTCAGTTTTTATTCTTTCATCTTTTTTATTATTCCAAGTTGATTGAACATAAAATTATTCACAATACTTACTAAGCGAGCTTTATTTTCCGAACAGCATATTTTAATGAATTGAACTTTTTTGTATACATCAGTTTCTTTTATATGAACTCATCTTGAAGGACTGGAATTGAGTTGGTCGTGGCATGTTATAATAAATAACAATTCCAGGATACATATACTTCAACTACTGAGGGAAACCACTAGAAACTTGAAGCCGGATGGACTAGCCCGGTGTCCGAAATGACAGTTCAGTGATGCGCTAGTTACTGATCTTTTCCACTTTCAATTATTAATCCCTTTGCAACCGAATAAGTCAAAGAAAACTTAAATACTCCCAATCAAGATAAGAACACGTACAGATAGATACACAGAGAACGCGGCAAAGCATGACAAAGTCTTACAGAAATATTTTTTTTGCTACAAATTACAAACATTCATTCATTATTCTCTCAGTTAGAGATGGGTTTATGTGTGTGTGTGTGTGTGTGTTTGACACGATGATGCGCTGTATGAGTGTGAGTAGGTAGGTGTCAGTGCCTTCAAAGAGTTTGTCCAATCTTGTAGAAACGTTTGGGAAACCCAACCCAGTGGTATTATGTGGAACAGGTGTTCGATGAATGGTCAGCCACTGGACAACTATACACTGGAGATCAAACCTACACAATAATAGGGTTAGTTTCATCAGAGGATGAGCAAATGAGGACATGGTGAATTTTAAAATAGAAAACAATGAAATCAACAAATTACTATGTTTGTTCGTCTGTCGTACTCGAGTGTACTCTCCACTCTTTATGGGCAGAGCTAGTTCAGAGTAAAATGAAACACGTTATAGAAATATAGTAAAAAGTGCACGTGAATGTGCTGTTGACAACAAGAACGCCCATTAGTAATACGAAATAGTATATTAATAATATAATGTACGGTTGCGGTCACATGAAGTGGTCGATCAAGCTAATACATTGAAATTAATAATAAACATTAAAATTAGTAGATAATGTGAATCCACGTATGTAGTCCACGAACATGAGCGTTTAGTTGTGCGTAGATTTCGAATTAAACATTTTTTTGTGACATCCTGTCTTACGGTAAAACTTTACCATTATCATATACTAACCTTACACTGGAATATATGCTCGTAATTTATAATATTTTCAGGATGAACATTTACCCTCAATAATATTATTTGGGTGACTAAACATTGATATTTTGCGCCATTTCTTCTCATTTACACCGTGCGTACTGCGTGTACTTCTTAGCCGACCTCTTCAGCTTTTGACAGTACTTCACTCGGAGACAGTCGAACGGCGAACGAATCTATTTGATAGGTTCTGACACAAAACTGTAAAAAGTGTAAGAAAGACGAACAAACCAATTGTTTTTTGTTCGATTTCGAAATCAGTTATTCCTACTAAGTATAGTGGTACGTAAATTGTCAAAAAATTAAATAACTGCCCCAGCATGTGCTCTCTTGGATTACTACAGCTTGACCTTAATTGTAGAAGTGATTTTGAAGAAGATAAACAAGATTGCTTGCAGACCTTTATTTTATTTCAATTTCGATATAATTATATTATTGAAATATGAAATTGAATCAGATATATCTACAGAAATGTCTTTCAGTACAAATCTGTATTATATTCATTAAAGTATTCATCTTAAGTTGGGATGTAGCTTTTTATATTATTCACATTGAACAATATTTGAGTTCATTTTTTATTTCTTTAAAAAACATCGAAACTTGATTCAAAATCATTGTTCCCCTATTAAGACTATTAGGTCAAAATATAAACTCAATCAATATTCAGCTTATGAAAAAAAAAACGTTCATCATTAAGAGAAATATATTTATGTTTAGCGTACAAAGGTATAACGTGGTTTACTTGATAGCCGATATTATTGTTCAGCGCTATATATGTTATACAAATCATCTCTTCGCATGTACAGAAAGGGGTGTGGTAGTAGTGGGTGTAAAAATACCAGATAATCCACATTAAAAACATTCTTTGACATTATTCAACTCGCGAACATAGAGGGTGGAAGCAGAAGAGGGGATAAAGCTCATATTTCCAATGGTTTTCACCCCAAAATCATCTCTATTGAACATAGCATCCCAGTCTGGGTGGTTATTCAGATTATTAGGCCTCATATTTTCAGCTCTTTTTGGTTCGTATAACAGATGCGAAAACATCTGACAATCTGGTGGTTGGATCAACTATCTATTGACCAATATTATACGTTATCAGTTATTCTAACCCTTTTTATAAGGGTGAACAAAATGTATAAACCCTTCTACTCTTATTCACTTCGTGTTTGAAATATGAAGAATTTAATACTTCTTCAGACCTATTAGACACTTTGATTTTACTTCGTTCTGTGTTAGTATTTCTGATTATATAGGCCTACATAAATTTTAATAATATTGAAATTTGATATAAAATCATTGTTCCCCAATTAAAGCCAAGGATGAAAGGTATGATGATTTGAAGATGTGAATATGAGGCATGATGAACAGCAAAGAGTAAATACAATATCAAATTACCTACTCAATTAACTTGGTATTTTGTACGTACATTCAACCATATAGCTATAAATTGTCGCGTAAATTGTAGGTGTATTTATTTCATGGTAAAAGTATGGGGCTACTTATTTTTATACTGATCCAATTCCATCATTTACTTTTTATTAAAAATGTTCGATTCTATATATTTCTGAACATTTTGAATATAGAAATAGCTCATTATCTCATTATATCATTAAATGCAACAAAGACTTTAAACAGTGGTCTTAACAGAAGCCATGCAGTAATAACTATTTCCCAAGCAACAGCTATTGTTTTAATTTTTTTTCGTTGGGGGAACTACACGCGACAAAAAACTGAAAAGTGCAATGAGGATTAAAAGATAAATGATGAGATAAAAGTTATTGTATCTTTGGAGAGTGTTTTTAAATAAAAGGGCTAAAATGCTACTTGCATATTTAGATTTAAAAATAAAAACCTGCACTCAAGAACGAATGGATGAACATGTGACATTAGGAATGTAAATTCAAAATCCAAGTTATATTCTGGATAAATTTGGAACAATCCCACATAGGATTGTTTTTGTTGTTCACCCCTTCTAGCCCCTTATTTACCCCCTTTCATCCCCTTTCTTCCCGAGGCGCATCTTATATATCAGAATAACAAACACATGCCAGTTGAAGTTGTTTTCTGCTACAATATCAAAGCTTCGTCGTAAGAACTCAGATCAATATAATATTATCTTGCACTCTCTTCACAGCAAAGGAATAACATTATTGAAAGATGAAAGATGCAATATGTTGATAGCGCACGTAGCTTCTGTTGAGGCTTCATTGTTGATCTGCTAGCTGTGGTTTACTTATCTTTATCACGATCATAGATCTTGACGTATCAATGCCTCCATGTTTCTGTGTTATACTCATGGAAGTGTCTTATTTTGTAGCGTTAGAGTGAGTGACAAGGCAAGATGGATGCGGTTTGTTGGTATATAGAAATGAAAAAACGATTTTTGTGTGAGATTTGTAGAAGTGGAATGAGTGAGTAATTAAATTTACTGACTCAGCTGATGAAAAACAGAGGTATTAAAAATAGTAAAGTTACAGTTTCTACAGCATTTTCTTCTGAAAATGAAGAGCTTTTACATAATTTGTTACACTCGTTCTTTGGAATCATCCTAATTCTATTGTTATAAACATAAATAATTATCAGAATTCCTAATAATTTTTTCAGCATACAAATTAATATTTCTGTATAAACCCAAGTTGGTAGTACCGATTTAAAACTCGAAAAACTTGGTACAGCAGTACTAAAAATAAATATGATATTTGATTACATGTGTGAAGAATAAGTTACTCTTATTTCACTCCTCAGTCACTTCATTTCCTGCCTTCTTTCTTTCCACACTTTTTTTTGACAGAGCAAAAAAGTAACAAATTGCACTGAAAGTTTAGGATTTTAAACCTAGAAATCTTATAGCCCTACCTATTTTCAGTTCAGAATGTATTCATTTTATTGTAAGATTTCATGACCTTTTTGATTGCCGTAAGTTCGCAAAATGTGGCAATTTGTATAATTGTGAAATCCATTAATTTTTATCGATTGATTAATATTTTCCATGTAGACCCCTATGTTTTAGCTTTGAACAATTCATAACACGAAATAGCTTCGACATCATCAAGAACACCTAACAAATAACAATGTTACATGACGATCAATGGACACTTCTGGATCTCGTCTATGATTTGTTGTCATTTAATATGCATTCACAGCTCTGAATTGTCAGACGTTAGAACAATGTCGAGCGAAGTTAGTCGAGCATTCAGCCATATGGCATCAGTCACTTCACCTAGTTGACACGTTAGCTTAGCGTGGCAGCTAGCTATAGCATAAATACACATCACTTGGATCTAGGTTTTGGTTTACAATCATTAGTGACGGGTTGCATCTCAAACAAACTGAAACAAATTATATGCAGGCATAGACTTATACTTATTAATATTTTCCATGGTGATTAATCAGAATGCAATTACTTAGTTATTATAATGTATTGTGTACGCTCATATTGTCACGAAGATAAGTGATATCATCAATGAAAATACGTCACTCACATTTTTTTTTTTTTAGTTACCTCTTATAATTTCTATATGACATTATGACATTATTATATGACATTCTATATTACTGTGTACTCATAGATCAACGCTACAAACTGTGCTTATCAGATCGTTAAGTATGTATTTGCGAAGTTATAGACCATACAAATTATACCGAGAACAACAGAAAAGTCGAATTGTATTTGTATACGTACTTGGATAATCAGTGCCTGAAGATGATTGCATGTTTATAATATAGAGCTAAAACGTATTGATCATTGTTTTGCCGAGACAAAAGTTTTAGGTATGTATATAAGTATACATTTCTCATCAAACTCTAATATGGAACAGTGTAATAACTTGTATAGTAACATTCATCGTGGAATATTTGACTTCTTCGAGTTCCTAGAGTTTCAGAATTAGCACACAATGTTCATTCCTCGTAATTCGTATAGGTCATGTGAGTCCAAAGCGTTATTAGAACTTATCAACCCTTGGTAGTAGTCACGTACCCCTTCCCAACCTTCCACTCATCCCCCACTCCCTCTAAGCCATCATTATCGTCAACCTCAAACTTTATCTTTTGATGTATATTATAGGGCGCAGTGTATAGGCTATACGAATTCTTGAATAACCGAATCTAGTATTTAAGTTGTTTATTAGCTTTGATACCAACACGTTATTTTTATTCATTCGAAAGAAATAATATTGGATGATAGTAAGTGAATACAATTCCATTGAATTTCATTTGGATTTCATATACGAATCTCATTTAATTTACATGAAATTAACAAAAGTATGTAATTGCTGATCCAAGCTGATTAATAATTCCAATTCCTGATAAAGTTAATTAAGATTTGTAAAATAGACTCTAATGAGAACGACGGCCAAAGTATAAGACATATGTAATTGCAATTGAATAGAATAAAATGTGATCCAGTAGTGCTACGCCCTATACGCAAAACAAATACTGTTATACAAACACGGCACCTCCACTGTAAGTATTGAATGTTTATTAATTATTACGTTCGAAGATTGTTAAGGTGACATAACAATAAACATGCTTAAATACATATCCTTACCATTTGTGATATATTGGGAAATTTAAACAAAATTATAAAAAATTATATAAATTATAAAAATTGAAGATTTAAAACATTCTAAAAGTTTAATAATGGATAAACAATTGAATAATTTTGAAATTAAGTCGTCTAAAAAGGAATAAAGAATATCAGTAGAGACTGATACATACATTCTGTTATCTCTAATGTATAACCCATATCCAGAGTTCCAGGAAACAATATGTCGATCAGGACGAATCAATTGAGATCATCAAGCTTGACGTTAAAAGGTGGACTGTAATAATTCTCCTATAAAACCAACATCTACTTTATGTTAGACGTCTGAAAAAAGAAAGAAACAAGCAAATCCATCTAATAAAGCTTTGAGTAATAATAAGTAGTAATATGTTTTTGTATAATACTCTCGTCATCGTAAAGCCCGCAGAGATTGCAGTCTGTGGTGAAGCTGTCAATCATCCAGCAGTAAATCCTCTTTCATCGCCACGAACCATACCATGTATATAACTCCTACCAACACAGCTTATGTGGCCTGGTTTCACGCTAATAATGAAATCCCCTCCTCCCACATGATGGACTTAGCATCTCCCCCTCCCCCTCATCCCGCTCTTATCCCGACTGCTAGCTCGCATCCCGAGGGTAACATGCCTCTAATGAGGAGGGAATGGGAAGCCGCACGTTTAAGGGTGTGACATTCTGAGTATGAATTGTATGGTCTTTATGTCAGAACACACCTCAGAAATTGTTGTTATTATTGTATGCAGTCTTGTAGGTAAAATAATATGAACATAATTTGAATTTTAACATTTTAATACGCCCATCTTTTTATAAAATCATCTTTTATGGGTTTATGAATACTTGATAATTATTAGTGTAATAATGTATCTTGGTTATAAAACTAGTAGGCATAATTCAGTGAATTTGGTATCTATCTGATATCTATCTGATATATGCTAAAAATAAATATGATATTTCATTACATGTGTGAAGAATATTCTTTTTTCCACTCCTCAGTCATCACTTCATTTTCCTACTTACATCCTTTCCACATTTTTTTTGACAGATCAATCTGTTGTGTATATAGTCCACCTGTTGGTCGTATCGAATGTAAAAATCAAATTTCCGAGTTTTCCAGCCCAACGCATTTTTTGTCTTCAAAACGATCCAACTTGGAGAAACGATAGCTTGGAGCTTGGAGATGAACTTGGAGAAACATGCATGCATTAGAAGTAGAACCCTAGAGTAATGAAGTTAAACCTCCTTAATCTATCGTAGAACCATAATAAAATTGTAATGTGAGTCTTTCATTTCAATCGAATAAATATTGAACAATTGTACATTTCACCCAATGCTATTCTCATAGAGTGATTTTCAAAATTACAGTACTTTTTTACCAAAAAAGTTCCTTTAACCGCTTTTGCTCAAAAACAATCCCACAGCCAATCTATATTCCGGTTTGCAATGCACTAATCTATACAGACAACTTTCCGGTTCAAGTTGATTCGTTCATTCTGTCTGAAAACTTTGACGTTAAAAAAAAAAAAAAAAAATGCGCGATTTTTTCAAGTACCTGAAATTTTTACTAGGTTGATTTAAAGACGTATTGAGGATTAGGCCTACTTTTCATCTCAGCTCGGGGCTAGGACCATATATATATATATCAACTGTTCATATCATTCCCATGACTTACAAAAAAGGTATTTGAATAATTGTATAATTCTTTCCTATCATTCATTTATACCGGCTTACGGAACAACTCCATTTTCAAATTTTGAAGAAGTCGTACGCTTTCCACAGTGTATTTGTTCCTTTCTTTCCCTCAAAGTTCAGGTCAAATATACACACATTATAAAGAGCAGGAGGGGAGATGGTAACTTTTCAACATTTATCTATTACATGAAGACAAAACATAGTCTAAATAGCATTACAATAACATTGCCATTTAGAAGCCCTGCTCAAGATCTATAAAAGGCTGATGGGAAGGAGAAGGGGAAGGGGCAGGGATGGAGGAAGATGCTGGAATTATTGATTCCACTCGGCGTTCAAGAGGGAGAATTATCAACAGCAGACGGAATACTTATTTTATAATGAAGTTTACGAAGGAAGCATATACAATCTCATGTTCATTTTTCAATTTGTATAAATATGTATCGAGTAATTTTAGCATGATTTCCATCATATGTCTTATTGCAAGAGTAATTAATTTGTAGAACATTTTTTTTATTTTTACCATGATTTTTATTTTTCTCATATGCATACTCTAGGCTTACATATATATAACAAATTTATGTATAATAATTTCTGAAGTTGTATTTGATTTTAATTCAAAACATGAGACAATAATGATGAGGCCTAATAATATACTTGAAATTTAAACGAGATTTTTAATGGATTTGAAATGATGGGATGATGGACTGATTAGATGTTAATGGAATTTAATTTGTAATATTTTCTACATGCTGCAAAATAATAATTGTTGCCTTTTCAATAGCTGTTTGCCAGCATTCATAAAATACACTATAACTTTTTCCTCCACATAATTCCAAGTTTGTTTTCTTCACTGATACACCGTCTCAATTTGCACCAGTAACACTATCACCCTACACAAAGTGTGCACACTTCCCCTCCACCTTCCCCCACTCCACCACCCAACCCATCCCTCTCCCTATTCACGCCTCGCCTACCGTCTCGATCCCGTCCATTATTCCCCACGAGTTTTTGTTCCACCAAACACACTGTGAAACCTATCCGCATCGAGTAGAGCTTTGTTCCCCGCTCGGTGATTGGCAGTGGTAGAGTTGATGGACGTCGTTGCCATAGCAACCGGCTCTTCCTCCGGCCAATCAAGGAGGGGCTTCTCCTAGCAACCACCGCCACACTGTTGTTGATTAGGAAGGCGCAGTGACACTCGGTGTCTACGCTAAGTATTGTTACGGATAGCAACATGATCGGAGCTGCAGCATCATCATCTCAGTTTTGATGCGGGAACGACAAGAAGATATTGACACCATCGTGGCGTGTTCTGTTCAGATTGCAGCCAGACGGACTGGCGCTCTTGCATTGGCTCAAGCGATGGCTCTCGGACTAGGAGGACTGAGTGCTCACCCTTCGGAACGCACCCCTGTCACAAGTCTACCCGGTAATGTGAGCATACCGGTAGCACCGATACCAGTAACACCGATCATGCCGAATCCGATGTTCGCATTGCCGACTCTGAACTTTACAGTGTCGCAAGTTGCCGCCGTGTGTGAGACCCTAGAGGAAAGTGGTGATATAGAACGTTTGGCAAGGTTTTTATGGTCTTTACCAGTGGCACATCCAAATATCGGTGAACTAAATAAGAACGAAGCCGTGTTAAGAGCGAGGGCGATTGTTTCATTTCATAGTGGTAATTTCCGTGATATGTATACGATATTAGAACATCATAAGTTTACTAAAGAATCCCACGGGAAGTTGCAAGCGATGTGGTTAGAGGCGCATTACCAGGAGGCGGAGAAGCTGCGAGGGAGACCGTTGGGTCCGGTGGACAAATACCGTGTGAGGAAGAAGTTCCCGTTACCGAGGACGATATGGGACGGGGAGCAGAAGACACACTGTTTCAAAGAGAGAACGAGAAGTCTCCTGAGGGAATGGTACCTCCAGGATCCGTATCCGAATCCGACTAAGAAACGGGAGTTGGCCCAGGCGACGGGACTCACGCCGACCCAGGTCGGGAATTGGTTTAAGAACCGACGGCAAAGAGACAGGGCGGCGGCCGCTAAGAACAGGTCAGTCAAGTGAGTCAAAACAACATGCATTATTATTATTAATTTTTATCATTTATATTTAGTAAAATTATTTATTATTATTATAATGATTCCAAATATAGGTCTACATCTAGCCCTAGTACTCGTTTTATATAAAGTATTCAAAAACGTAATTTGATGTTTTTAAAATGATACGAACAATATTATTTAATCCCCAGAGGAGAGAAACATAATTCAAGTACAATTATAGGCTATTTGTTTCGAGTGAAATTGTACTTATGGTACGAAATACGCTATTTTCTGTGAATGGGTCCAAGACGTGCCCACCTCGTTGTTTATTTGAAAATATTTATGTGGACAATAATTGTGGTATACAGCACGGTATTGTCAGGTATACATACTAATGAGTACTTTTGTTAATATGAATAATAACTTTATATACTATAAGAGCTACATGATAAACGGCAATTTGTTTTTACCGATCTCGAGATACACAATGAAATAAATCAATTAATTTATAGAAAAAAAATCATTGAGAAATTCATAACCTATTCATTGAACACAATGTATACGTTTTATGATGGATCAGGATGTAACACAAATTTTTAACAAAGCTTAACGCGAGTAATTATTATACTAGAAAACCGCTCTACACATTAGAATTTGTTGATCGCTAATACATACAGCATGCCCAAAATCGATTGTGTAATTTCTTGGATGAAAACTAATTCGAGAATATCAATCAGATACCGGCGTTAAATTTTTGCTTCAACATCGAAACTTGAAACAAAATCATTGTTCCCCAACTGAGGCTATGGATGGAAGTATAGGATCGTTTGGAGTCTGCACCACAAAGGCGATCTCACCACCTCATTTTAATCATTTCAAATGAAAAACAATGAACTATGACATCAGGACTGCAGTGTCTGTATGACCATACTTTTCGCGGTAGATGCAGTTTTCACAAGTCCGGAATACATATAAGTATAAACTGTTTTTGTGATATATCCGCACAATTACCAGCACTGGACGAGTAAACCAAACACATGAATGTTGATATCTTCCACTTTGAACTCACTTTCAGCAATTCCTTTCAACAATAACTTTTAACATGATACATGTTTTCACCATGTTTCACTTTTAAAAACTTTCAGCTTGAAATACAATTGAACTCTTTGAACCAATATAAATTCACAGCAAAAATTATAAACGAGTGACAATAAGTTTTATACCAGTTCGAAAGCAAAATTGTAAATTTGTGTTTTTTTATCTAAAAAATATTAGGATAGTTACCAGTATTTGTATACAGAGGCTAATTCCTTACGATCAGATGGGAATCTGCACTCCATTCATTCATTAGCCAATTCATTTGAGTTATTCCCATTCAGTTTCGTTTATATTCATGCTTATATTTATGTTACAATTTACCGCTCATCGTGCATGTTATACAAACGTTTCGGAAAATCCTATCCTTGTGTCTCAATTAGACTGTGGTTACAACCCTCCACCATACAGGCGTTTACATGCCGATACACCGCTATCCGGGGAAGCCCTAGTGTCAGTATATAGACTAGGTATTCGTCCAAATATAAGATAGGCTACAGTACAAATAAAGCATCCTGTTCAGGTCGATATTTTTATACTCTAGATAACTCGAATTAATCTCATTTTGTAGAGCCCGAATAATTATACAACAAGAACCCGAGCAACCCAGCTATTAAGAATGTAATATAATGTGTATTGACAGATAAAAAATATATAAATGCATATAATTTAGCTCGAGTGTTGTAATAGATGATGATATATTGGATATGGATAAAAATTGAAAAAACATTGATAAAATGGTGTGAAAAATTATTTATATTGAGGGTTAAATTACAAGAGAATCAAATTAATCGATATATTATCTAGTTTGTTTTTTAATCACACAATTATCATCAAATAATTCTTCATTACATTTTGAGCTATTATACGAATTAATGATTAAAATCTTTAATATGAAACGTATAGGCTCCATTCATGAGTCAAGAATGATTATTAATATTTTCAAGTTGAAAAATGATAAATGCTAATAGGTTCTTATTCTTCTTTTACTCCAATAAGACAATTTCATGTAGTGCAAATATGGATTCTGTGAATACATATATAGAACAAAATACATTCTTCTATATCAAAATCTACATGAAATTTGGTTTTTATTTTACAATAACCGCGTTGGATGATGCAATATTACACCTGAAACGTTATATCAAGATGAGAATTAGTTATAATTTTCCAACATTCGTGATTTTCATCCACAATAAATGTAAACTATATGTATAATTCCAGCATGGAGACTATGTATTGGCAAAGTTTGTATAGTTGAAATTAATAAGCTCGTTGAATCAATGTATATAACCGCTTGTGATAGATCTATGTATGAATATAAATGATTTATTCGGAATGTTAATCGTTGGTATATAAAGTAGTCTTGTTCTTCACTTTTAAGTCTTGACTTCATAGTTAATGTTTATTAATTCTTTCAATATCAACAAATATGCTTATACCTGAAATGGACGAACAAATATTGAATTAAACATATTTCAATCCCACATAGCAATTTACAACTTTTTATTCAAATTCATAAATGATGGTTATGTAATGGCCAATAAAATAAATGAAACATCTTTTTTTGTATGGCATATTTAAATAACCAACATATACACTTAACACGTGTAAGGATAAGCATGATAACATAGCAATATTAATGGTATAAGCCATACTTGCTCATATATATACAACCTAAAAAGAGCATGTGCATTAAATACTGTTCTTACCTTGTCCAATATACATTACTACACACTGTGCATGCGAGAATATAGAAGCAAAATGAAATCATGTAGTGCAGATAAAGTCGAATTTCACGCCCAAACACCCGTATATATTGCTGATGATTATTTTTAATCCTTGAAACCTTGACGAAGCGCGTGCTTGAAATAAGTTGAACAAGCTATAACTTATACAGGTATATCAAGAAAACTAGATGCATGCGTTGATAAAATTAGGAACGAATGAAAATTGAATTATAGCTTGTGTGCTTGTCGACCGTATAGGCACAGTCACCGCGCTTTAAAATGTCATTTGTATTTATCATGTACAATTAAAACGTAGCGAATAAGTATCACAGCTATAAGCTATATTGTATCACACATTGTGTATAGGCCCTATTGTATTTGAAAGCACTAGATGGTTGTGATATGTGAATAACGTATGAGGGATATGATTTATTTTAGGAAATGAATAATTTATTGTGTTTTAACTATACATATTCGCAACAATAGTTTATATATAATTTGAAATCATGACGTAGGTCAGCTGCAACTGATGTTACACCTTCCGCTCAAGTATTGCCTGAAACATGAGAACTTGGAAAATGGATCAAGCAGACTTATCTAAATTTTAAGACACATATAAATAATTATAAATTAAAGGCATGTCATATCTACCAGCACTTCATTTCTTGATAGAGGAACTCAATTAAGATTGCAATTAAATCAGAAAAACAAGCAAATTCGTATTTTATTTTAATATACCTAAAACGTAACCTAATTTCGTTATTTCAACTAGTTAACTGAATAGGAAATAAGGCAGTATTTATTCAAATTTAGAGAAAAATTCAAAATTGCATGATTGGCTGGATAACAATTAAATATGATATTATGAATTTGATCATTTTTTCTCCGCTGTGGAGATGAAGGATTTCACATGTTTGAAAATTAATTTTGTATAGGTTGACTAGCTTTCTTTTTCTTTTTCTATGTTTTTTCATATATTGTTTCTCTAAAAAAGATCACATTTTTTCTTTATAGGCCTAAGTGACACGTCGACACTTTCAACAAATTATGTGACTTAATCCATATACAGGACTAATGTTCAAACAATGAGCAAGTGCATGTATACCTCAAATTAACACTTTGTTTTACATTTAACTGAACCTCATCAAAAATTTCTCGGCGCAAATAACCCCGTAGTTGAAGCGCCGTAAAACAACACAAATTCAATCAACAATTTCATCAATTTTTTAATAAGGCTATATACCATACAACTATATCTCATGTTGCTAATTTTGAACATGACATTTTCACACCTGGCTCACTCATCCAACAACACCATGGACTTGAGTCGTTTTCATACTATCTTCATCCTATTGTTGTCTCGCCGTGTCTACGAACACGGCTGATCAATCATATCACATGCGTCCACACGCACATCTCACGCACGTATAATCGCAGCTAATGAAGGTACAATCAGCAGACGAGGTGATGGATGCTGATAAATTAGCTGTTAATATATTGTTAATAGAGAACACAACCAACTATAGGATATAATATCGTCTACCGTGTCTTATCTTATGAGCAAGAGCATGAGAAGATCAAAACAAGGGGACAATAATAAGAAGATTATATTATATATAAAACCATGTGGTACAAAAAAAATCGTGTTAAAATTGTCCAGCGTTTGAGCTATAGACCCCTTATACAAGCAATTTCTGGAAATTTTAATTCAGCTATTTCTGATTTTGTCATATATTTTCAATTGCACGGTGTTTTAGGCCCATGTATTTTAAATCTAATACATTTTATACGTAAATATGAACGCATAAGTAGGCTGGGGACTACATTTTATATATATAGCACTTGACACTTTAATATAATAACCCAACTTACTTCATATAAGAATACTTTTAGAAGTAGACTGAGTGAATTTATTAAAACTTAAGAAGTATAATAATCTCAAGTATGAAATAATGTACTTATAAATTCATAAATCAATATATTTATAGATATGTTTTAGAACACCACAATGCTTTGACATTTTCAAAGCGTACATTTTATTGCCATAGGCCTAGGCATTATATAAATGTGGTGAATTAATTTTGTAAGAATACATTGATGGACGCAATATTGAAAACAGCTGTAATTAACGTCAGCATTCTCTATAACACGTCTATAATTTCGAACCAATTTGAGCGACGAATCTGAATTAGCCACGCGTTCTGTGCTCGGAATTTCACGCCGCCGTGCCGTGAAAACCTCATTCGACACACTTCAGGCCAATCTTGAATCTATTGTGATTCAAACTTCAACAATCCTAAAATTTATCACCATTCGAACAACGACAATGCATATATAATTTATTTACTAAACAATGACATGAGTACATTGAGCTATTGAGAAAATAAGACATAAATTATAAAATGATATTTTCTCAAATATAAGTAGGCTATATATAAAAGACGCAAAGTTGAACTTATATACACAGAGTGAGGACTGTCACTTATCTTTGGTATTGATTTGATAAAATCAATGACTACTGTACAAGTTGTTATAATTACTTATTGTTCTTTGTCCTAGATGCAATCACATTTTGTTATTTCAGAGAGAAATCTATTTTATTCGCAATTGTTCATACACAATACCTTAGTGACCAGAAGGATATATATGCGTGCTACTCAAGAAAACATATATAACATATATTTTATAATTAGAATAAGTTGATAAATGGAAAATAATTAATAAATTAATTTTGAAGAAGAAATCGAATGAAATTAATGATTAATAATAATTGATCAACTAGGCCCAAATTATTATATTATCTAGATGATTATGTTTTATTCGACGAGTCTAAAAAATTATAAATAATGATGTGGTCCTGAATTGCTAAATTAGGGGCCTATGAAGAGTTTTTAAATATGTGTCAATTGTGTATTTTATATTTTACATAGATCTAGGTATATTTTTGTATTACATCTTAATTAATTTGATCTACTAATTTTCCCTAGATTATACATTTTCAATTGATATTGTTGCAGTAGATATGCTCTAATATGGGCCTACTCATTATATTCTAAGACACGCTGCTTAATTCAACTCATATGTACATAAGATTTTTTTAATAATTCAAATTAATTGTACCACTTATTATCACTGATTTAACAGGCAACTTTTAACAGGCAAATGTCATCAAATCTTGTTTCTGTGTTTCAATGCAGTCGAAAAGTCAACTAGCACGCAAACTGCAACCTATAAATCTTCCAAGTTAAAACATTCTTTTTTCATACAGGTCAGGCTATTTAGAAAAAAAATACCGAAAAAGTTTTTTTTCTAATTCTAATAACTCACAAAAGACCGTAACACGAACGCAAGCAAACCGCACAAAATTACTAATTTTTTACGGGCGTTTTTTTTTAATATAATATATATTCTAAATAAAAGTGAATCTAGCTTGTGGCTGTTGCTCGCCACCGTCAATCAATGACACCACAAATGTCACAGGAGTGAAAATTAATTATTTTCGGCTTCCCTGTGTAGTTTCGTTGTGTGTTCGGTTTACTTCCGTGCGATAGCCATCAGGTTTTTGGGCAACACTCTGCTGTTGGATTAGAGGAAACGCGCAACCAAAACTAATGACACCTCTGCTATGACTAGCTTCATACCAACAGCCAGTGTGTGTGAGAGAGAGAGAGCGAGAGCGAGAGAGAGTGAGAGAGAAAGAATGGGAGTAATTAAGAGGTAGCAAGCTGTTTTTTTTCATAGAGTGTTGTTTCACAAACGAAGCCCATGGGAGAAGCGTATTAGATCACGCTTCCATGTATATAAACTCATTCGCACGTATATTCATTAAGGGTTGGGCAAGTAATGTAGCATTTAACTGAAATGGAAACCTTTGGTATTTATATACGGTCAAATTTAGTATGCATATCTGTGAAGTTATTTCAATTTGAGATGTTTTTTAATGTTTTTAACAAATTAAAAGTTTCATTTTTTTTCCTCAGTACAAAACCATATTTTGTTCATTGGTTTGAAATAGATCTACAATTTCAATAAATTCACATGTATAATCGACTATGAATAGGATGCTGATATTAATGATAAAATACTACAGTAAAAGTTGTAACATAAAAATAATTACTGTACACGAGAATCATCGTTAGCTTAGTGCTGTGTATCTTGAACAAATAGGCCATGTAGCCTAAATGAAAGTTGAACGTTTTGATAATGTGTTGATAAAATGGCCTTATAAATAAATTATAGTCAATTTTCCATACCTATACGATGCTTAGGGAATAGGGTACAAATTCAGATTATTAGATATTGAGTAATTTTGATATGTCATTCTTTTCGAAGTTCACACTATGAATTTAAATTGCAATAATATTATTTTATATTTCGTTTACCTATATAATAGGTATACCAGTCCTAGAAATGGGTACATTGCATTTATTTCAAAACGAACATTTTCTCATAATCTATGATGCAAGTCTATTTATTCTCGTCAACGTATTAGTGTAATGATCGTCGGGTGACGTCATCGCAGGTAAAGAAGTTGAAAGTGTAGGCGCACAAGAGAGAAGAAAAAGGACCAAAAAGACATTCATATGATTAATGATCTGCGTGTAAATAATGTAATTGCATATTGCATTACTCACACAAGTAAAAGAGAGAAAAATATATGGTATTGCTGTTGCTTTTGTCCTCAATCATAATTTCTCAGAGGTTGCTGCATGGAAAAACTGGAGTAAAAAAGAATATTTTTCAAGGAATAATTGCGAGTGGTTTTGTAAATAAGATCCGTGAAGATGATAATGAGAAAACAATTCATCTGCGTCGTAATCGTATATGTAGGAATTTACTCGCTTAAAAAGACTGAAATAAAAATCTTTCAAGGATTGGATTCATCATACAGACGAAAATGAAAATAATACAATGTATATATCTTTGGTTATAGTTTCTTAACCTTGTCCAAGATAATAGTCACATAGTCTAATGCTTCTTCGCTGATAAACCAAGAGCTATATTTGATTTTGAATGTTTAATATTTAAAAAAATCGAATACTTGATGAAAATTCCAATACTGCAGCCTAAGGATGGAAGCTATCCAATATATTCTATAATATTATTTATTGTATTTTTAATACTATATTATTGTGGTACATTGTCTTTACTGTTTTTTTCTATTTCCTAAATACCTATTGTGTGTATTAATAATTTTCATACACGTCGATATATTAATATAATATTTTACAATTGGCAGATTTAAGTTATTGTGCGCCTATATTACTTTCTGAAAGATAATGTTAGTGCTGGTCAAATTAAGTCATAGTAGCACGTAAAAAAGTTGCTGTACTCAGCAATATCAAATAACAACTATATAGTCTTTAGTAATTACACGGACAATTTTTTGTTCTTCAGATTCTTTAGCGAGTCAAGCACAAATAAAAAGAGTTTAAAATTTGTTGAAGCTCAACCTGTGTAATTTCATCCAGTTAGACGTCTAAATTATAAGATCACCAATCTTGCGGTAGTTTGGTTTTTGCCAATTAGTCACGTGTTGAACTGGGGGGTGGCTTCCGCCTCTTCCACCTCATTACCCTCTCCCCCCTCCTATTTGGGTAATCTAAGACGAAGACAGGTTGACAGGGACACGGCTTATATATTAAGACATGGTCAACTCTATTATTTGCCACCAAGCTATCGAAAGCTGAAAGTATCGTATATCAAGCACAATACCTTATTCTGATTCAGCTCATCGGTGATTTTAATCAAGTCTTTGTATTAGATTTCTTTTTTTATTTCTTTATCCATGTTCAACAATGTTCCAAAACAAACGTGTTCACGGTTCGATTAAGATTTTTGACCACATGTAAGGTGAAACCAATCATCTTGAAAAACTGTCCGAAAGTTTTTGTTTGCAACTCTTCATGCTGCTTACAGCGACTTGGCTTTCAATGGGATACCGCGGACACAGTAAAGTGATACTATATTAGAAAAGTTAAATAGAAAGAAATTTAATTTATTCCATTTTTTTTTATATGTATAGAATCAATTTCATTCATACGGAAAATTGAGTTCGGTGCATTTTTCATCTTTACTTATAGGCGTAGTCATCACAGCGAATATTTGATTAAACCCTGATCATATATCAGATTAATGATTACTAGCTGAAGACCGGTACAGGTAGCGCATTCTGGCCTTGTAATCAGAGATGCAGCATTCGGTCCGTGCCATCTATACCATCTTTCACGTATGTTTTCATTACTTACTCGATATATAAATATATAATAACTCGATAGTAATATTTATTTCTAAATCTATTTGATTCCATTATTTTAATGTAGGCCTATTCATCATAATGTATTGTTGGCCAAGGATGGTATAAAACACTTACAGGACGTACAACATAAAACCACCACCAAAAAAATATATCGTAAGATAAAATGGCTTTTTATTTTTAAGAACGAGGAGAACCCTCAGTTGTATGTATACTTATTATTCGATTGCCTATTTATGTGCCTGTAATGTGATTTAATAATAGTCTTCATCCAATTGTAGGGTTATTGTGTATTGATGTAATGTGTATTGAGTTAATGAAGAATTAGATTTCTTATATTTGAAATTAATAAAAGTAACTGCCCGGCAATTAACCTTGTAGATGATAGGCCTACTGCGTATCAAGAATGATCGTGATTGTTCATATCATTATTCCTTGAGATTATATCAATATATTGACTTAATCGCTTATACGAAAAATGTATGATTAATTGAGATTATGATTAATTATAACACAATCAATAATAATCAAATAAACCTACACCAAGACCATACGAGGACATGACATGTCTACACCTACCCCATAAGCAATATGATATATTCACTAGGCTAACTATATTTTGTATAGGTCTATAGATTCGCGCCATTTCTGCCTATAGACTCGAATTATTATTATCACATACTTTCGTTCTTTCAATCTTTGTATAATTCTTACATATGAAAAAATCTGTATCTCAATTGCCGTTCGTCTCACAAATAAAATCCAAGTCGAGGGTGAATGGTTTCGAGCCTTGCCCCACAACATGGTCTTTCCTGTATCTGTATCTTGTCTTTCCTGTATCCTATATGGTCTTTCCTGATCCCGCAGTTGATTTCACCCTTTCGTTCGAACTCCCAAAGACCCAAATAACCAAGATATAGGAGGGGTCGTGAAGCAAAAATTAATCATTAAATATAGCCTATATTCTATTTGAAAGTGTTGGATTGTTAAAGCGTGCATCGATTATTTAGTCTTAGTCATATTCGAATTAATATCTTAACTTTCTATTGGTGAATTGAAATATAAACTAGAAGGTCTAAATCAGTTATTATTTATTTAATCATCCCTTCACTCACTCTATAATATGCTCTTGGTCATCCTGTCAAATATTTTATCGAGAGATCGATATCAATTTCGCCGAAGAAAATTGATTAGTTTTCACTGTTGTTTCCTATAAAATAAGCTGCATGAAAGTATTTAATAACGTTTCGTTTGAGACGTATACGTATCAACCATGTAGAGGCATGCAGGGTTTAAATTATTTTTTACTGCAAGTCAGCGAGAATCGATTTATTATTGTCGGAAGCGCGCGGCAAATTGAAGCATCATCTGGCGTCGATTCATCTAGGAGGCGTCGCCTAGGGCGTTCAAACCACGTGACCCCGCGTGCAAAGAGGAGAAAAATAATCATCTTGGAGACTAATTATTGTTCAATGAATAAGAGGTTTATATTTATCACTTGTGATGGAAGAATTATCAAGGATAGAGATGATGAATTTATAAAGTTATCATATAGGCCTATATAGGCCTATATATGGAGAGAGAGAGAGAGAGAGAGAGAGAGAGAGAGAGAGAGAGAGAGAGAGATAAGCATTATAATTAATGGAAGTTATTTATTTTGTTTTACACTGGATGATTATAAGTATACGATGTCCGTAAGGACCTCGACATAATTAAAACAAGAAATGAGGAATTATCTTCAGTAGACCCAGGGATTATATTCATCTCATTGAAGGACGACTGTAGAAGATGACATCTAGTAAATCTATCATGAGCTATTTAATTGTGTAAAGTATAGTTTTATGGTGAATTTGAATCTAGGCCTAGATCTCTTATAATCGTCCTGCAGATTAGTTTGAAGATAGATTCGTATTTTTGCAATTGTTGCAATTGTGACGTAGTTTATAGCAGTGATGAACTCAGAATTCTATAATTAATTCTTTCTTATTATATTTACTAATCAAAGAACAGTTATATATTATAGATATAAATTAGTAAATATAAAAGCATACAAAAAATAATGCCCAGATTTCAGGCTGAATAAATACGACTACATTATTATTATTAATTTTTTTCTATTGCAGGCTTATAGAATCTAGATCCCGTATGAGCAGTAAAGATATCCGAAATAAGTACTCCTTATAATAGTAATAATAATATTGCTGAAGAAAAATTGAAACCACTATCTTTAAATCACTAACTTAAGAAAAAAACTAAAACGTTCTGAAGATATTTCTCTATCTCATGGTGTTTCTTCTCTTCTGTATCCCATCCCAGTTCTTCAATGATTTCACTGATACTCTCCAGTACTCCGGTAGTGTTGATGTGCACTGTACAATTTTCAATAACTTTAATGTAACTTAATTTAAATTCTGAACCTTAATTCGATATTTTTCAAGTATTCACAGCATTATTGTGGTACTCTATGAGGTTTTGTTTCCAACTGTCTACACGGCGACTCTCGGTCTAGAGTGCGGTCTAGTTCACACCGGTGTACTCACAGCGCACGATGAGTCGATGATCTGTAAAGAAGAGCTCATCTGTTTGACAAATGAAGATGTTGACCCTTTAGGGTTGTTTCGGTATGAAACCTTCACCCCGCCAGGGTCTAATGAAGTGGTCCACCCCGCCCCACCCCGCCCCCCTAACCCTACTGTATTCCATCCCCCCGGGGGGCAAGGTCCGTTCACCGCTGCATGCACGACTTGAAACAATGGCCTATAATAACATCATTTATACCGGACATTAGAGACTCTTAATCAGGGCTGAACAAACCAGGTATTAGTAATTGTTGGAGAGTTTGATGAATATATTTGTGTAGCTATATATTGTGCTTATTTCCGTTTATACTTATAATAATTGGGATGGACATGTTATCGACCTTTTGTCTAGAAGTCGGTGTTATAATTTTCTTCGTTGCAGCAATTATTGGTAGGTGATCATTAGATTAAGTCTCGAGATCAAATCTCGTCGATATAGAATAAAACTGGGACTGTCCCATTGATATCGGTTCTAGGTAGACCTGAGAGCGGAACATGCTTCACAAGTAAAATTACCTCTTTGATATTTTAATTTTACATTTTTTTTTCTTTCTAATAACATCGAAACGTTCTATGGAATCATTGTTCCCCAATGAAGGCTATTTATGAGAGACAATATCGTTTGGATAGGGCACTACAAGACCTATACCACTCTATGAGTATACGTTTCAAAAAACATCGTTTTTTGATTATTATGTTCTAAAATGATGATTATATTTTCAAATATTTTGTTTAATATTATACTTATTTCAATATTATAATTTCAATCATTCCATCACTGAATATCGAACTTGTATAGTCATAATAATTTCGCGTTTATTTTTATTTTCTGTTCAATTTATTATATAGCTCCATATGATCACAATTAATTCTCCAAACACAGATTCATATATAACTGAACAAGGAACGAGACTTCGCGTTAAACTCAACGGATCTATGCATTTAATTATTGTACACCCTTGTTCTTAATCACGCGTATCACTGAAAACATATCACAAGATAAATCCACCTTTCCTTGATCTTGGATGACTCTATCTGTCAAATATAACACAACAATACTTTATAAACTTCCAACATGTGTGTAATACAAAAACAAAAAACTCACACCACGAACAGCGGGAAAAGTAGCGTGTGAAATCGATTGGAAAGAATGAAGGGGAGGGGGCGTTATCACAAATTGCTTCCCCCCACCATACCACCCCAAAACCACCACAGCCGTCTCAATTTGTTATTTTCTCTTGTTTTATATCGAGCACATACAACACACTTTCACGTGTGCCTTATCCTTGTCACATAGACCAACCACCGCCCTGCAATCAGGGTGAAAGAGAGAGAGAGAGAGAGAGAGAGAGAGAGAGAGAGAGAAAGAGAGAGATGGTGGAAGAAATTGCACTGCGGGTATATTTGTCAGACAACAGAAGAATGGAGTCAAATTGAACCTTTACTTTATTTTGACACAATGGAATAAATGCAGGGATGGAAAGTAAATGAAAATAAAAACGTAGAGATTTTGCATAACGTTTTAGAAGTTCGAACTTTAAAATAATTTGTAATACTCAGAAATGGAAAATATGTGTTATTACGACGGTTGATAGTGGTGTAGTGCAGGGAACCACATATTTAAAATACACAACTTATTTTTTTTTTCTGGTGTTAATTTGGTTTAAAACGAATTCAATACTTATTTGTTGTTAATTCGATTACAACAAAAAACAGCTTTTTTAAATTGTAAACTTTGTAGCTTTGGTATATAGACACAACTCTCCAGCCACCAACCCTCGTGAGTGAAGTCTTCATATTATTGGATTATTGGTCAATTATTGGATGAATCAAGTGTAATCCTTCCACTCGAGCGAAATGGTATAACATTATACGTATTTTTATGTGCTATGTATAGTGTGTCCTCTCAAACGTAAAATAACTGAGAATATTTCAATATGATCTATTTTTATATTATTTTTTCTATAGAAGTTAATAAATTATATAGTAAACTGTTGACAAATATTATATTGTATTTCATACATCGTCTTAAGGCAAAGATATTCGAAATGATGGATTTCTTCAAATTTATATAAAATTATGCAATAGTGCTTTCAATTACTACATGCCATATAAAAGTAGGTAACTTATTGTAAGAGTAGAATCAGACTCTATAAAGTATAGTTACTGTATCACAGGTCACTAGATTTAATGATTGTTGAAGTGTCGGGTGGTTTTCTTAAGTTCATTCGTCAGCTATGACTAACCCAATCGACCGTCCCCCCTATCAATTAATATTAACGGTCGGTTGTGTATATCCTTCAACATAGCCGTTAAACCGTATCAATATTTACGATTACCATAACTCCTTTCTGTGGCAGAACGCAAGCCACAATACACCTAAAGGGTGCTTAGTTAATCAACACTAATTAGACATAGCAGTGTCATGAGGGATGATCTAATGCCAATTAGCTTTCTATATGATACCATGTAGACCTACATTGAGACGTGTTCAAGGCGATCGATAATTCAGGTTGAAATGCAAATAAAGCATTTAGAACTTTGTGAAGTACCTGCTGATGAGTAGGCCCAAGTGACGTAAAATACATACAGGGTTTATGACATATATTATATCAATTGTAAATTAATTGTATATCAACTATCAATTTGTTCATTTCATATATTTTCAAGAAGTAAAGAGATTGATACAAATCCATTTTTAGAGAGAACACAAGTTATTCTTATGGTGAGTTAATTTTATAATTTTTAAAAATATAATTTTTTAGTTTCTCAAAAGACAGATTAAATAAGTATAAACAGAACTTTGCGAATGTAGATATGACTATGTAGATGTAGACTATGTAGATATAGTCAAATGATGTGAATTCCGTAATGAAAATGTTCATATGGATCAATAAATCTCATTTCGCTTTAGAGGAATGGTTTCACTTCTTTGAAATGAACCGATTATTCCTGACAACACACCTTGAATTTGACAAATGATTACATCAAAAAGTATAACAATTGCAAATCACAATAACTTAACAGGAAGTGATTGAATAAAAGTGACATTGTAAAAGTTACATGTATACGTCTATATTTGATTTGGTTTATATTTTGATAAAAGTTGCCCCGTGGTTTTTGATTGACAGTTCTGACCCACGTTACGTATAATTGTTTGAGACGTCGCCTGTCATGCGGAAATAAACGGAGGGGAAAATAAAATTTTACACGCCTTTAGAGTGATATGCATAAATACGCATATAACGTGTTTCAATTCGTATCAATAGGCGTAGCAAGGAAAACGACATAATGGTGTTGTGAGGAGGTATGATTATGTCGAGATATTTATTTTTTCTGTATTTATTTTTCTCGGCTGGACTCTGTGAGCTTAAACTTTGTGAAACGATGGAACAATTGTATTTGAATTAGATAGTAATTTGAATATTATTACATTTTTCCTCTCATTTCTGGATTATTCATATTGGGAATTTCTCAAAATTTTAGCTAAAAACTTGAAATATAGTAAAATAGTTGTTGAGAATTTGAATTTTATCAATTGGTTCACCCTCTGTCATTTTTAGAGCACGCTCAAGATAATATTATGAATGCTATTTGTGTTGATATTTGATATAATTATAAATATAAAATGTAGTTTGAGTTATATTGTTTCACAATGTATAACAATACATAGCATGTAAACTTGACGTGCAGCTTTAAACGGCATGCTGATACGGGTGTAAAATGTGAAGTATAACTAGAACCATTTTTTCATAAACGAGTATACAGATGCTTCAAACAGTACCCATTATACTTCCACTTTATGCAGTCAACATTTCATGTTTTTTATGACGTTGATTATATTTGATCAAACATAACTTCTCAAAATTATGTTTTATGTGTGCATATGTCTACAGGCCTATGTTATTTAAATTGTGTTTATTGCATAAGAATGTATATATTTCATAGATATACCACAATTTATATTTCATATTTATAGAAAAACTCTTATATGCACAGCCTCGTCATACATCACATTTTTCAAACTAGGTGGTGAAAAATACGTTTTCATATTTCATATATTTTTTGACAATAAAATCGAAAACTTTACAAAAAGTCATCATTTCAAGATTTCGTGACAAGTTTCATCAGAGGATTTATAATAAATGTTACAGATAAATGAAGGTAGCTACATTATTTAAATGTTACAAATAAATGAATAACCTGGCACTTCCACCAACATTATCATAATCTGCATAAAGTCAAGAATATACCTATATGTAATACCACCTTATAACTTTGTACACCTTGTGTTGTACACCTTCATATAACGCTTTATACAGTTAAAAAGTGGCAATGTTTCAGTTCACCTTACATTACCGGTTTTTAGAAAGTGCACACTCATTTTTCCTTGATTCTAAAACAAAGAATGACAGATCTTTAAACGTTGTGCATATTGCATGGTTCATCTAGCGATTCGTGACGCTTGTTACCAACCAACAAGTATTAAAAACAATCAAAAATGAATTTACCTCTAAACCAACGGACTAGAACTTATACCGCAATTATTTCTAATAGCAAAACATTTTTTTATAATTTAGATTCAACGGTTTTTTGTACTTTCTTTTTTTCTAGACAAGACATCTCTTAATTTGTTAAATTTTATGACATTTCAATGAATTTACGCAAACATCATAATACACAATTAATTTATATACCCTGAAACTCATTTTGTTATATAAACAGTATGCACACCTCACATCTAATTCATACCCACTTTAAGCGAACCAATTCAATTTGTTGTATAAACAAAACAAATTAAATCCACTATTAATAAATGATGCATTTCAGTTTAAACAACACTTAGAGAGGAGGTTTAGATTGGCACGAAGCCAACAATACTTTCTTCTCACTCATTCTATTGTAGTTGATAATAAGTGTTTGACGGGGTAAAGTACTCGAAGCCTCTACAAACAAACCACCCTAAGAGAGATCAACTTTTAATTGATGTCGGCACGGTATTCTCGCACCCCAAGTGCAGGCGAACTTTACGAGATACAAACGGGGGCCATATTGGTTTTGTGATCTTCAAACGGGAACAACAATAGGACGACGGTGATTTCCTTGGGGAATTAGTAAGCACGACTCCTTTTGAGATAGTATGACAAATCGAGATGGATTTTAACTTGTAATTGTTTACGTGTATGTTTAAGTTGTGACATTCAGTACAAGCTGTCTGATGCTAAAATGAAACAATGTAGCCAAGTGTACCAGTTTTTGATAACAACTTTTCTACCACTATATATAAAACTTCAAAAAAAAAGAACCATAGATGCTTTGAATATCTACAAAATACGATAAATTAAAGCCTGTAGTTTTTGTTGTACAAACATATAGATAGTGAGTTATCAAGGAAGTATCTTCGGTAAAGGTATTCGAAATATTTTGTCAGTTTTCACATATCTATAGGGCCTGGATGAACTACACAAGTTTTCAAATTTCAAAAGACATCAAATTTTCCATTGTAGAAAAAAGACAATCAATTGAAATAAATAAAATGAATGAATTCTAAAGAATAACTGAATATATCAAGAATAAAATACATTCATTTTTGTGTGCTTTGTTTTAAAGTGCACATTGAACTGTAACTCACGTTCGTAATAAAAATATATATAAATCTTATTTTTGTACAATGTTTTTTCAGTACTTTTTATATGTGATAAAAGTTGTTTCTTATATAATTTATGAAAATGTAAAACTATAAATTAGTTTCAGAGCAATGTAAACCAAGATTAAACATGTATATCAAGTTATTTGCAAGCCTTGTTTTATTATAACACGGTGATAAAATAAACAAGTTTTCAAACTGGAAATTATTATTTTAATTGATAACATAATTTTAATTAAATTGCAATGATATTCCTTACAATGTATCTCAAATATTCACTCATTCTTTATGATTACTCATTTAGTTGAACAATTTATACACATTTTCATGTTAATATTTAGTCCTATCTTCGAATAATTATGTTAATTAAAGTATATAATACTCCTTGTGTTTGTTGGCGTGATTCCAGCTAATGAAACCACGGGGATCCTCCGACATGTATGGTATTAGTTTAATGAGTGTACGGTGTGGCTGGTAACACGGTGTGACGTCACGACGCTGAGGTGTTATGACGTCACCCACAGGGCTGAACGATCCATCATAACACCGTAGAGAGGTGCTCGCTCGTGTGACACTTCTATGTTTCAATCAGACGTTTCCAACAGACGTCTAGTTCAATTTAACTCACCTCGTGAGAAAGAAACGTTTTATAGCCAACAATTCAAACGGCACTTTTGAATGTTCAAGACTGTTTTTACATTCAAGTTGCAGAGCGTCGTTATGAAAAATACTTATCTACAATTTAAGTTTATCGTATTTGAATTATTATATTTTTAATTTTTACATGGCAAGATGCACGGTCATCATTTGGACAGAACACAATACGTGTGATCTAGCTTACAACTCCAATATGAGAAAAATAGAATAATATATATTTGATCCAGTTTCAATATTAGGCCCTACTGTTATTTGAACCGTGAATGAAATATTTACAATTATTTTAAAGAATGAAAACCGTTTATCGCAATAAATGAAGTGAATGAGATAGTTAGTTGAATTGTCACTGTGAATTGTCACTGACACTGAGAAATCAATTTTCAAGATGATAATGAAGTAATGAAAAATTAGGATTTGAATCTATTTTGAACACATAATTCATTGCCTCGCGTTGAAACCTGAACGATCCAAATCATTATTCCAATTTCAATTATCACATGAATTATGAAATATTTTTATGATTAATGTCATAAAATTTTATTTGGATATATGAGAATTATTTGTCGATACTTAATCTATATTTTATAGCAAATAGACAGTTTGAACACACAAATTAATTTAAAAATATTGAATAACAGCAGGGATATCGACAATTTAACTTGCAACAATTTAACAATTTATGCCACATCTGATAAGAAGTTTGTGTTCATTGTTCACGCCCTTCAGTCTCTCAATCCACATCATTTCGTACAACTCCATATCATTCCATACATCTCAATATCATTCTAATGGCGATGGAATGATTATATAGTTTAAATAATTATCATAGATTTTACTCGTTTTGTGAAAGTACATTGTTCACAAAACCATCCATTCATTGGGGAGTCGTTAGTTCATTGGTAATCCAGCTTTATGCACAAATGCAAATACGGATAATATTACATTATAACAGAAATGTGAGTGACATTACTCCCTAGACATTAAAATAATAAATTATAATACAATGTAATACACTGGTCTGGTTTTATAGACCTACTAATGGATTTTTTTATCTTATGAAATGTGTAGAGAGAAATAAATTAAATACAATTTACATATAATAGTAATAAGAGTAGGTATAAAGTAAATATCAACCGAGTGGATATTATGCTTCGTCATTTAATTATTTTAATACAGGTTGTAATGCTGCGTCTTTACAATACTAATTAGTCATTATGTCTAGTCTAATGTCTAGACTTTCTTGTAATTTCAAATAGTTTTTGTGTGCATTTTGAACACAACTGTGTAGTTTTATTTTTCCCACATAAAACATTTTCAATGCATTTTTCATTTTTTATATATATGTATATATATATATATATATATATATATATATATATATATATATATATATATATATATATATATACGCCTATATATATGTAGTCTGTTGACCAAATCTGTTTTAATTTATGGAAATCTATTACAAAATATATATCATGAGTTTTAAACAAAATGGAAGGACGGAGTGGTATTAACATTTTAGTAGATGTTATACTTTCAATAATTTGTATTAGGAAAACGCTGAGAAAAAGTCATTGTGAAAGCAGCTCGGAAAAGAAAGCATATTTTTCCTTGAAAACGAAAATTGTAATTTCTGTTTGTTTTAAAATTATAGTCATGAGCATATTTCAACTAACAATTCTCGAAATTACTCTTTCAGGATATTTACTGATTCACAGAAATCTAAATCGTCATCTAAATCAAATCAATGATTTTTTTCTATATTGAATAATGATACCCAAAAATTGCAAGTAACTTTTGTACAGCCCTGTCTATACAGCTAAACATTATCTAAACACTAAAGTGTCTGAAATGAAAACGCAAAACCCACTTCATCTCTTTTGATACCCGTCTCACTTTTTTATGTAATCGTTCTCTCTCTCTCTCTCTCTCTCTCTCTCTCGCTCTCTCTCTCTTTCTCTCGCTCCCTCTAACCCACGCTCGATGATTTCTCACACACAGCAACAATATAATCACGAACCACTTCGCGTTGCGCAGTGGCACGAATGTTGACACTCGTCACTGATGAAGTCAACAATGCACTTACAACAATAGGCAAACGGAAACTCAAACTAGCTATAATTTGTCACTCAAAATGTCACTTGATAATTTGTTTATCCTTCTCACATTATCATTGAGTGTAACATTCTAATTTAAATATTATGATCCTTGTCGAGTCTGTTTCTCACATTTCACTGTGACATAATATTATGGAAAGAGAATAAATTGGTACGAATTTGATAACAGCATGAAATTAATGGGTGTTTTGAAAGGGGATGCCACCGGTGAAAAGATTACGTTACATTTTTGAGATTTTAATGAGATTTTAAGTGCATCCTGTAAGAAAGATTTTTCCAAAGGTGGTATCGGAGGTAAAGGATGATAAAGAATGTAAAGGATGATATCGGATCAAGTTTTAAAGAAACAAATAATTTGAAATGGCATCGTTTATATGTTTAGCAAATGGAAAGTTTAGAGTAATATTATAATTAAAAAAGTAAAATTTTACAGAGCAAATATCATCCATGCAATATCATCAATCAAAAATAAAACGGTCGTCAAAATAAATCATAATTTGGATCCTAAATAAACCCAAGTATTATCCATCATTTATATTTTCCGTTATCCAATACAAAAAAGTACCGCCAATCATAGGTATCATAGGTAATAATAAATTCATTCATTACATGTAATTCGACATTCGAAACCAATTTTCAGAATAAATCACACAATTATTTAAAAATTATAACTGGATAACAAGACGTCATTGAAATAATTCTTCGAAATGTAAAAGTTTGTTTATGGGAACTAGGGAATTGTGAAAAAAAGATACTTCATTGTAATATTTTTACCGAGCACCGTGATAGTTTTCCATCGTCAAATAAATCAAATATTCTAAAAATCTCGAATTGTATATTAAAAAAATTGAACGTGATATTGATATAATATGTTATCCACATTTTGAAAACATACAATAAAAATTCTAATTTAGTTGCGATTAAACTGTTCCCTTTTGAAAAAAACAATTATTCTCATTTTCTCTTTGAGCAATTCTTCTCGGTCATTAATCAGAACCTACCCCTAGATGGGATATTCTCCACAAACGCCATGTATAGCATGGGTAACCTATATGTGTATAATGCTATGTGAATATCTACCCTCTAGGCATTAGTGTGTAGTACACATCGCAAGGTATATAATTGAATAGCTTTTGATCTTGCTAGCCAAGGCTTATAATATGGTCTATGGCTAGTCAGCCGTTATACAACCAGTGGCGTGATGGGGGACAAAGCACCACTATAGGAACAACTGAAGGGAGCGCAATCAGTTTTTTAATGGTGCATGCACGGTGCTTATAAAAATAGAGAAATTCATTTTTACTATTCATTCCTTGTTCACGAACCAGTGTTATTGAATAGAGAAGTATATTAACTTCAAGATAATTGTATGCTTTTATTAATATGGCATTCTATTTTTGTGAATTCGATCAGTTTTAAGGTAATACGTCAATGAATTTCAACACATTCTTTGTATTCATTGGCGTATTATCTTAAATTTATTCAATTCAGAATAATATAATTACATACTGATTGAAGAGCATACAATTATCTAAGAGATGATATACTTTTTATTCAATTACATTGGTTCGTGAACATAGTAAAGATGAATTTCTATAGCGCCGTGCATGTACCCCTCAATGACCCCAACCGCAGCCAAGTTTGATGGGTGTATGAATGAGAGGGTATACGGTAACGCAACGATGAAATGAAAAGACGTTTACAAAAACCCATGCCTATATGCGGAACCTCGATTGTCTGTGGCGTAACGTAAACCTATACGACCTGCTTGAATTCAGTCTCTGAAGCGGTGGTTTACCTGAATGAGCCACGGTGGCGGCATTTTCTCTGTTTTTAACTCTTTCAAATATACAAAAGAATGAGAGAATGAATGAATAAAGTGATAATTCTCACATGAAAAAATCATTTTTATTCATTAATATTTTTTTTTTATTCAAAACCGGTACCATCTCGGTTATTTTAGCTTGTATAGGCCTATCCCTGAAAAATCAGGTAAAATGCTAAAAGTAATTCAATAACAACATCATTTTGAGTCTTTCAAATGTAAAATAATTATGTGTTTCTCGTTTATAGAAAGCATATGCTGCAGATATTGTTGTGTGCCAAAGAAACAAAACAAATCCAACAAAACAACTCCGATTGCGGCCAAAATTACATCTTCGGTGAAAGAATCTCCTAAATATTGCACTGCGCCGCTGACCTCTGTCTCATATATTCTACAATGGTTATATTAAGCTGGTTTCTACGTAATGCGTTATCACAGCTTACAAAGTCTCGGGACATAATACACGTTATATGTATTATTATATTACAGAGCATTAAATTAATACACTGGCTGCAACTTTAGGAAACAAGGAAAGCGTTGTAAAGATTACCTTACAACTTATTAAAGTGAAATGATAGACCTAATTTTAATGAAAATAATAGTTTAATTATGAAACGCTAAAATAAGAATTTGAATGAAATTGAAAAATGTCACAAGCGTTTGAAAATTAATAGAAAGTAGCTGTCACAAGCTCTTACTTGTATTAACAGTATATAATGTTTTTCTTACTGCAAATCTCATATTCACAATAACAAATGATAATGTTTGGGGAAGTTTCAAATTCATAATTCAAATCCTCATACAAATTCATATTGATTGTCTACTTCAGAATTTCAGATTTTTTTGGGGATTGATTTTTTTTAGAAAACCTAGTTCAAGAACATAACCATAACACCACAGAAATCTATTTCCATAGTCAGCGTGGGATATATATTTTTATTTTAGTACCAGTCAAGGCCTAAACTATATATCAAGGTACTCATCTGTTCATTGGACTTATTTTCTTCGTAATAATAATTGTATTCATCTAGAACTAAGCTCGAAATGAATTAAACTGATACACCATATAACCTGAAACGCCTCTAGTGGGAATAACAGACTCTAAAGACGATGGAATCCCCTTAATATCACCCAACATCTATTTAGCCATGAGCTCAACGCTAAATCCATCGCCTTGGTATTGCGTTGCCAACGTTTAAAACAAGAACAAGCACAAAGTCAAACCAATTTAAACGGCTTTGTTTCTGCTGTTGGGTTTGTAGAAGAAGCATACGGTTGTTATTCGGGATCCTGAAACCAACTTCCAAAGAGCTTACGATAAGAGAGTCAATAAAAACAAGCCAAAAGAGGGTGGAGGTTAGATGTTATACGTCACACCTTATATGTGAGAGCTTTGGTATAACATGATGCTAGACATCTCGAATACATGCAGGATAATATGTAACAAAGCGAGGGAGTAGAACTCCTTCAATTAATCGTATCACAGAGGAACAATAAATATAGTTACTTGAGTAAAGTACACATACAAATTTGCCTCAGAAATAGAGTATTGGATTGACGTTTCTCTGATGTTATAATTGAAACCTTGTTGAAAAAAGAATCTAAAAAAATTCATTTCAATTATTTAAAACTCTCAACGTGTTCCTGTGTCTAGTTTCAATTTTTCAAGTATCATGCAAGGTTCCGCATTGGGTCTTCAAGTTTTTTGATTCTAAATAATTGATTCCAATAAAAGCATCACACGCTCTATTCATATAACATTTTCGTCTATGAAGGATAAATAGGGGTTGCAAGTTTCTAGGTACTAGGGACGTCTTTGAAAGAGATTTCATCAAAGTTATCACAATGTTCTTCTATATCATAGTGTGAACACGGTATAAGAAACAAATTTACTGGACCCACTTTCAAACTTCATGCGTGTTGATATTTCAATTCGTATACAACATTATCCCAATTTAACCCAACACCTACCGTCAAATCCCCCAGACTATTTGTCCTTACCCCGTCCTCTAGCGACAAGTCGAATCACCCCCGTGGATTTTCATTTCCGGTAACCTTTTGATCTCCACACCTCCCGGCTCCATTGATCTAATCGTCTCCAACTTAACACCTCCATTACCCAAACCACTACTGAAGACGAGGTCTCGATCAGAAGTCTCGTACTAGTACTTAGCAGTAGCGGTTGGCTGTTTCAATCCTGACATCCAGGGGTAAGTTCGCGAGATTACTTCCTCCCTGAAGTCAATCTTCGCAAGGAGCCAGGAATCAAAGTACCGGCACATTGTAGAATTAATCATATAAACAGCACGATACGATCTTATTAACGGGCTAAAAGCTAGTCTATATAGAGAGGATGGAGTTACTTCTTGACTTTATAGTTGCTTTGGTAATTTCTCACAAGAGCAGTGCAACAGGATCTATTTTTTTTTGGTAATTATTTGAATATTAAATTAAGAGTCGGTTGTACCAACTGATAATTGTAGTTAATTGTTAGTTGAGGTACGAAAATGACATACGTATCAAGTGTGATACCAAGTTAATTCACCAATGTTTACTCAATTCACTCAATATCAGTGGTGTAACTGGCTCTTAGCTGGAGATGTAAAAATTATAATGTAACCGAAACATATAGATCTGCTAAATTTTTACCTGATGATACAAATAATTCTAAGAATTCAATTTTAAATATAATGCCATGTAATTCTTATTTCAGGACAGCCAACATTATATTTCAATACAAAAATTAATATTTCAATTAATATTTCAAAACAGTCGATCTATTTGCAAACCGAAATTATTGCAATACTTATATATATAATATATATATATATATATATATATATATTATATATATATATATATATATATATATATTATTATATATATATATATATATATATATATATATATATATATATATATATATATATATATATATATATATATATATATATATATATATATAAATATATATATATATATATATATATGTAATAAAGGTGTAATTATTATTATACACAGTATTGTTCCCTAGTATCAGACACAATATACATTATAGCATGAACCCTTTTTTTTAGTCCGCGATATGAAATGGCAATGAATCAATATGACTGAACGCTCACTTTTTATTCAACATTATTTTCTCTCTTTATCACGTGACTGTTTGTTTGGCGACTGTGAGAAGGTGGTTGGTGGAGGGGAGGGGAATAGTCCTTGTATACCAAATCATATCAATTCTTGAATATGTCACAAAGTGTACATAAAGAAATCAATGACTCTATTGGAACGACCTTTTCTTTCCCGACTGGCGGTATTTTCTTTACGCATATCGATTGTCGTCAAGCTGAAATACAAGTTGACGGACTTTTCGGACATTCATTCGAAGGGTTTTTGGTATGGTTGAGTAAACTTTAGGTCATATTTAGCTTTTATTAGTGTATATATACATGATAATAGTATGAATTATTGATTAAAATGTACATATCAGTATAAGTGTAAGCATTTGTAGCAACAGCTATAAAAATAACCAATTTACATGTAGAAAAACAAGTTATATACAAACACGTTTCAATTTGTAAATGTAGTATAGCCTACAGCAACAGAATGTGTAAGTGTGCACATGAGAGTCTTTATTAGAAAGAATCATACATTTTATTGACATTATTATTAATAGAGAGCTACTTCACTAATGTATTGACTCTGAGCAGATACTATGTATTTTATTATATTCATCACCCAAAAAATCCACTTATTTAATTCTATAATTAATAGGCCTAAGTATGAAACGTTTAATATATGTAAATAAAAAGTATGAAAAAAAAACTTAATATAGTCTCTCGCGGCAATAATTTTGTAGATTCATATATATTTTGTTTACACATTCAGCAAATAATTTCCATGTGGTACGGTATACGATTTAAATAATTAATACAATATACAATATTCAGACAATAAATGATACAAATTAGTCATCTACACCCTCAAGTAGACTATTCAGATGTGAATGCGTATATTAGGTTTTCTTGATATATGGAATGGTTCGTTTGCGGCACAATAGTTTGCTGCACATTTGTATGAAACTGGATGTAGTTTATGTATACAGCCAATTAGACAAATGTTTCTTGTCAGAATCACGGATAACAGAATCTATCTTTGATATGGAATAATAGTTTCACTCGGGGGAAGTCTTTCTGAGAATCTGAACAGAAACTTATTGCAAGTTTCCCCTCATTTCTTTGTCATTTTCTTTGTCTCGATTTACCTTATTATCGTCGTTATTCTCATCAATTGTCATACACAGAATCTGTATAGATGATATTCCATCTAACTCAAAAACACATTTGGTTCGGAAATCAATTTTCTCTGTTGTGTGTATAGCGAACAATATATTTTAAAACTTGGATGAAAATAAGATTAATGATTGAAGACAATCATTCATTTTCTGTATCTTTTATACGAAAGGGTACCACAGGATCACAGGTCATAAGGTCACATCAGTGATCATAGGACCACAGGATCAAAGCAGTATCAATTTCTCATTCTTCATCAAAATTGTGAATCGTCTTGATCTTACAATATTATAGTTATCAACATATCATCTAGAATTATTTAAAGATAAAAAAGATAAAAGAGGTTTCCAAATAATGAATACATTTCAATGCTATACAAAAATAGTGCGCTGGTTATAGACCTATATATAACACCACAAAAATGATTCGGTTGAAGATTTATATTCTCCGAACCTACCCCATTTTTGCAAATTTCTTGAAACTTATTCACATGAAAATCATATTTTGTTACTGATTTTGATTATAAAGTACATATATGTAATTCAACTCGACAGGTCGATAGATCATGAGGTGTATAAAATAAGCAATGAATTCTTTTTTCATAATGCATTGTATCCTTTACATCGGCACCTTATAGTGTGATTACCAGCCAAGCAGCCCATAAAAAGCAGCATTATAGCAATTAAAGATCTGTGTATACTATTCTGTGAGTGTTGGTGGTGCGAAACTCCCGAGCATTATTGTTAGGATATACGAAGGACAGTCGACCGTCACCGCCAACAATCGTAGCTAGAAACAAACAGAGCAATACTGAGCTATACGTACTCATTGTAGGGGTGGATATAGGAGAGTGAGCGAAGAGTGGGACATAGTCTTTAATAGGCTATTATTGAACGCGGTGCCACAAAGGGATTAATTGAGTCAAGCTAATGCTAGGAAAATACGAAAATAGGGGTTGTTGGGGGTAAGTTGGGGCAAACGAAACCATCGTGGGGTAGTAGAGAAGATGAGGAATGAGAATATAGCGCTGCGATGGAACTTTTATACGGTAAGGGTGTACAAGATGCGTTCAAACTTGAAATATCATATTCATTGTTCTCATATATATATATATATATATATATATATATATATATATATATATATATATATATATATATATATATATATATATATATATATATATATATATATATATATATATATATATATATATATATATATAGGCTTGTATAGTGCATACATTTTTATTTTGGAGTATTTATCTACAAAATGAAAATAAATTCAATTTCGTATACCGTATTATCATTTAAACAAAAACTACAAATCTATTTTCCACCTTGAAATTATAGACGAAAAACATTTGAGCTCGTTTGCGTGAGACGGCATTTTTCTTGACCAATCCACTTATACCACGTCTATTCTCAAATTCTTTAATTCTCGAATCTATTCATTTTATCATAATTCCTCTCAAAACAAATTGAACTGAATACGAATATTTTTATTCTTCCTCTTAGAGCTTCTATTTTCAACGTTTACAAAAATTGAAATTTGCTCTTGAATCATGGACTTCAAAACCAAACACCGAGATATAACAGATACGTTCTTGTCACCCCTGCCTCTGTACCAATCTCATCTCCCAGCCAACTAGCATGTATCTCTAATGTAACCCGAGCTCACATCTCGTAATATGACTCTATGCTTTATAATATATAATCATCATATTATATAGACACAGTCGAGTACGGTAGGCCTTATATATCAAGGTAGTTTCACCCTATGATCCTTCCACATGGTTAATTTCGACTCATCGTCAATACCTACGAAAAAACCTTCATCAAAATAACAAACTATTCTGTGCAAGAATGGCTTTAGTTACTTTTGGAGAAACTACCAAATAAATTGTATTTATCGTTCTTTACTTTGATGGTGATCATTTTTTTTATATTGTGTATTATTTGATAAATTGGATAAATTTTAAATAAAAATGATGAGTTTTTATATAAAAATATATCTGTTTTGAACAAAAAAAATGGTAATCAGATTGAAATTTAATTGGAATGACGTGGGATTTTTTTTATGACAATTTTTACAAGCCAATACAATAAAAACTTCCTTTCATGCTCTTTTGAACTTAAATGTCCATATAAAACACGAAAAAACTACTGTAACAACTATACAATAACATCAAATGAAAAATGACAATACTAAAACATTTATGATCAAAGGTGCATTGCATATGGGAAGTAACTATGAACTCTGTTCAATATTTTACAATTCTGTTGAAAAAACTGAACAATTTTTCCTTTTTTGGCACAGTCATTGTATACGAGAATTTCAAAGTTAATTAAAAAATAACTGTAGATATGGGTGCTACTAAAAAGTAATAGGTCTACTACTATATAATATCAATGTTTATGAACTGGTAATGAACTAATTAATATATATATTCATAGGCCTGTATATATATCTACTTTGATCATATTCAAATTAAATATAACATATGAACTGAATAAACATTCACATTCTTAAATAAAAACCAAAAATAACAAAACACTATTTGTGTGTCGCTCTTGCTCTCACTGGATCAGTGCATAATAACGAACGAACAACGAGTATCATATAGCGGAGTAGAAAAAAGATGACCCCAAATGCTCTTCATATATATAAGAACCTCTCGTCTAAGGAGTACCTCGGGTTCTCAATCAAACGGTGCTGACTGGTCTTTATAGCTGTACCTCAGTAGTAGGCCTGAATACACGAGGCTTAATTGACGTCAAATTTTGTCTATAGAACAAATTCATTGGAGTTTTTTATTTAAAAAATAAAGGTGGCTGTTTAATGTGCGTTATAAGACTTGTTAGCATGCTACACTGGAGCATAGTTAATCTTCCATTTGATTGATTAATTTTGTTCGTCATTTACTTTAAATAAACATAGGTATTCAAAATACTTTGAAATTATTATTTTTTTTAGTAAGTTTTCGAGTTGTTGTTCTTCTAATATAGAATAATGAATGAAAAAATGATCTAAAATAGAAATAATTTTACAATATTGAGAATTAAGAGTATTCAAATATTTATTTGGGGTGGTAACAATGATTTTAGGTCAAGATTGATAGTAAAAAAAAAAATATGACAATGATTGTAAATTTACTGACTTGATATTAATTATTAGTACATGAATTGAAAGTTTTTATATTATAAATATTTGTAATAAGTAAATAATAATTTGGTCTGTTAGTGAGGTTGTGTTGCTAGATTTTTTGTGATGCATCATTAGTAAAACTAACATTAAGCAGGTGTGAGAAAACCCATGATCCGTTATGACGCAATATTTTCTAAAACTGATCGCTACTCAGCTGTACTTCAATCAAGACAGAGTACAGCTTCGGTTGACCGTCCCCCCTATCCCATACCAATGGCGTGCGGGTGGTTCGCGTCTTCTTTCGTGTAAGTACGAGTATATTTCGGGTCATAAGCCTGAGAAGAGAGTGAGAAAGAGATAGAAAACTGAAGAAAGGGAGAGAAATAATCCCCTCAAAAATGTATATGTTCATATTAGACTTCATATATATAATATATATATATATATATATATATATATATATATATATATATATATATATATATATATAGGCCTATATATATAGCCTCTATAATATATCATATATATGATTTTTATATGAAATTTGAGAATTTATATACCTACTCCAAAAGTTGTAAGTTAAAAATACAGGTTTATATTGATGAATTGAAAATAATGTGTCAATATATACCATACACACAAGGCTCTGATGTTTACTGTTTATTGAAACATGTACCCAAGTGAACAGAACTCTTCAAGTAGACTATGTTTATATTTTCAATCTATCAATTCATTCGAAAAAAAATGCTCACTGATGAAGAGATATTTCATAAACTTTAAAATTACATAAAAGTTGATAACTGGATGAGAATAAAAAATGAATAATTAAAAAGTATAATGAATAAAGTGATTGAAAAATATGATTATTTCAAAATATATTCCACAAGTTATACACAAAAATTAGTCTTCAATTTTACCACCAACCACTGAGCTAAATATAAAAAGAATTGGAATGTACAATGTGAATAATAACGATAATTTATATTATACTTATATTATATTATTTTATAAAGGCCTGTTTATATATAACTAATCATAAACATTTGTTCTTATGCATTATTCAGAATATTTGAATTATACATTTCCTGTAAAATCCTAAAAGTTATACAATTCTGACGCTTCCGTGACGTCGTTAAACATGCGTTTCATCTAGCTATCTATTATCAGATGGCATTAAGTTTAAGTTTATATTAAATAATAATAATAATAATATATAAGTTTTACTTTTCACGCCTCTCTTTCGTGACTCGGTTGTTCATACCTTACACTAATTAAATTACTGAAATGAAAACTATTATATCATATAGTTTCAGAATCCACGCCCTATTCTCTTGGGCCTTGTATTAATTTTACAGATTCAAAGAGAATTTAATCTTGTTTTCATAAAATGATAACATCATCAGAAAGGGTGTTGTTATTTGTATGAATAATGCAGTATATTAAAGCGCCGGCGAATTTTAAGCTATAAGCATGGACATGAATTCTCATTTCCACCCTCTTCTTCTTTCGTTGCTGTATGGCTTATATGTGGTTGATGATTAAACGCAGCGTAAATGAAGGTACTGGGAGCTTGGTGCCGGACCACCATACAAATACTCTGTATAGTATACATTAATTTCGGATTGTATAGTTCTACAGAGTATTTTGGTGTAAAATAACATGAATATAACTTTTCTCGAAGTTAACCCTTTTCTATAAATTGAAGCTTTATATTATATAGCGGTATCAAGGCGGTATGAGATAACCTCAAAATCAAATTCGACACACGTGAGAATGGACAGTGCATTTGTCTTCAAACTATGGAAAGCTTTTTATTACATTGAATGAATGTAGTAATTTGTTGTAAACTTGAGACAAGGAAACGAGGATTGCATTACACTCTATATGATATATTCTACTCTATATCATAGGGATTTTACCATCTTCATTCAATAATGAAATAAAGAATATCAACGAGAAAAAATAAACATACATATTGAGTTTTTGAAATATTGAAAATGCATTTTTTTTAAATCAGATCTCTGTCTCTCTCGCACTCGCACAGAACGCAACACATCTGAATCACCTTCTATATGCATATTTGACGTACAGATTTGCACCCTCTTACATGTAAGAGCTATAGCAGGGAGTGAGTCCGGCTTACAACTGACGCCTTCCCTTTCCTATATAGGTATAAGGGATCAAAATCGAACATAATCCTAACAGCTCGTATAGGGGGCTGTGGGTGGCTGTGGGGGTGGGGGAGGTTAACCCCTCATGAAAACACACTTTTATCGTCGTGTTTACCATGTCAGGATTGTTAAAACATTGAGAGAAGATCAGTGGATGGTGGGGGGACATCCCTTAAAACTAACATCCCCTACATCCACTTTGTACTGTTTATACGCTAATGAACTTCACTTGATGCTCGCTATATTCTCTTTTATATTATACGTACAATAGAGTTAAGGAAGTTATGTATTGTCATGAAATTGAAGTTGAATGGTAAGCCAATTTGGATGCACTTTTCGCTGCGGCATTTTTCAAACATGTTCCTTGAATGTAGAAAACGAGTCAATTGTAACGAAGAAGATATATATGCGTATATTATTATATGTATTATTACTATTTTATTTTATCCCAGAATATTGAAGAAAATATATTTTTGACTCTGATATTTCGATTAGTACTGTGATCTTATACATGTTCTTGATGGCAGCCGTTGTATTTTTAAATTATCTCACGCATAAAACTTTTGGTTTGCTACACAATATTTTATCAAAAATTATTTTTAAAACTATTTTATCATTGTTTAAAATGAAAATTCACACAAGAATCAAGGTGATTGTTGAAACGGAAATTCACCTAAAAAAAAATGAATATAACGAATATATGTATGAAAATCAACCAAACATGCGGCAAGCATTTTCGTGTGACTTTTTCTACAATATCTTTAATAATATATTGTTAATATAATATTGTATATATTGTTTCGGTAAGCACTTGATTATTCGGCCAAGATGAAACTATTATTGGAACAATTGAACCGTATGCATTTCAATACACACTACTATGCTGGTACTCGATATGGGATACAAGAACAATCAGACTGGAAAAGAACATTTCCATACTCTCCCCCCCCCCCCCTCCCTCCCGTTGTACTTGATTACTGAAAGGTGCCTTATTAATGAAACAGGATAGATACTCGAGATTCTAAATAAATCAAGTATGCTGGGCTTATAGTACAGAATCTACTTGATAAATATCATTAAAACAATTGAATGCATAGGGGATTAATATAGGCCCACTGATTCGTCTTGAGCGCCTATACCGATACTATAACTTCTCACTATTGAGCCCTAACAGTTGTAGCCTACCCTAAGCTCTTTACGAAAAAAGTTAAGAAAAGGTACCAAAGAATGTAGGTTGATTACATAGATTTAATTTATAATTATCAAATTTTTAATCATCACAATCGTAATAGGCAGTATATATATTTGGCTTACGGTAATTTGATATAAGTGCATGAAAGTACGAAATGTATATATGCAATTTTGAATTATCATACAGGCCCTATCGAATAACTTGATAGAATATCAACTATAGTGAATATATTGCCATATTTAAAAAAAAATGAAATAATATTGGATAAAGAATCTTCAGATCTCTGTAATCTGTAATCTGTTCATATCTGTAATATACTTTTAAGCATAACTTTCACTCTACATATAAAGGAGGAAGGCCTGGGCCTACACAATACTTGAAAACCTTAGCCGTGCTCCAACAATGACACCCTCGACATATAAACTACTGTGTTCCAATTCCACAGAACAAAGACAATGGCATCAGAGTATGAGAACTTTTTATTGAATCTTTATTGAATTATATTTCAGATTCTTTCTCACGAATCAAATAATTCGTAGACGATGTCTTTATTCACGTCTACATTATGATTCCTTGTATATTATAAGAGTAACACGGGTGTTTCTCCCCCCCCCCCCCTCCCCTCCCATCACCCCTTAACTTACTCCGTTATTGGATTGGTACTCTACGTATAGTACAATTGGATTAACTCTAATCAACCGGAAAATTAACTTCAATAACTTCGTCTATATACACTATAACGTTTGTGTATTAGGTTGTGCTGACTTAAAAAGATGAAAACTAATTTCGACGATCTTTTTTGAAGTCGAGATTCAATCAAGGGGGCTGGGAAATAAGTTAGTTTGTGTTTTCCGTTGTGACGTGGCAACGTGACGATCAAGGCGGCGGTGGTTGTCGGTGGTTCGCTCGATAAGGAGGCAAGGCGTAATACGCACAGGGGTTGAGATAATGAAATAACGGAGTCGTGAAGTCTTTAGGGACAGTTGACAGTTAACACCAATGTTGGTAAAATGATAACGGAGCCGATAGACTGTAAACTTTTTGTGATATTCTATAATGATTTCATGTGATCGTTTTTCATTTTGTTTTATTAGTGTTATAGAATAATGGCAAAGGGATTCGTGTATTTCGTATATTACTATATTACCAGGTTCGAACCTCGGGGTAAAACATTCATGATATATTTAACAAAGACATTGTATTCATGAGAGACAATTTTTTTTTGAAAAACTAAACTTATTTTTAATTATTATCATTATTTTAACAACTCTTTTTTCGGAAGATATTCATGTTCCGTTTTTTAATTATGCTGTATACTTTGACCTAAAATTTCAGTTTGCATAAGTAGTGCTTAAATATGTACGTAGTCTAATTAGTGTTGTACTTTGTACCTACATTAAGTTTAATTTAAATTAAACTCAGACAAAAGAGCGAAATACTTACACCTATGAACACAAACCGAAAATAGCACCCACATGTCATATTATTAATTAATTTACAATCCCCCCTCTGTGCTCTCTATCTCTCTCTGTATTTCTCTCATTCTCTCTCTGTCTCCTCCTTTTCTCTCTTTCTTCCACCCATAAAAAACTTTCCTTCTCTCTCGCTCCTCACATGCCATGTCAACTCTTCACGATGATTCATTATACGTTGTTTGTTACGTCTAGCCTGTGTTAATTGTCACATTTATAATTCAAAACTTATATTTTAGAGCTAAAAAAGTACATCCACATAACCTTATACATATATAACGTTCTGAAGATAATTACTTCAAGTTCTAGTTTATTATAGCACTGGCAGGTGAATGTCACTCATCTAAACACACATAAAACTAATTCAAGACATTTCTGTTAATTATATTTGTCACGTGCTACGTCTTATGTTTTGGTTATACTTATGATGCCGTATATAGAGAGCTGAGGTATTTAAAATAGATATTTAAATAGGTTTCAAGTTTTTATAGATGTTTCGTTCGGCTTAACGTTTGAACAGCTGTTAATATTCATATTCATATAACTACTTTATTCCTGTGTACGGTGTTTGTTCTAGACGGCTGAGAAAACGCTATAGGTATTGTTGTGAAATGCGCTAGGAGGATGTTGATTATATTGTATGCTTAACGACCCCGCCAGAAGCTTGGTTATTTGGGGGATACGAATGAGAGGGAGAATCACGAGAGGAAGAGGAATATGCGGGGCTCGAACCTATGCCCGACTTGACTTTATTTTCTATAATGCAGATTGTCTGTGCACTGAGTCAGCACAGTTAGCTAGGATGAATGAACAAGTCGAAAAACATTCATAAATCGCCGAAGTGATTTACTTCACGAAATTAATCAAGGTTATCACCCTATAGGTTTTTAAAGTCCTATTATTTATTTGGGAGATATGTTTTTCCGTATATATTTTCAGTTTTCTTTTCAAATTTAAAAATGTCAAATTTTGTAGTCGTTTTAAAATTATATAATTGGTTAATATGTTCTCAACATTTTTATCAGAAGGTGATTCGCCGATTTTTTCTGAAACGATACTTATGACGTTCTTCTACTAATAAAATTTTAAAATACTCAAATTCACTTAAAATACCTCTTCTTCAGTTCTTAGACAAACTTCTCATTATTTCATTTCAACCTTACAACCACCTATAATAAGTTGTTCATTATCAACTTAACAAAACAATTTACGTTCTCATCAATCTCTAATCAACTCAACTACTAATCTCCTACATATCTTTGTGTATCAAATCTTCCGTCTTCGTTCATATTACTCAATTAAAAATGGAACACCATTAGCTCGTTCTGTGTGTTCTAATGAGGTTTCACTCCCTTCTAGCGAACAATATCTCTGCAGGTTGTAATTGAATCCCTTAATTCGATTCCTTTCTGTTCAGTGGCGTCACAGGACAGGAGGGTACAGAAACAATTGCTATGTGTATATGGAGAAGGGAGGGGAATGAGAGGGGTACGTTATACAAGTATCGTTATACTTGGAAACGATCTACTGCTAGGGAGTGGAAATAGTATGAAATTGACTAAAATTTTGTAATGTTGTAGGCTACTATAGAATAAAATTAAAAAATAATATAATATAAAAATAATATAAATATTATATGAATATTGAATATATATACGGTATATAAAAGGAAAAAATATATAATATATATATATATATATAAAATATATTTTTGGGACGGAATTTCTAATTCTTTATTCCAAATAATGTATGAATGCACTAAAATATTGTAATGCATAGAATTCGTTTCAAAAATTGTAACTGAATACATGAATCATATTTTTCTCTCTATATATATAGGGAGAAATTCTCTACTTTTTTGTGTCTTTTCTATTATACAAGTGAATTTGTGTATGAGATAGAATATAAAGGGATACGAAAACTATATCATAAATAATGTGTGAATATTATTTTTCACGTCTAGGCCTATTATTATTCCGTTATTTCTTCCTTATAGACTAAAAATCACCATAATAGTCTTGTCTATTATAGCCATACTACTTAGCCGTACGTAGGCCTACTTGAAGAAAGACAATATAGAAATGAATCGTCTATTTATATATATGCAGCAAACTTCAACAGAAAGATATAAAAACATTGCCAATTATCACTATCGTATATAAGAAAGCATATACACACATAGGGGTGGGAGATATGACAGTGAGGGGGTGATGTTCTGAGACGAGTAAGTAAGATATATTCCGCCATCTTGACACTGCCACGCCCATTGGAGACGTGATGGGTGCAGATCAGAGTAATATGCAGATGAGAGATCGTCTTATGCTTGCTAACCGGCTGGTAACCGGTTGGTAACCGGTTAGTAACTTGGGCTTTAGTCAACTGCAACAGATGGAACACGCCCTAAGACATTGGCTAGAGGGTATAGTATTGGAATACACTTACGGTACAACAGAATGCAGAAATTTAAATACAACATAGAATAACCAACCTGAGAAAGAACACAGATTTCCTTAACTATCGGCAAATTTTAAATGAGTGGAATAAATTCAACTATAGATGTACAATAATAAAGAAATGTGTAAAACTGAAGTGCAGAAAACATGTTGCATGGAAAAAGATTTCAATCAAGAAATATTGTAGACTGTTTGTTCTTGTTTAATAATAATATATATTCTTGGTTCCTGTGTATCACCATAAAAATTGTTCAGTGGCTAGCTCACTGAATCTTCAATCAGGAGTCCGGGGTTCTATTCCCGCCGTGATCTTTCATCCTGACAGAGTTTTTCTCTTGATTTCTCTCTGGCGTTTAGGTTATACTGGGATGGTTGCCTAAAACAGGCCACGACTGATTCCTTCTCATTCCGAAAAAACATAATAAAATTACCTTTTATCTCATATCTTTCCGTCATCTCTCTCATCATTCACCGACGCCAATGGATCTTAGTCGTCGCTAATTCACATATAAATAGAACCAAGAAAAAGTTCTTTATAACAAGAACAGATTTTTTTTAAATTTCAATATTATTGTCAAATTATAATAATTCAGTCACACACATATATATATATATATTTATATCTATTTTTGTACTGTATTCGAGTGTTAACCGTTTTAGCGGCAATGTTGAATCAACTTTTCTCTCACAGATAATTGATACATACAGTATAATATGTTCCAATCCTGCATGCTATATGTAAGAAACTCAACTTGATGGATGTTATTCAAGCCTGAAGCGCTATAAATACTTGTATTCTAAGAATGGAATTGTTAGATTATTATAACTTGTACGAGATTACTCACGTAATGACATTATGTTCTTTCCTCATCTATCATCATCTTCTCAATCACACAACCGACGCGCTCTGAGACAAATCATTATATACGTAGGCCTACGTTAGTGATTGCAATCATTAAGATGATAAAACACAAGTCATTATAGGGGTTGTGTTTTTAGACCCTTGGGGAGATTTATTTTAATTAATTGCTAATAGAAAGCTTGACCAGAGATAAATTTACTATTACTATATTGTTGATGAAACGCACCTTTTTATTGCATAGGCCTATGAAAATATTTTTGAAAGGAGTGGTATGCAGACTCATATAATTTACATTGATTATTTGAAATTAAATCACTCAAGAGCGACTAGGCCCCATATATAATTTTTGGTTTAGTAGGATTCTGATTGAAAGCAACAAAAATTAATACAATTTAAATTTACCCCTAGTCATACGTAGTCCTACATTGTACATTCAAGTTCCAATATTGCATTATAAAGAAAATATTATTTATCCTCACGACAGTTAAAATGAGTAAAATATTGTTGAATGTTGAATATTGTTGAATACATTTTTTTACATTGCTGAATGGGGCTGCCTATGGATACATTTCTGCTTTTTTTTATTACCCTTGAAATTAAAACCATTATAATCAAATCAATCACGATTACATAATATGTATCTCTCTCTCTCTCTCTCTCTGATTTACTCCTTCTCTCTTACGCTCTACATATCCATATACTATCCATAAAATACAGAAGTATAATATAATATTTTATATCCATAAATCCGAGTCGACACCTAAAATATCATTTTCAACATAAACTTTCCGATCAAGTTTTAATCTCAGATTATTAAATTACAATTGAAAAAGCTTCACATTCTCCTCCTTTCATCTTCCATTCTGTCGCACGTACTGATGGAGTACTCTTTGAAGCGTCGCGACGCTTGGCATCGACACCTCTCAGTCTGAGATGCTATGCAGAAGGCTTATTTGTCACGTGCGGCGTCATGAGCTTTCATCAGCTTCATAAGAAGTTAATGAGAACTCACGATCTTCTATTATACGTCTCATTATATTCGTATCACAGATCGACTTTGCATGAGGAGAAAACTAATCACTTCACGTTTATGGACATCTTAGATAATATATTTTGCGAGGACTTTCTATACGAAAATGTAGTAATTCATTATGTTTGAATGGAAGTTATTCATAGATTCTGTTAGTTAAGTGGAGAGTAATCAGCTATAATATCAAGTAATCACATGATATAAAATGTCGTGCAATTTTAGTTGAATTATCCCATAAAAGGTTAGGTAATTATTAGTTACCATAGTTACTTTTATACCATTGTTACACTACCAATAGGCTACAGACTGAATATGTATTATATTTCCCGGTATTTTTTGTCATCTACAATCATTACTTTGCTACAATAGAAAAGTCTTGAAAAGTATAAAAAAATGGCACCTCCACCAATATGTATCATGCCCTTATGCGACATCTTGAACTCTTTCCAACAAATGTAATTCATGTTGAATATTCTGTATATCTAGACCTACTATGGTTTCATTCATCATTATGTGTGTGTATATATATATATATATATATATATATATATATATATATATATATATATATATATATATATATATATATATATATATATATATATATATATATATATAGGCCCTAAAAATTTACAAATATGAATGTCCATAACATAAAGATATTTCATGTAATACATCAAACCAATTTTAACTAGACTTTCTGTTTTTCAACCATTTTCATCCTCAGTCACGTCTAGTCGTTGATTTGATAGGCCATATACAAGACCATGAAACAACAATTCATCCCTAAAGTAAACCACGACTCAGAAATTGATATCCATCATACATCATTTAACGGTGGAATGACTCAATACAAAGATTATCTATAAAAAAAACTTACACTTTACATCGTAATCGAGAAGACCAATTTCCTCCGTATCCAATTTATTGGCATGCCGTTATTATAATAGGCTTGATGTAGGCGAGGGGTAGGGGGTGTAGAGGAAGGGGTTTGCGGTATATTGTCTGTGTGAGATTTGAGACTTCTCCGACCGGCATGGGGCCGTCATTAACCTTATGGACCAACTCTTGTAGAAGAAAACTATCATTTAAATTTAGATCGGTGAATTTAGCGTTCGCCAAGCGAGCGGATCGGACAGGCGGCAGGATTCTAGATCAAATTACACACAAGTTTATTTTCAATAGTGGATACGACCCAATAGGATGGCGCCCTTCTCGGCATAATAATCGTTGGTTTAAACCACAGATGATCGAGCTATTGGTTCGAACGTAAAATAACAACGACCCAATATGCTTGATGTCGATAGTGTCTAGCTTGGAAAATTAGTTATGGTATTAAATGAATGTGTTTTTCCCCTATTAGATAATTGACAAATGAATGGAAATTACGTTTTTTTTCATTATTCCATGATATATAGGCCTACAGTTCTAATTGCAAGAAATTTGCAGTTATTCAAATGTGAAAAAACAATCAAATGTATATTCTCGTTATAATTCTATTTGGGTGGGTTTCACGAAAGATGTCAAGCAACAACGGTTGCAAAGCCTCAGAATGTTATTTCGGGGGGGTAGGCGAAAAATCATAGGAAAATATATATATGCCTATAATAATAATATGAAACAACCAAAACTTGGAATTTAGTGAATATGAAGTTAATTTATAGCATATAATTAGATTACAACTAATCACTGACAGTATAACATAAGATTGCAGACAATATTGAGATAGAATCATGAACCATGTTTCAAGTCATTCTTCAAAAGACTGGACAGAACGATGGTAAATGTCCCTAGTAATATATTGATAGTAGAGAATTTTAACAATAATTTTCATTTTAAATACAGCGATTTATTCCATTCACAAAGTAAAACATCAAGGATTTTAATGCATATTATAATCTCTATAATTTTATAGTTTAAAAAAATCACGTCCAATGAGCGGTATCCAAGCAATACGCAATTCGTATATCCATGCTGTCGGTCACCTGAGTGGTATAAGCTCTTCGCTCCACACGTAAGTTAGCAAGCACAAGGGCAGTAGGCCGTATAATGTAACTCTTAATCACGGTGCTGGAACTTTGAGGATTAGGTTACTCCTGGCGACCATCTACTAGATCTAGTGACGCAATAATATAGCATAAAGGTCGTTTGAAGCATGCGCCCTAAAGACCTCCAACGAAACATCGTGTGACATCAGTAGATCACAGGTGGCATCTAGAAGGGCAAATGAGGAAAATAATAGATACAATAATGTGTTTATATGGATAAGAAAAGAGATTCTGATGCGAGGTCGTATGGGTGTTTTGAGGTAGTAATATTAAGAAATATTTTAAAAATAAATCAATCAATTTTGACAAGAAGTTTTAAAAAATCTTGATTCTAATTGTAATAAAATATACACTTTTACAGTTGTTTTAATCTGATTTATCAAAATTCAAACACGGTGAACATCTTTATACACAAATCATTCGAATATAGATTTTGAACTCATATAGTTATAATATGTAGAATAGAAGCACCGTGTTGCATGTAGTGTTCCCTATATTGCAAATCAACTAGATACAGCGTATGGTTTGCATACGCAGGATGCAAGTTGAAGGATCATAATTATATATTGGTATACATTTTAGGCCTACTAATCATTTTCGCAATTTCAACTCACATTTGAGATATTAATATGCAAAACACAATATTATTTATTTACACATATTATTAAAGTAGCCCACTGTATATAGTTACAATGCTCAAAAAAACATTGCACAGTCAGCATCAGTAGAGTTGAGAGCACACCATTTAACAAAACAACATTATAACGATCCCAAAATTGTTTTCAATCTTGAAGCAAAATAACAATATTCAAGGGTAATTGACTAAATGAGGGTAAGCGTCTAAGCGACCATTATGATATTTGATAGATGAAACCAACTGGAAAATTAGAAGAAAAACTTCATTTGTATTGATGAATTTAATGCAATATTCTGAAAATTACATTCGAGAAATAGCGCGAACCATTAATTCAGTTGATTTAATATGTGGGTTATTACTTATTATCTTAACTACCCCTCCCGTTCAAGTTATTCTAGTCTTAAAAATATGTTTGGTTTGAGGAGGGGGGTTAGTTTTGCTCCTGTCATTGTTGAACTCATCTCAGCTGTCAGAATCTGGTTGACAGCTAGGTTTAGTGTCTAGAAGGCCGTGGAGAAGAAGGGTGGGTTCCTTCAGCAAATCTTCGTCTCACGTCTCACCTGGCTCCTGCCTACGTTGCCAAACCATACGAGCATCATTAGGCATGCATTATTATTATAAAAGCGACGTGCAAAATGAGATGAAGTTTCAGGTTCAAACTTATGTAGTTTCGGTATATTCAAGGGTAATGATGGGTAAAACTGTTATGGTATACGCTAGTAGACCATTTATACGAAAATAGAAAATATAATGATCACTTGAGATTTTCTTCTGAAAATCAACAATTCATTGTATTTATTTTTGAGAAGGCCCGCTCCATTTTTGTTTTGGAGATATTCTTCTTTTTCAAGAAATGCCTCTGCTTGTGTAATATTCTGTGTTATGTGTAATGTTGGGAATATTCAGTATTTTGAACTACCAACATGTGAGAGTTTTTTTTCCATGTTTTTAGATTTGGATTTAGATTCAGATTTCTTTATTAAATCCTTCTTAAACAAAGATAAAATATCACTCAAATTTTCAATCCCTGCTTTTGCGAATGCAAAATATTCTTTTTGAAGGATCGACATTTCAACTTTGTCTACCGTTAACCTTTTTTGCAACCTTTATTGACTAGATTTTTGCAATAAAAATATTGAAGCGACGAAGCAATATGATAAAAATCAAGTGAATATAACAATTTATCATATTACGAAAAGTAAAGATTAATAATAATACAAAATAAAAGTAGCGAATATGCTCGCCGAGTGACGTACTGTATAGACTGTGAAATTGTGCATGAATGAGGATATCCGGGGTCGATATTCCATACAAAATTGACTTATCATTGATTAATTATTCATCCAATTCGTTTAATAAAACGTTCCAATTAACGAGTTCCCGGCAACAATGTCTAGATCCGAGACCGGAAACGTATAAGACTACTGGATGGCGCCAATAATCATATGAGATGACATTGGTCCAACATAAAGATGAGTTTCGTTTGTTCTTGACAAGTGGTTTGAGTTTGCATTCAAGTCCGACAGGGGGGCGCCTCCCATATCGAGACTCTCGATCGCCAATGTTAGAACATAGACCAAGACGGTCGATTGAACCTTTAGAGACGAGTTGATATGAACCATCCCTTGTATTAACCTTTCTTCCAGTGAAAACAATGAAGTCAAAAGTATCGGATCCTTACGAGCGAGTCCTTAAGAGTGAAGCTTGCTTGTTCTCGTCTTGTCGTATGTGTGTTTTACTTCTTGAGAGGTGGTTCTTTTTTGTCGTCAATGTTTGTTTGGCCCTTCTGTGTTTGTGTTCCGTGAGGCGGGGGAGGAAAGGGAGAAATGACGGTAAAGAGGGGATAGGGGGAGGGGGGTGAGTGTATGATGGAGAATCAATCGAGACGCGTGGGAAAATGGATCTTTTCAATTAGGGAATAAACATTGTTTGAGTAACAATGGGTGATTTTTAGTTGAACTATTATCAAAAAAAGAGTGAACCGATTAGCGATTTTGTAATTTCTTCTGAGAACAAAAATTGATTCGAAGTATTGAGTTCTAAAATCTGTATAATAGAATCTCATTTTGACTCTTTGACTTGAAAACAAAGAACTACATTTGGGAGTAAAATCTAGAACTTGAGTTTAAGTTATGTAATCATTTTCTTTGAATCTATATTATAATTGTAATCTATATAATAATCTATATTATTAATCATTACCGTTTCTGAAATGTTATTTTCACGATATACTTTCCAAACTAATGACAGAGCTCTGATGAATACCGAATACAAAAGAAATAAAAGTTCAAATCATTTGACATTTCCTGCATTGAAATAATTGACATTATATTGACAATCCCTTATATATAATATCACCCAACCCTCAACAAGAGCATATACACGTTGTACCCTGACATATATCTAGCAAACATCTCCCTCTATACATGGTCTGCCCCTCAATTACCCCCCCCCCCCCACCCCACCCCAGCATTACTCGAACAACGTCATCTTTTTAAGTTTGTCAACGCTCGCCGCCGGCTGATGACATAGTTGATATGGGTCAATTACATGTTCTACAAGTAAACTCGGTTACAAACGGATGATAATATGTCACTAGATCGAATGTTACTCCAAACTTAGGGGGATCGATGAATACACTTCATGTCTGTCATTAAAGGACATTAAATGCCAGAAAATAGATTTTAACGAATAATGACGATATTTATTTTCCCAATTTTAGAGAAAACTAAATATCATCATATAAATTGAAGAAATTTTAATCCATTTTTATGAGTCGTGACGTATATATATATTACTCGATAGTCGATTTTGTTCATGTTTCTATACAGAATCGGTAATGCCTGTACGTCCATGAGTCAAATAGAGACCATGACCATGAAACAAATAAATTATAATTTCTAAAACTGAGATGATGATTTCTAGTTTTGTCTAGAATTGGGGATTCTGAATATCTTGATTATTTATCAAAATCTATAGTTTCAGGGTTGTGATGTCCTTTAAAAGTAGGCCTATATCTTCCAACTTTCAACTAAAACTATAGATAGTGCAACATTATACAGCAGAAATACGAATTTTTAATAATATGTGCATACATTTTTGATAGATGAAGGTTATATATGATTGATTAATAAAATGCATGTGAGAACTCTTTTCCAGGAAATTGGTTCATGAAAAAATAAATACTTTCTATACAATATTTTATATAAAGATTAGAAAAATCATTACCATTATAAGCAATACCATTCAATGTCAGTCAGATTGTAAACACAAATCAAGCAACCTCATTGCGCTTAGGCCTATATTGTTGTTTATGTATATAAAATGTATAGTTATATATTTTCATCCTGATGGACGTTCTGCAGTTGTTTTCAAATAAGGTACTTTTGTTTACTCACCTTATCTAAATTCAGGAGAATACAGGCATGTATGTAAATACAATACATAAGGAGCCATGCAATTGCAATAATTTATTCAACATCATCTATAATATTATAAAATCACTAAATAATCTCGCATCTGCATTACAAGAGACTTTTAGGACTTGATAAAACATACTTTTGCCCAAGTTGATTCTGAATTTAATTCATTTCAAACAATTGAACCACCTATACATAGCTCTATGTAATTCCCTTCTTTTTAGTTATCTATAGCTATGGCTGCGAGTATATATACGTCTATCATATATTTGCACGACAATAATAGCCTATATACCGTGTGTAACGTATACCGTATGAGGGCCTGGCAGCTTATTATTAGAGAGGCCAGAGGCTCATTTCATGGCACTTTTCAGACCCGTATCATTCCAACGAGAACAACAATACAGTCAGGCGGCGGTAATTGATATGCAAGCACAGCATGTTTTTACCATTCACAAGCTATGATAGCTTTTGATCGGACAGCGCTATAGTGAAAGACACCAGAAAACACTAATAATAGGGTGTATTTAGACGCGTATTATGTGAAAAAAAGTAGGGTAACGCAATGTGGGGACAATTTGTTAGGGAACGTATCTGAAAAGAGATTGCATTCTCATCTGAACATGCTCGTCTATTTTATAAAGAAATAGAAAACTTTTGTAGAACTGTTGTGAAATACAGGAGGTTGGGAGTACATTTCTTGGTGATTGAGGAAAACGAAAAGTATACCAATTTAGATTATAGTGATCATTTTTCGAAAATTCAAATTGAGAAAAAATTAAGAGATTAAATTATAAAAGTAAAACTATAGCAAAAACTGTTGATTTATATACTTATATATATATATATATATATATATATATATATATATATATATATATATATATATATATACATATTTTTTTCAATCATAACCTCCAATAATCTTTGGCAGTGCGGATAATAGTGGCAGCACTGTGTATTCTATGCTGTCACAATGTAATATTCATATTTTTTTCCTCAAAGCAAACAATAAAATCGTAGATAAAATCACAGAACAGTATTTGTTGGTGTGAACTAAAACTACGAATTGTCAAATATGTCTCCGACTCTCTCGTGACAATATGAGTCTGTATATTAGTTTTTCCTGCTTTCATTTAACTAGCTTTATAATGAAACTCGTAATGAAACCAGATCCTACTGTTGTATTACATGAACAATAATAATATATTAAAAAAACAAGATTGACATTTCCCGCCTACATTATATGACAATAACGCTCAATTCTGATTGGTTAACAGAGAAAAGGAAGTTAACCATTTGTAGAACATAATTACACGAGCATGCAACATCCAAGCCCTCCTTCCTATAGTTAACTGCAGCACTAATTAAAACTGTTCTGCCTTTTCCTGTCAAGCTATGCAATTATAATGTAATAAAATCCTGCTACAATGTAATGTTTTAGCTCGTTTGTTACGTCGAGCTTTTTATATGTATACAGTGAATCATTCATTTTCACCATATTGGAGTCTGCTAACAGAATTAACTAGGAAGAGATTTTCCAGTTTGAAATTGTAATTCGATTATATGAACTGTGGTTTAACCAAAGGTTTTTTATTTTATTTATAAAAAGTGGATGGATGAATAGTAATTCAGTTATACAGCTAGGTATAAAACAAATAAAGCTTTTTGTCAAGAGATCAGAAGATTAAATTTAATACATGTACATCTATAACAGTAATATTCAAAATTGTATTGGTTCAAACAAAATATACATATGCGTGATGTTTTCTGGGTTATGTTCAGTTGAGTTTGAAGCAATACGAAATAGCTTATCCATAAATACTACACAAATAGTCGTTATACTTTCTTGATAAAAGGACTAATTCTATAAATATGTTGATTTGGTACTAAATATTCAGTGAGAATAATTTTTGTCGATCATTCTAAAATAAATACTCAAAAATCAAAATACGATTTTAGTACCTATACAATTTTCTGGAAATATGAAAGGATTTGTTTGGCGTATTATGAATTAGTACGAAACGACAGTGTGAATTTGACGTTGAACGCGAATATCTTCACTTTACAAAAATCTGCTCAGAGAAATCAAATGATGATTTAAAAATAGCCGCCCTCGTTAGCTCAGTCAGCTGAGGCACGCTTCAGACACTAAAGTTACTGCTGGGCGTGTGTTCGAATCCCACATAAGGCATGGGGTTTTGTAGTCGTCCTTTTACTTATCATCCCTCCATAGTTTCATAATCACCTGCTCGTTCGTACCCCCGTATAACCTAGTTGTTGGTGGGGTCGTTAAGCAAACAATAATCATCATCATTTTAAAAATATATATTCAAAAATCAATAAATTATATTCCTAACCCACCATTTCTTTTCTCTTTTTCAGAATGCAACAACAGCAACTAGCCGCCCAACTGTCCCACCACCACGGTGGCTCACGCCGCTCCATCGAGCCACCGCTAAGTCCGGTGGCTCCGTCGACATCCTCCGATTCGGACATCAGTTTAGGAGCCCATTCACCTCCGATCCCCATGGCACACACCCTCTCCTCCCACACCTTCTCCCAGCCCCTCGCCCTGCACAGACCCTTCTCACCCCCGCGTCTGACGTGATACAGGCCACCGCACCCAGCTGGGTGGTAAACTAGACGAGTGCGGGTGACAAGTCTCGGTGCGATACTCATTCGATATATATATCGATATAAGACGATTGTGATTGATCGATAAATGAAGAAAGTTTATAATGTGAAAATGGAACGCACAATATTTAATTTTAAATCATTGTGTATGTGATTGGTCACTGTAACTATATAATGAAAAGTATTCAGAGAAATATAATAAATTGAGGAAAATTTTCAATTTTATACTACGTAATGTCAATGTGTCTCATTGTTTGGAACATTTATATTTTCTTTCTAAATTTGAGTTTGGATCAAAATAATTTTGTGTTGACCTAGAATTGAATATTTAATCATTTTATATTATTATTTCTGTACCGTTTGTACATTTATTTTGATATGTATAATCAAAATTCTTATCGTTATAAATAGTACACTTCATGATCCAAACTCAGATTTAAAAAAATGCTTTCTTGAAAACTATTATAATATATAAAGAATATGTAACGCAATAGAAATATTAATTTTGATGAAGAAAATGTGCAAATAAATGTTTACCAGTCAAAAATATATTTGTTCTTGTAGTGATTCTAATCGCAATATTAATAACAAAATTATTATAATATTCATATTGCTTTTGATTGATATAGTTGAAATCAATAATGATTTGTCATGATTGTTTAATTGTTTCATCAGATTGAAATGATAAATTGGAGAAGAGCACATATTTCATTGCAATACAAAAATGTAGACTGTTAATAAAATATTATAATTCCTGAGATCTTGTCCTATATAATGATATTATTTAAATATGTATAAAAATCAAATACAAAAATATCTCTGTCGAGCTATGTGTGCTGGTTATAATAAGATATTATATATAAATATTATAAATATTATATTGTAGATAATGTGTCAATGACTCTCATGTCTTACTTGTAAATATTAAAATATGATTCTATATAAAATAATATTGATATCCCAAAATATTTAATCGTGTTTTATTATGAGATAGCTGTTACTTAACATCTGCCTTCATCCTTTTAGTTTCAATAAAAAGTGAAACTCATTACTACACGAAAATAAATTAAACATTTATATATGTTCTTTATGAAAAAAAATGCATGTCACTTTCACGTGAAAACATTTTTCACACTCTAGCCATCTAATGGCTTAGGCCTATATGCAAATGAGTTGCTAAAATATATCAAATAAATTACTAGTTCCAAATGGAAATGGCATAGATATACTTGAGAAACATGTTGGTAATTTCAATCATCTGTCATTAAAATTCAACTTTTATATAAAAAATAAGATTCAATAAGACATACTCCATATTTTTTAGAAACCTGAAAACACATTGGAGGTTTGAAAATCCATCATTGATATGTATTGACATATCGTAACCTCTCTGATCGTTACTGAATGATGAATCTGATTTTCCTTTCTAATTTATATTATGTGGGTTATAATTATAGGTTATTATATGTTACATGTACCATAAATCTCAATTATCAACAACCTTAGTCGACTCATTTAACAAGAACACTGACATTCAATATATTATTTTAATTCCAACGTTCATGCATTATAAATTGAACTAATGACCAAAAAAACAATATGGCCGACATTCCTCAGTAAATTAAACGAATATTTTTACGCAACTAAAAATAGGTTAGACATCCTATTTACGTGCTTTTTTTGTTTTGCAAAAATACCGCATGCAAATTTCGAATTATCATCCAGCAACATTCAGGGTATAACAATATTCAGATATTCAATCCATTGTATTATATTCTATAATTTCATTGTACTTGGGCGAGAGAATGAGGTCGGTATTCCATACTTGGACAGGAGTGATCAATCAAATTCATGAACACACCAGCTCCGGTAGCTGAGAGGTACCCAGCCGTGATAGAGCAAGGATAATTTGTCAAACCAGAGTTTCTTTCTGGTCGGTGGAGCGGGAGGGCGGGGAGGGAGGAGGGGAGTACAGAGCTGGTAACTAACTCACGAACTACACATCAAGAAAATCTAATATTTTATCTACAAAAGCGTGTTATGGTAAAAGAATTATTACAAAAAGAAGAAAAAGTAGCTTCTGACGTTGTTTAATTATATCTACTTTGGGAAACACACCATCGAGAAAAAAGTTCTTGAAGAAATTTGTTATGTAATTTTTTGGTAATTATGCATTGCTTTGTTTAAGCAATGAGGTTTTAATTAATGTGTGAGGTATGGTCTGTTTCTTCTAATATGCTTGATAATTAGTAGTGCAATATTCCGTGAGGTTGACCTGATGTTTAATTGTGCTTTTGTAATGAGGAAATATGCGAAATGAGACATATAATTACTTGGAAATGTTTGTCATACTGTGTGACCTGTTGCTAGCCATGTGAAATTAACATTTTCCTTCTTATATGAAGTACTAATGAACTATTCATTTATAGTACAATAAGGAATGGGAACAGGAAAAGATGAATCATTTTTGAGTATGCGCTATAGGGACATATTGAACTATGAAGTGGTCAGATATTGATCTATCAATACAAATATATATGCGTTCGTAATTTCATTTTTGCTCAATGAGACAAGTACAGAAGAAAGTGTTTCTCCCAAACCTGAAATTATATAGCGGACCAACAAATAAAAAATCGCGGAAATTGCATATGTATTCAATTTGTTCATATCCGTCGTCAATCTCATCTTGATAGAATGATTTTTTATTGGTATAATAATAAGATACGATAAGATGATATAAGTTATTCATTTTCTTGGAATTTAATTCACAATACTCCCAATTTAAAAAAAATAATCAATCAGAACAATCTATTTAAATCAAGTCCAGTGACTATTGTCTTCTTCCTAAATACCCCTCCACGTATAATGTCATATCAATATTATAATAGAGGGTGTGGCTCACAATAACTAAACAACTAAATAAATCAATTGAAGAGGGTTGAAGTTGTTTGTCCGCCATTTTATTTTGTTATGGATACCCTCAATTGGCGCGGGTTAAATCACGTTGCCTAGGGCAACAACCAAAGGGATGTAAGCGATACTGCTAAGGCGGCGCTATCACTGTGGGAGCCAATCGCATAGGTTTTGATATCAACAAAAACGATATCGTGAACTAATTGTAATTGTATAATAATAGAACTATATAGATTTTATAAAGACCTATGGTCTTTATTTTTCGTTTACCATATATTCCTGATCCCCCTTCCTACTAAGCAGAAACTGAAAGGGGTTGACTAGTTGATAGTCTATAAATGAATTGGGTTCGATTTCAGTACTTGTTGGCCACACTTCGTATAGACGTAGAGAAGTGAAAAATATCGCGTCATGACCGACACATTCCCACCTCTACACGAGAAGGTATTCTGTTTATCGTTATAGTATATAATTCAAGTGACATTAAAATAAAAAGTAAAAATAATCATCATCATAATAATAATAATAATAATGGATTATTACTAAAAGTGCCAGTGGTAGGCCTGATGAAATCATGATGCAATTGGTTAAAACTTTAACATGTATTTATTTATTGTTTTTTTTTTAATTGTAATGTTTAAAAATGACTCATATTTTATAGCTTTTTTGTGATTTTCAAAAATATTCAGTGGAGTAAATTAACATTCATTTTTTGAATCAATATGTTTTCCCAATTGTCAAATAGTGCAACCACATATTTTCATGTGAATAGGAAAACAACCTCCATTCATGACCATCACAGATCCTCAACTACGATGCGTTAAAACCTTTCTAAACGTGTGAAAAGTAACGAAGGTAAAAGGTGGGTATCTGTTTTGACGTGTGAAGCTTATACACCAACCAAGTAGAAATTAATAAAGGTGTAAAGGAAAACTGATGCACTCACGCTCTACTGTTCGTGGATAGCGATAGGAAGATACTAATGGAAACACTCGGCTTAGAGACCCATGCTACATATTCACTTCGTTGACAGATACGATCATGCAATACATGCACGCATGACCGTTTGCTGGTGCCATTATGAATGTATATTGTGCGAAGTGGATATATATGGCAACATAGGCCAATAAGTTATGTCGAGTTAGGTTAGATTAAAATAGTTTTGACACATCAGAACAAGAAACAAATTAATATCGATCATAACCCGATATAATGATCAAAACAAGGTAAAATGAATCAAAGTAGAAATAGAAAAAGAAATGCAAAAAAAACTGGATTCAATTCGTAATGTAATGATTTCATTTTGAAAAATACAATGGTATTTTTTATAAAATTCATTTATAGTATACAATTATGAATTAACAAATAATATTTGTTTTTGAAACACAAATTTGATCGCCTATATTAATAGAACTTATTCAATACTATTAAACAATTATCATATAAATATCGACTCATCTTTTCTTTTTGTGTATATTATTAATCTACTGCTCTTCTATAATTAGATTTGATTCCAACTTGTCAAATGAATATTATGGATATGGTGATAATTACGGAGTGAGCCAAGTTCAAGCGTCTCTAGGATGGATAATACATTATAGTGCTCTCTCCTCTAGATACTTACCAAAGAAGAGGGGGAAACTTTTGACAGTCATCCCACTAATAACACCTTCTGTCAAGGCTTTGGGTATTACACTGAATCCAGATGCTTTTTACACATACATCTCTCTTTTCCTTCTTGTCAATATAATATGGATATAAGAATATGAATTGCAAAATTCCACCAAGGATGACTATTTCTTCAATATCTGTACACCTATTTTGGTATTGTACCGACATTTGTACTGTCACAATCATATATTGTTTATCGAGGATATTTATACTGTTGAACTATAACAATTGAATGTAATATATAAATTCTGAACAAATATTTTCATCGTATCTCTTTTTTTTTTAATAACATCGAAACTTGATACAAAATCATTGTTCCCCTATTAAGGCTAAGGATGAAAGTGGGATCGTTTGGACTGGGCACACCAAGGGCGATCTTACCACCCAATTGTATTATTATTTTAAATTATCGAACTGAGTTAAAAATAAAATTATGATCAGTCGTATAACATTCAACAAATGGCTTATATACATGAAGTTTCAGATAACTGTGGGATTATAAAATGTTTCATATTTGAATATTGAATGAATAAATGTGAAATTTCGACGAATTATATTACAATAGTTCTATGTGTAGATTGTTCAATTTGATTTGAAAAAAACTTGAAACTTTAAAAGGGACCAAGGAAAACTTTTATTTTTGAACAGAAGTGATTTTCAAATCAAAACACGGCACTTCCACCAAAATAACCTTATGCGTTTGAGATAGGGTTTGACCCTGTAACTTATGAAGAAAAATTACTGTGAGATGTAGGACTATATATGTATTGACATATAGAAGAGTTATTTCATCTGGTTCGAGGTAAGTTCTTTTCCCAGTGATTAGTAATGCACTCAGCTTGGCTTTTAAAGGAATTATGAAGTTTTATTTCTTTACAAAATCTCTATGAGAGTAATTCTCTATCGTTTCTGAGTAAGTATTATTACAAAATTCTTCAGTACTTGTTCCATTGAACTTTGTTTCATCACCGTAACCAAAGTTGAGTAAGGTTAGTTTATGGTTGAAACCTTGGAAGTAGAATAATCATAATGAGTATAATGACAAAGCAATATGTATAAACATCTAATGATTAATGACTTCTCTAACAACACTTTGTGTACTCTTTAGTTTTTAATCCTATTTAGGTTGGTATTTTTTCCCGTTCGTTATGTTTGTATCTCCGTATTTCCTGCTGTCACATGTTCACTCATTGAAAAAAAATGTCACTGTTTTCTTCATTTCAAGTTCGCGCCTTTTTAAAATACCTTTCATGATCAAAGGTATACGCCTATACACAGGATCACAATATAACAGAAAACCATCTAAAACTAGAAACAGTGAACTTAAACTTGGCGAATGTAAAAAAGGAACTTTATTGCATGAATATTATTGGTGATCAAGATGGCAGTGTAGATGCATCCGCTTGAATAAAATTACTTGACATTCATTGCAGATATTTGAGTATACACTTTTTGACACATATCACAGTTATATGAACGATATAAGTTGGTAAAAGTGAAGAATGGTTTCATTGGACCATACCAAATCCCGTTGTCCTTCCAGCTGGGAGGCCAGACATTCATCTAATCCGAACCCCCTGCTCTCTCCCTCCCTCCCTTTCCTTTCTTCCACTCCCACCCTACTTTTAACACCTCAGTCCAATAGCGATTTAAGCACTATTTTCTAAAGAAGAAAATCACCTTTTGAAGTGTTTGTGGTAAGTAAATATATAGGATACTTAGCTACATCCGACGTCTTCGGTTATTATTCTGTATAAAAAGGTTTTACTATAGTGAGGTGTACGAGAAATTGCCTCGAACCCTGGTTGTTTGATCGGACTGATTAATATGTGATACATATTTTTTTTACTGTTTTGACATTTTTAACACCATAAATCTTTTTCTTTTATCATATACGTTTTTTTACCGATTTCCCTAGTGGTAAACGATACTATAATTGTAGTTGTTCTATATAGTTTGTAAGGAAATAGAATAGCCATAGTTCCGAAAAGGATTAGACTCTGATAATTATCAATTAATGGTATACCTGTAAGACTGTAACTCTGTAAACTGTGTATCTGTGTCCTATAACCGTAACTCTCTCAAAAAAATGTAGTTTTCATGGTATTATCATGAAAAAATACATCTTGCATGTATAGCCTGATCCTGATTACACACAACTATGTTGATTATATTTTGTCCTGCACTGTAAAGATGGATATTATTATTTCAATGTGTTGTTTTTCAATAAATTACAAATATCCATCACCACAGCTCTCTGTAAGGTCTGAAGAAATGAACAGTTGTAACAATAATCGTTATATTGTCAAATGTTAATTATCTGTTACTTCTGTTTTAAGTCTCAATAGAAAGTTGAATGTATGGATCTGAAATTCTGTTCTCATTGAGCACGTTATTTGAATTGCTCAAACTTCTTACAACTCTATTATTTCATTATATGAGATACACAACTCGCCATACTAATATTTCAGACTATCAATAAGTTTATTCAAAAATAAAAAATACTTTGGATTACTTTTGTCTACTTATAGTTTACCGCTTATAGTGGAAGATACGGAATAACTATACGTTGATTTGAGAATCAATCACAAAATCTAAAAATAAAACAATAAAGTCATTTAAATATTAATTAGTCGTGTCAATTAGTTTGAACGATATAGATCATTTGAATAACGAATACGAAAGAGTGATATATGAATTGAACTCAAATTATACTAAGTTATAAGTTATACTAAGTTACTAAGTCTATAACTAAGTCCAAGTTATACTATAACTTGGTTTCAAATTCCAACTGTCGAAACTCCTGCAACCTTGTAGCTATAACTCTGATAGAGGAATGCTAAGAATCCACAGCAAACAGCTTCTGTTATGTTACACATTCGGATCACAATCTCCACCATTGTCAAATATTCCTCTAATCGTATTTCACATATAAACCATATCCTTCCGGTCAAATCAGCGCGTATCAAGCATAATCTCATCCCACTGAGTATGTATAGCTTATAGTTTATTGTCAATATACGATTTTACTTTCGTGAGCGGATTAACCGTACCACCTTTTTAAAGTGAAATAACCAGCAGCATAGTTGTAGCGAGTAAGACAAGGATGGCTATAGGGACTGAGGATATAGATCTTCAGGATCTGTCATTGCACAATGGCATAACCCCGATGTAATGATGGTATTATAGACACTTCGTTGAATAGACGTAGTGCCCGTTATTGAGTGATATGTCTATTTACTCTCTCTCTCGCTCATGGGAGTCTATGAAAAGGGGGTTGAAGTTCAATAGAGAAAAGAACTAAAACCTACCCTATTTCAGTAGCGGGTTATGGTATATAACAGAAGCTATATAGTCGGTGTGAGTTAAACTTGGTCGAAATGTAATGGTATAATTATAATTCATATGTGAGATATTAGATATTATGTTGATTGTGAGTACAGGTTACTGGTGCAGAACGAGGATTAAATCAGAGAGCTACATTTCAATGTAGGATTTTTAGTATAGATAGAAATGTAAATTTGGACGTGAGATTGAAGTATAATTATTATAATCTTGATTTCGCATAATTTTGATATTTATTTTGAATGTTCCAGATGTAGAACTTTTCGTGAGACAAATCTAGGAAAACGTGTCATTATGTTTCGTGTATAAATTTCGTTATAAAATAAATTCCAAAAATATGAATACAATGAAAGTAATTAATGAATATAATTTAAAACTCATTAAGAATTTATCAACTACTCAATAATAAATTATGAGTGTAGCACTGTGTTTTAGATTTAATAGATATACTCTGAAAAGTGAAAACAGAGACTTGAATATCATGGGTCATACATATAGCACTCTGGGGCGGATGGAATAATTGTTACCAATGTGTCAGTTATAAATACCCAGTGTCAGTCATCCGGATGTTTTAATCCATTGTTGATATATATCTATATATTTGAATTCGTAAGTTTTGATCTATATGTTATGGATGTATTCTTGTTATTTGATGTGATGAATACCACCATACCTAGTGATGTCTTCTAAACATTTGAATTGAATATGTATGGAAGACAATCATTGTATCAGGTTTGGAAAATTTAATGTATCAGAAATTTCTAAACGATTAATTGAACCAATCTTCCTTCAGAATTGACTCAGCACTGAGTGCAGTTATTTTCATGCTCAGTCAGCAGACAGCAATCAAGTTCATGAAAATAACTATCATTCATGTTAACTATCAATATCAATAAATTGTCTGATTGGTGGATTTTATATTCGAATTTTCTATATTTTTAATCGAACGAGAGAATAGTATGATATATATATATATATATATATATATATATATATATATATATAGGATATATATATATATATAGGATATCTCATATATTCTGATGATTTTTTCTCCATAACATCCTTGAAATTTGAATAATAATAAGCATCTTTCCCTCAATTTTTTGCCTGTTTATTCGGTTCGTTTCAAAATAACATCTTAACCTATCGGCTTAACTCAAGGTGTGTAAGTCGACACCTTTATTAAAAGCATCCCCCGAATACCACACTAAACATCCTTCCAGGACACAATACATCATCTGCACCTCGGGTCATCAAGTTTATCAAACCTCTATCACGCTTGGTGACGATATATACATTCTATGAAACCACTCTCCAAGAGACGAAGTACACTGATGCGTTGCAATAATATTTGCACAACTTATACACCCCGTCTCTTCTCGCCCATTAAATGTATCGTCGTAAAGAAGGCTATACGAGAATGACATTGGCAATTTGTCCCGGTTGTTCCCTCGTGCATGATGAGGGGATTAGTTTAGGTTATAATATAGTTGACGTAGCCAACTTAGCTGACTGGGTGGTGGATTTATGTGGTTTAAATGTTTCTTTGATGATGGAATATATCGAAAACATAATCACTTGTAGCTATAGAACAGTGATGATTTTATTATAATGAAAGTATAATGGTAATCTCGGATATAAAAATAATATGTAAGAAAACAGATTCTATGAAGAAGAATGTTATTAAATAGAAACGCAGTGTTTATTAGGTAAAGAACCCTCTATATCGACCTTGTATCGTATTCTGAGGCTGATTATACTTGCCATGAAACAGCTTCAATATAGACAAAAAAACGATTCATGCAAAAATCTATCAAAATCTGCGAGATTTAATTGATATAGCAATATCTTCAACAATTAAAATACAGATTAGGCCCTAATTGTATTTATAGTAATTTGTAAATCAATTAAGGAAAGAATCTGGCTGTAATCAGTGAAGCAATTATAAATGTGTATAGTTATTTGTTATGAGTACTCTGTATAATTGTATAGCCTGTGGGGTAAATTAAACTCATGCAATGTCAATTGTAATTTATAGAAACACAATAGAAAAAAACTAAAACAGAAAAGTATTGAGTGTTTTCCGAATACATTTCCTCTATCTGAATGTATTTTCAGTTCTTCACAGATTTGTATAACATCGCTCGTCTGTGCTGCAATACATCAGCGTCGACGCTACACACACACACACCCACACACACACATATATATCATGTAAGACCGAAGACGCTAAGCTTATACCGTCGTTGCTATTGATCCCGGAGATCCGGATCCGGTCAACCTATCAGCAAGCCTCAACCACGCCCACTTATCCTTTCCTATTCCATTCACACCTTACAGGAAGACGACGGCTATGTGCGCGTCACTCATCATCTCTATACTTGCGCTTCCAGCTTCCAGTTTCTCTCCCGAAACATCTTATGTATGTGTGTATATATATATAGGGCATAGGCCTATATATATATATATATATAGGCCTATACACCATCTTGGTAATAAATTATACATTCCTGGAGCAATCACATCTCATTGAAGTAGACCTCTGAAATACCTTCATCGATTCAACAATGCTAAAGTTGGCATGATGGGATCACATGCACTGAGGTATAAAAAAGGGTACAGAAAGGAGTTAAATATTGTCAAGTGTTTGAACCGTCATTCAAAAGACTGGGGTTCGATGTCCACGATGACTTTGTCTGAGGTTTTTGAGGTTTTTCTTATATATCACAGCGGTGAATATTGAGATGGTTCCCTGTATCATATCAGGAAAGAACAGAATTGAGTATATATCAGGATGTATACGATAACTTCTGTTCAGAACTGTTCAGATACAATGCAAGACGAGTTCGAAAATACAAGAAATTGTGTAAGTATAGAAATAAACACAGTATAAAGTTAATTGTGGAATTGTTTGATAAATATATGAGTGTCCTGAATTATTACTCAATTGGATGGTCGTAATTATTGAAAATAACAATTCTACATTATAATTATTGAATTTCTGTCGTCTTAAAATCTATCCTATATGCCTATATATTTACACACATAATAAATAAGGCCTGAAATATATAGCTCACAAACACTTATATTTCAATTCGTTCAATAAAAAATCGTACAAATATATAAATTAGAGAATTATACAAAAATAGCAACTTCACGTGTGGAGGATGGGCCATTATTTTCTATTGATCTTCGCTTTCAGAATATAGTTGATGTATCGACATTCTTTATCGTTAGGGATATTGGATACGAAGACGGTCGATCGCTAACCCTCATAGCAATGTATTTACGACTGGAATTAATTTACTCACAAATTAACAATTCAATCATTTCTCTTCAGCCAAGATAAAGTTACATGATATTTCATTTCACTGTTCTAAATGAGTGTATAGAAATAAGAAATGAGTTAACGGAAAGAATGAATCTAAAACACTTCAAAAGATTTTTTCTACTTTTAATATAATTAAGAACATCCGTAATAATTGCATTATCTTGTCTATTATACTAAAATACAAAATTTAAGAAAAAATAGTGACATTTCCTGACAGCTAAATTCTTATCTAAATATCAATAGGCGTATAATAACATAGTTCCGTGGCTTCAAATGTAAGTTGCTCGTAAAATATATCTTCGTAGATTATTTCCATTCATAAATTAAGTCAGGTTAATTATCTTATTTGCATACAATATTGCATATCATTATCTTTATTGTTAAAAGTGTACAGTAGTGTTTCACAGGGGTATGAAACATTGGTAAAAATTAATATTCATGTAGCCTATGTTATGTGATGAACAGAAATCCTCAAATTCGGATCCACTGATTTTAAATCTCAATCCGTAATACTATAAGATTGAATTAGTGTTAGTTATTTGTTTTCATTGTAACTCTCAATTTAACTCTCTGTACGTTTAATTGATGAGTGGTTCATTTTCGATGTAGTTCCTTTCCTTCAATAGTCCTACTTGCGCATATCTATCGGATAATTAATTATTTATAGGTCTATAATTATTTCTTTCAAATATTTTTGAGTTAATTGAAAATGTTATGTTTGCACTCAGAATATATTAAAATTCATTGTGATAATATATACTATGAATTATAATTAACATTATAATGACATCATATAATTATATTATAATGAATGGATAAATATGATCAATAGTTTTATTATTTATTCATTATATTTTTATTGATTGAATTGAATAATTTAATGAATATTAAATTATAAATTATAAATATATATTTCAAGTTATCACCAAATATGTTCAAAATATTTTTTGTTCACGTACACACACACACACACACATACACACTTAATTTCTATTAATAATATTTTTGTATTTATCATTGTTTTTGCCCATACTACAGAATTGATGAGATCCCCAAAATCTGAAAATTGAAAATAATAGTGTTGTTAAATAATATTTTGTTGCCCCCTGCATGTAGACGTTTTATATGCTGTGAGCACAAACGTGGAGAGCATCTATATATCTATACACTGCTCTAGAGGGCTTATATCTTTGAACAACAATATCAATGTCTTCGTCTACTATTGTCTATTAGAAAGCCTATATTTATGAGATCAACAACAATAGTTTAACAATGGCATAGTATATTTCATGTTCAATGAAAAAGTAAGGTTTATTTTCCAATCAAAGTTATGACGTATGCACCACCCGTAACTGTAACACCATTGTCATGGATACGCCTTCAAGCATCTGGCAATAATTCTCAAACTATTTAATTATAGTATGAAAAAATATAGGCCTATACGCTTACTTTGGCTACTTACATTTCTTCTGGAAGAGTAAAATAAAAATCGTGCAAGTTCTTAATTTGCTCTATTATTTGCCTACCAAAATGTTTTTACTGTACAAAAATTGCTTCTGTCTTCATATGTTTTTTCATTATGTTCACGCATTTAAATTTATGTAATTTATGTAACATGGCATGTACTCGAAAACTATATATTCGTATATATAGCTTGAGACTATAGTCTTCGTTATTTTAGTACGTGCACCTTCACCTGTGGATTCAACTGCACTTAGTGCCAGAATTGCCAACGTTGGAGTAGATCTAACTGCCAGTTTGGAATTGTTATCAGCATGGTTATACATGTGCTATTTGTTTTCACCAACTCTCAGATAAAGTCCAACTGGACTCGGTAATACCGCGCCTCACTAAATTGAAGAATACTATATACATGCCATATAAATATCTTGCTCATCTTACGACGCATATACAGCATTTTACTAGTGATAGATAAGTAGGTCTATAACCTACTTTTATCTACCTTGAACTATTTTCTCACGATTCCTCTTCCTACATATGTAAGTTATTAGCCTAATACAAAGTAACAAATGTATTGACCGCATATACCACATATACCATCCGTCACACACATTGGTATTAAAATCTCTCTCCCTTTCTCTCTCCGTTGCTCTCTCTCTCTCTCTCTCTCTCTCTCCCTCTCTCTCTCTTCTCTCTCTCTCTCTCTCTCTCTCTCTCTCTCTCTCTCTCTTCTCTCACTCTCTCTCTCTCTCTCTCTCTCTCTCTCTCTATCTCTTCTCTCACTCTCTTTCTCTCTCTCTCCCTCTCACCGTTCTGACGTTTGGTTGTCACGCCCAATGCCAGCCGAACAATATCTGCAACATACGATGCTAGCTAATCGCAACACCATCTCAAGAAGCTACAATACATTGTTATCTTGACAGCTATTGTATAAACACAGCACATTCTCAGCTATGAAAGATCTTGCTTCAGATTAATTCACCTTTCAAGATTCTTGAAAATAATTCACAAAACTATACGTTTAATCCGGAATGGCTTATTGATTGATATCGCAACTGGTTCATTATGAATAATATATACTTGATAGGATCCATGTGTTATAATCATAGGGAAAAGTTTTGATGGAATTGATAACAGTATATGAAGTATAATGAGAATTTTCTATTGCATTCTATATTTTTCAATCTCTTTTATTAACATGCTGCATTATTAATAGGATAAACCTTTCTTGTTATGCACATAAGCTTGAGTTGGGTATAAGAAGTGATTTTCTATAAACTGAATAGAGTTTACGTGAGAAAAATAATTTCAATATAGGCCTACGTATTGTAAGAAAAATTATTCGTTAAACAATAATATCATTACAGCTAGGTGTCAGTTGAACTGGGATAATTTCATAATGTTCCTACGACTGTAATTATAGGCAGCCCCAATATTTCCAATGTTCAAAAGAATAACTCAATTAATCTAGTTACAAAATTATATGGATCATGGTGCTAGGACATTGGTGCACTTTTACATTGGTGCCTTGGAGTTCCGAATCTCTTCAATAAAGATGTGAATATGTATTCATAATGCCGATATACGAAGAATATGTACACTATGAGTAAATTAAGGTTCATTTCTTGACAATATACAATTATTTATGCGTTCAATAAATATTGTGTACTGACTCAACTTAATCGACCTTCTCCAGACATTTTCAAAAATTATAATTGTAAGTCGACAAGTTCGAATTTTCAGTGAATTCTCAAGTTATGAAGAATTATCTGCTATGAAATCATCTGCTCTGTTATCGGAATATTTTTAAATGATATTTACTAAATAGAATCACACTTATTTCATTTTTCTTATATTGTGTTGTCATATTTTTTCTGATACAATTTTATTCTTGAAAACTTTCAAAATTAGAGGGTCGACGGTAGATTTTAAAACAGGTTTATACACACACACACACACATATATATATATATATATATATATATATATATATATATATATATATATATATATATATATATATATATATATATATATATATATTTATATGTATATATAACTACATATCAAGGATATCCAGAGTATAGTATTATGACATTAATAAAAGTATTATGAATAAAGTTCTAAAAATATTATTTAAAATATTGAAGCAACCACGCGTATATCCCCTTGACGTTCCCCCTAAACCACCGTCCCACCATTCAAATGTTACGGGTCAAAATTTAACCTCAAACCCTCAAGTTATTCGTAATTATATATTATCTGTAATGCAATTTACACCTTATCGCTGACAGATTAGTAGCCTGCTTGTATAACCATAACGATTAACGAGCGGTAGGGTCTGATATCGTGTTCAGTGATTAATTACATGTAAAAATTGATCAATGTTAATCAACCATTGTTATAGCACGTGTGATTGTCAGGATTGTTATTATCTTACCACACCTTAAGGATCGGCTTGAGATCGTCTAGGGTCAGACATTCGACGCTCACGGCGCAGAAATAAACACGCTATAATACTTGCAAGACGAAGGTTGTCCATACCAACGAAATAATTGTACTGTATTCTTTATTCACCGTCGATTAGTTCATATAGTAGTAAAATTAGTTCGTCAAAGTAAAATTGGTTTCGTCAAAGTAATATTGGTTAAGCTTAAAACTAACTTTGTTGAGGTGGTGCATACACGGCGCTAGAGAAATTAATCCCTATACTATTTTTTTCTATTTTCACGAACCAGGGTATATTTGAATGAAAAGTATATAAAATTCAATATAATTTTGATGCTCTTTAATTAATCTAACATTATATTTGTGTGAATTCAATCAGTTTTAAGATAATACGGCAATGAATTTCATACATATTGATGTATTACCTATCCTATAACATTAGAATACGTTTTGAGCTCTGCCATAGCTATAGCATCAACTATAGGCTATTTTAGTTGCGTTCTATTGACTTGGCTACAAATCCATCTATGGTAAATATCTGTGATTGAGTTGGACTAAAGTATATCGCCTAAAGCTCAATCGAATTAATGATCGCATTGTCATATTCCCTAATGAACTAATTAACAATTACCAACGTCTTTATTATAGTAACAAGAAAATATATTTTACTTTTCTTTACATGTAATATTTCGTTTTGATTCAGCAATAACGTTTCGCGTACAGACGAGTGGTTATTATTGCTCAATTCGCCATCGGCTAAATATGATAGATCTGTCTACCTACCGGAAACTGAAATTAATTACTTCATTTTTCTACGACAACTCATTAGTTTACAAAACGCAAGCGGCGGAAGATGAGATTCGTTCAAGCTTGAGGGAGAAATTACGGAAAAGAGAATACAAAAAACGGTATTCGGAAAGAAATAATTAATTCTCGGATGAGATAATCGAGTTAATTTTCTTAAGTTAATTAGCAACTAATTTTCTTACTGTTTGCGCTCAATCGACCGTATTTTTATATTTTTGCTTTTATACGAAAGGTGAATAATAATTGATTTCTATTGAAGAATGCATAATATGTAATCAAAGTTGGCTGCAATTAGATATTGAATGAAAAAATATAAAATTGATTTTATATCGTGTATTGTTATATCCTCGGTATTCACGTTGGTATCTGTACATGCATTTTCCTAATTAAATAAAAAGGAAATAATTTAGTTAATATTTAAATCTACTACATCAATATATACTATGCGCACGTTTTCCACATTGTTTTCAATATCATTCTCAATGTGTAAGGTATTTCCAAATTTTTGTGAGGTATAATACAAAAATTTTAAAACTCACAAGGAAAATATCTAATCAGAGAATGTTAACCGATGCCAATATATTTTACTGTAAAGTGGTGAAAATACAGATAATTTCGACATCAGCCTCAGATAAATTTCATCAATAGAGTGCGCAATATAATTTTCAATACCCCAAGTTATGTATATAAAATTCATGGCATTCTCACATTCATAAGAAATACATCTATGATAGAGTATAGTTAATTGATTGATCGAACAAAACCACACACAAGATCTCATATTTTGCTATATGAGCTTGATAATAATATATGTTTTTTGCTCAATAAAACGAAACTTGATTCAAAATCATTTTTACCCAATCAAGTATGTATGGATGGAAGGAAGATAGGATCGTTCGGATGGGGCACAACAAGGGCCACACCAGCAAAATGAAATGAAATTAAACTATAAATTAAGTTCCCGTACTAGCTTAAAATGTATACTAGTATATAATAAACTCGCACAAGAAGAGACAAAGATGACAATAAGAGTGGGTGGGATGAAATTGCTGCGGGGATCTGGACCAATTAACCCCGAAATAAGACCAATAGCCACGCACGCCATCATGGCGGCCATGACAGCTGACAACAATGGACTTGTTAATTGATTGACAGACAGATTCAAACCAGCCACTGGCTTTAGAAAAACCTTTATAATATCTATAATAACAATTCCCAGAGAGCCGATGGGATTGTGTAACTTAATACGATCATTTCACCATCTGTGGCTGCAAGACTATAGCTATAATATCTGTAATATGACTCAGTTTTACTTACGGATCATTTACTCCACAGACGAAACTAGTATGCAGCAATTAGGTTCAATTATGAGAGAAAATGGATGAGCTTCGATAATAAAAGTTAGTTGAAAAATATTGATGATTCATTCATATAGTTCAGAGTTATATAATATGCATATGGGGATGATAAAAGAAAGATTATATTTTTATTTATATTGGGTTTAACGACGCACTGTACTGATGACTACGTCCTAGTGGCGCCTGTGAAGGCTATATGAGATGATGGGATGATGAGATGATATTAGTTTAGAGGTGTTTTTGAAAAGGAGGAAGGAGTCGGTCGTGGCCTGTTGTTGAGGAACCATCCCAGTATGTATTCACCTGAACGACCAGAGGGAAACAACGGAGAACCCCTGTCAGGATGGTCGACCATGGCGGGAATCGAATCCCGGTCTCCTGAGTTCAGTGCACTAGTCACTCGATCCCTAGTCTCAGTGAAGTTTGACTTTACTATTACATAGAATTCAGATCCAGACGACAAAGGTTGAAGGTTCATTTTCTTCTCCTCACATAAAAATCTGTAGGAATGGTATAAACAGAATAAATAATTTGAATAATGTGGGAAATGGAAGTGACATCAAAACGGTAAATTGCAACATTATTGAATGAGCGTAGCGAAGACTTCCATTTCACTCACCGAAATAAAAATAGGTCTTTTCGGTCTTCATTTTTTTTCTTTTTTGTTATTTTGTGCGTGACATACAGGTCAGTCACCGTAACATATCGACTTGAAACTCTTTCTGAACATTGGTTTCATACCAGAATAATAGGTCTAATTGGGATTACTTTTGAGCATTTTTTTCAGAAAAAATTCGGAAACTCATGAAAATCCCCGTAAGTATAGCACTTTATAGAAATTTTTCAATTTTTCAATTCTATCCGTTTGATATGAAGCTTTCAGAGAATATTAACATTGATTCAATACATATTTCTACCAAGTTTGAAGAAATTTGGATTACTCGTTTTTCAAAGAAATAAATTATTAAATTGAAAGAATGACAAATATTGAGACAAAGTTTGCCATGAAAATCTACCAGTTGGGTTGTGATTAGAATGATATGATATGAAAGAACGATATAATGAATAAGAACGGATTAGTAATATTGAAACCAAATTGTCTATTTAGCTTTCAAGTAAGCCTACATTCTATAAAAAATACATCTTGCTCATCTCTTATCGCATGCTGCGTTTGGCTAGGTTTATTAAATTGCCTTTAAACACGGACAATTCTTTAACAATGTAAAAAAAAGGCCAGCGAAAAGTAGGTTTTGCGTCAAATTTTTTAGAAATTTTATAAATAAAAAATATATTATTTATAATTTTTTTATATACATTATAGAAAATTGTGGTGATTATGATGCTTCAACAAATCTTGACAGGACTATTTTTCAACACTTCAATTTACCGTACTAATTTTACATGTTTCTAACTTTTTCACACATGATTTTTCAACTAGAAATAATCAAATGGTAAAAATTATCAGGTTTAATAATAATTTTTGATGACTAGTTGAATGTTCGCTTTGGAGTGCGTCAAGAAAAAAACAATATACAGAAATCTATCATTATATAATCTATAATTATCTATCTCCTGACCTGAACCTTCTACATTGTTTTCCTAAAACGTCAGTAATCTTTTGTCTTCGATTCGTCGAAGATGAAGAGATGCTGTGAACATATATCGACCTTCAATGAGTGAAGCATTTACTTCCAGCTTCCAGTTGAGTATTACAATGATACATTGTATATTTATACGTCTAAAGAGAATGCAATTTCTGCACCAACGACATTGCGTCAAATCATTAAAAGATTACCTCTATTTTAAAAAATATACATATTCAGCCAATTATTCGGAATGATAGTTGTTAAAAGATAATGTATAAATTTGTATAAAAGCTTTTTATGTTGGAAAATCTCTTTAGGTTAATGGGATGATTAGATAGGCTTCAGAGTTGAATCAAAGGAGTTGAAAAATGGTTGTTTTATAGTTATTGCTTGAATGGAATTAGCAAATCCATAATCCAAAGATAATAATAATAATACACTTGGATTATCTGAATGAGAATATTGAAATGTGTATACTATAGTTTTAATTAGAAATTTATAGAATGTTAATTTTCATATTCACAAACATTCTATTCATTCGATTTTTTTTTTCATGTTTGCATATGTAGGCTGCAATGTGTAGGAATTGTCCGGAAATTTGTTGCCATCGACGAAATCTTCACCCTGTATGTAAACTAATTTAAACGTAGATCTGAAAGTGTAGTTTCTGAAAATAAGAATATACTGTAGCTTTGTTCTCACAAAGATTATACTGTTATGTTTCTTAACGACCCTATCAACAGTTAGGTTATACGGGGTAAGATTATAGTGTTATATATAGATATGTATTTTGAATTTTCCAGCATGTACTTTCTGGTTCTGGTTATACTAGTTTTGAAATCAGAATAATGAATATACAAATAACAAGAGTTTTTACAAAACAAAATGTAATTAACTAATTATATATCAACTTAACAATGTTGCATACTGTAAATCTCTAAAAAGTATAAAATAGAGAAGAAGAAGCAAAATTGAAATCGTCAATGTTTTCCAATGATTGATACGGAATAATATATTTCATTCCTCCGTACAAATTGAAATTTTTAGACTGTCAAATATTTTTTGAAGTCAAAATATACTTCCTACATGAGCAAAAGACATTTAGATGATAACATTTCATTAAATAAATGAAATATAAGTTTTTTCCAAGTCGTTTCATTTTCCATTTTCAAATGAAAACAATCATTCATGAAGGTAAAGTAATTAGCGAATCTAAATAAGGTTATGAAGTTGTTTGTATGCAATGTGAATACGAAATAATCGAATATATTTATGTGACTCTACGTTGCATTAATATAGACATTCCGAATCTTATTGAACGAACATGAACATATGTATTGTGTAATGTACCTCTTATAAAAGTTAAGTATATATCGGCCTATTTAAGAATAATCGTATATATATATATATATATATATATATATATATATATATATATATATATATATATATATATATATATATATATATATATATATATATATATGTATATATATGAGATGTTGCTCAAATGATGAGTTTCATATTATGTTTCTTGCATGAATTAAACTTTAAACCTAGTATAATTACAAAGCATTACACGCCACTGTAACTAATCATTATCATATTATCTTTAATAGAAGTGCCTTCAACTACCTGAATAGTATATAAGTCAATTATTTATACAATCTTGGTTGGCAAACTCATTGGAAACTAATCAAATGAAATTCGCTTAATCATAATCATCAAAGCTGAACAAACATACTGCTACGGAGCTGAGATGATTGTGTAATCGAATAGGAATTAACGTATATACATTGGTATGAATAAAAATAATAACACATTTTATAATCAGTGTAATACATGACAAATCCAATTAAAAGCTGTTATATACATATATATATATATATATATATATATATATATATATATATATATATATATATAATATGTAGCCTATTATAATATATATTTGTATGAACACACTATGGCAAGGAATTTTCAGGTACTTCATTTAATTATACTTATTGCGTATAGAAATAAGATTGATCGCATCAATATATGTTCAATGAACTAGGCCTATGATTGTTCTTATACAACTTAATTGGTTCATTTTAAACTCTGAACAAAATTATTTGAAAATGTATTTAGCTCACATTATTTCAGCACCTTCTGTTGTGCATTCTTTTCATTCGAAAGGAAATACCAACTCTTTCTTAGTATTTGAAAAAAATCAAATGTTAATACAAATTTCCAATAGGTTGATTGAATGAGCTCAGAAAATAATAGTGGTTTGGTTTGGAATGGTTTGGGGGAGATTGCGGAGGAGGACCTGATATTGAGACAAATTAAAGAAGTGGTGGTGCGGAGGGACGTTTTATTATAGGGGATTTGATAGTTTTTGTTGGTTGGGTGTATTTTTGATAACTAGGAAAACGCCATATGCGTTGTTGGACGAGCGGATAGTAATAGTATAGGTAGTATGGTTAAGAACTGCTTCGAGTGGTACCAATTTAGCACATTTTATTTTTTTTTCTTCAAAATGGCTGACCCGATCAAGCTGAAAATATTTAGAAATGTGTATCAAAATGTAATTCAACTTCACGCTAGATTTCATTTTTTTAGAAATTTTTTTTTTTTTTTTTCCCGCCCTGTTATTCTAATGGGTATTTTTGAAATTTCTAAAATTCATAAAAACAAAGGTTACCCCCCGATAATGCCACAAAACTATACAGATCTAAGTTAGATGAGGAACCATATTGAAAAAAGTTTGAAGTTTATAGCTGTAGCCGTTTGACCTGTGGAGAACCGACAAAAAAACATAAAAAAGACATAAAAACGAACACCAATTTTTTTCAGTATGTCAAATTGAATCCTCGCTAAAGCTCGTCTAATTATTATTTGTTTTCTCCATCTTGTTTTTGTTTTGTTAATGTTGTTTTGTTAAGAGTTTTGTTAATTTAGTTTAAGCCCTTGCCACCGCACTTTGTTGCAATTGTAAGTGAATGATAAAATTATATATTATGAACACACCTATCGATTAGAAATATTCTATGGCGTCTATAAACTTTCTTATTTGATTATAATTTCTCTACAAAATGGTTCAAACACACTGTGAACATATCCTTAAACTTCAGCGTATATTGTAAATTCGTATCTTTCATTATTCAAAACGTAAGTTCCGTTCTGTAATAGAGTTATAATAAGGGTACGAACTATGATTGATGTAGCAATAATGTTTAATATTCAATGAAAGACATCGGTTATAATATGAAATCGTTGGTTGGGAATTTGCTATACTATAGTATAAGAGTAAATCTGTTTGGCTAATTGGTGATCCATTCTGTAGATTCTGTAGCCATTCTGTAGATTCGGTCAATTCGTTCTTCCATCATAGATTAACTCTAACGAGGCAAGAAACACGGACTTAACGGGTGTACGGATTGCTATTTGGGTGCGAATGACTTGACTTATCGCTATTGTATATCTCTGTTGTGTGTAGTGGTTGCCATAAGGTGTATCACTCTCATGAAGGATTATATTACTAATAACATTTTAATTTTGAGTTTATGTAAGCAACTGACATATTCGATATATAAATTCAGAGAATTTATGTGTGATATATAATTGTAATTTAAACATTTCTTTCAATATTCTTTCCTGTATCATTCAGATGGCGGGTGGTTCAGAAAGTAAGATCCTGGTTTATGGTTATGTATGCATCCAATGAAATCAGGTAGTACGTTGGTTCAACTAGTACGTAATGTACTGTATGTATACCAGTGTTTTTGTTCAATGATTGCATATATAACCTTCTAAAACCTGAATAAGGTTTCTTTTGAATTTTACTCTGGAATCGTGAAGCAGTAATGTTACATTTTCCCAAAATTATTTTCCATGAAGCTTCAATTTGAAAAATCACATTTTTGGCCAACATTTTTCATATTTCACGCATAACCAAGTTTATCAGTTATATACGGTTCAAATTTCAATTGCTCCTGTTAGTTTTACTGAAAATAATAATGAACTGTGAATATCCGTTGTTATAAGTTATGCCATCTTGGATCTTGGATCCTCTCAGCATGTTTCTGAGTAAAAGATGATAAGACGTTGTGGTTTCTTCAAAATTTCATGGAATCATAAAAATACAGCGTTCAAAATTGCGACAGCCACTCTCTCCCACGTTTATATTACCTGCCGATTTTCTTTTCACCTTTTTCTAAGAGTTATCTTCATTTATTTTCGAGTTATTTTCGAGTTGGTTTAAGATTTTACGTTCCTCATTTTTTCTCATCTCTTTATGTCAAGAGCATTCAATTTATCATCTTGAATATAATATTATCAAATAATTTGTAAATATATTCATTACGATAGATTTATGGCATATAGTCAATCATTTCCGGTAGCAATTATCACGTCCTATTTGTATAGCCCTGTTCATAACTCTATGTCAGTATGGTAAAGTAAAGCCTATTTTTTTTCCACTCGATTATTTAGTTGTTACAGAGTTAGCCATGCAGTCAAGTCAAGGTGTTAAGCTACGGGGTAAAATTTGCTGATATCACTTCATATACCTGTTAGCTCGTCTCATAGTTTGCGAGTAAAAACCAACCACACAGAATCTGTACCGTCACCGTGTCTAATCATACCATAATATCCTGTTTTACCAACTCGGCTACAATCACACAGTGGCGTAGGTGATAGGTGACTGATAGATGATAAGTTACAGATGTGTTACTTCAATGAAATGATAGCTGTTGAATTACTTTGTTTGGGGATGGTATAAGTTATAGGAATAGGTAGGTGATAATCACCAGCAGTATTGAGAGGCACTGAGTGATATGCCTTAGGAAATGGGAGATAAATAATATGTCATATAGGCTATAATATGTGTAATGTGATTGAAGATCCGTGATAGATGATTTGTGATAGATATTGATAATATGTGAAATGTGATAGGTGAGAGATTCATAATATGGGTCACCAGTGTTCAGGGGTGTTCAAGGGGCCAGTATGTAGAGCGATCGAGAAGGGATGATAATTTTCTTATATTTCTATTCTCTGGAAATTTTTTCACGAATATCTCGATATATACAAACTGTCAGTCATAGACTGAAGGCTGTATTATGAAGAGAACATGTATCTTATACTGAAAATGTATGTGGATAATCACAGAATTATCAACATAATGATCTGTAATGAACATTTGTAACTAATTAATATTTCTTTGACGTGTCGAGTTTTCATTTCGTGAAGTGAGGGACTGAACATCTTATGATATATTTCAAAACCTAGGTCATGAAACGATATGCGTTCAACCACACCTTCTAAATTGTCAAGAATTTTCACTCCGACAATTGATTCAGGAAAAACAGGAGTTTGGACATGGCTTGAAGATGTGTGTATAAGGCCTACATATTTTTTTTCATGAATTGATTTTCCCAGTTTTTGAAATAGAAATTCCCAATCTACATACAATGAAATGCATACTGCTACTATCATAATCTGTGTTTTACTTGGTAAACGTTTTATATCACACGCCACTGTTCTTAAGACTCTTATTATTCCATCTTCGTCTCACACAGATTTTAACTCCTTCTTATTGGCCAATAATGGGTGAGAACTGGTCTCTCTCACTTTGGACCACGTTGTCGTTTTTTCTTACTACTAGATCCAACACACAGTCTTAACATCTAAGTTCAAGTTCTTAGTTATATTACAATAGATTTATTTTGACTGTCAGATCTCGAATATTCTCCACAGTCTACAACTACACCCATTAATTATATCAAGCCAACTTCTTTCTATATCTTCACTCGGCTCGAGTTTTAACTGAGAATGATAAGTAAATTGTGAACTTTTGATTCGCTCGACTTGAAAAGTGCAAGGTAAATAATAAGTCATTTCAAGTTGATAGATTAATTCTAGTTGCCCAAAAGATGGCAATCGTTAAGTTTTTTTGTATTTAAGAAAATTGAAGCGAGAAATAAAACTGAATATGACATGTTTTGATGGTGTATTTTTTATCCGTCATCCTTGAACAACAGATCATGCAGGATAGAATATTGAATCATATTCACGAAAAAAAAAATCCTGAATTGTACACTTTTCATATATTATTAAAACATTCACGTAGTATGATGTATTGAAAGTTTACGATAAATTAACCATAAAACGACTTTTTTATCAACATTTTTATTTAAATAGATGAACTCACATAATGAATACTTAAAACATGCAAGATAACACATGTACTGTACATTCAGGATAGAAAAGTCAGATTATAAACGTATGGTTCGACCGGGATCCGAACCCAGTCCAACAAAACCTTTATAATCTAACTATATTCTAACCTAAATATCTCGATTTTGGATCGTATCCAAAAAAAGTTCAATTATATATACATATACTCAATATTGATAAATGTTATATATAGCTTAATAAAAAACTTGGTATAATATATTAAAATGAGTAGGTTGAAAAGATTGATTCGATAAAGAGTGGTTCTACTGTCACCCTTTTAGCACAAGGCAGTCTCACCGAGTGACAGCTGGTTTTGTGCGTCCAACAAAAGATCGGAAGAAGAAGCGCTTAACCCGCAGATACAACAATACTCAGTGAACACACCTCATACACCAGCAACAATTTAATAAACTCGACTCTAATGAGCAGCAAGAGATAATGAAGAACGTCTTTTTGACAAGTGTTCAAAGAGAAAAAAGAATCCATCTATTAAGTGTAGCATGTCAAATATGTTTACTAAGATTGAACAAGGGAGAAATTTAAACTAACAAATTTTTCGAGGAAAACAAAAATTATTGTATGTATCATGAGCTTAAAGGTGGAGTCTAAACCGTTCCTTTTTCAAAAGCCCATACAATATCTTCGACAAAAAGAACTGGTCAGTCAACAATATTAATACCTACTTGTCAAGAAGAAATTATTTTGTTAAGGAGCTTGATATTATTATGAACCGGATGTTTCTTATTTTTAGCTCTACTCAAGAAATAAGATCAATAAAACAAAGACAAACTATCCTTTCTAAGATGATGGGAATATTCAGTGTTCAATGATTAGGACCAAACAAGTTTAGTTATACACATGCATTCTGAACATATAGTCAGTTTTATATACTATGCCACTATGCAATGTGCATATGTCAGTTTTACATCTAGGTGTTTGATTAAAACTATTCCATGATCTATAACAAAAATGCGTACTATTTTCAACAAATATTTTTTTTGTGTGCGAAAAGCAAGATGTTTGTTTTTATTTAAGCCTAGGATAGGCCTAGGAACATAGGGTCAGATATTCTAATTATTACTTCCGATAAATTCAATATAAATTATTGTATATAGATGAAGATAAACTCTCTGTTGAAAAAATTCTATCACACATTTATTTATTTTGAACCTCTTGAAATAACAAAACTCCACCGTGAGTTGAACTTTTAAATTTGAATAATTATCTTCTATTTATAGTATTCATTTTATCCCTTGATATAAAAGCACACATCTATTAATATTCATTATCATATGTTTGATAGAATATTGGAATTAATTATGACTATTTGAGTTTTATAGTACGCATGAGCGAACGTGATCAAGTATATTATTGTATCATCTGATGTAACGAATGGACCAGGGATGCTGGACATCATCTCGCACCTGAGATAATAAATCTCGCAACAATCTGATTGTCAACTGATGGAGCATGCATCTGTCTGTAGCAGGCCTACCAGCCACAATCGTGCTGGAAACATCATCACAATAATACGTATTAGCGATAGAAATGTAGATGATTTGTCAACATACTTCCGTCATGACAAACGATGCTTGATTTCTGCTTCAATTTATGTGAAATTAAATATAATTTGTCATCCACATATTTCCGTCATAATCCAATCATATTTCATTTTATATCTAATGAAATTTATAGGAATGAATTGTTGAAAAAAATAATAGAAGGAGTCTTGTTTTATGCTCTATTAACGATTCTTACATTTTATCATTAAATTATGAGAATTATTCTATACAGTTCTGTTTATACAATAGCTATTTTATTTATTGTACATATTTGATTAATAGTTTATGCTATATATGAATGTATAATATAAATTCATCTGGCGACATTGCATTAATGTACGTATATGTTAATTCAAAAATATGATGTTGTCGATCAGATCTATATATTATAGGGCCTACATATTATGAAGTATGTATAATTATTAGAAAATATGTAATGTTTTATAAAATGTTATAATATTCAAATATAATGTGAGATGAAAATATATTTCAGAATTCGAGCTCACTTCACGAAAAATTATAAATACTTCTAAAATCATGTCAATAACAGATAATTGAATTGTATCTAATGTCATAATCTTGATTTTTAATGATCTATTTTATCAAATTAACAGTGGGCCTATGTACCTATCCTATTTCATAAGGTTTAGAATATTTTCCTATATTCACGATATGTACTGTACATCATTTTAGAACATTGTACATTGTGCAAATCGAGATAATAAACTTAATATAGCTAGCTGAGTGCATTTATTTATTTAAAATATGCCGGTGTTGACGCTTTTTAGTAATTTCAATTATTTTAAAAATTACATTATATTTTAATGCACTGCAAATAAGTTTCTGTCCCGCACTTAAATTTAATACGTGTTTAAGCATATTGAAGCATAAACTTCCATTTAGTATAACTATAATTCATTATATAAATAAAATGTTAATGTAATAATTTCATGGTTGACACTTATATAATTTTTTTTTTATGGAGAACAAGTTTTACATTGACGTCTAAGTATTGCACCTGCAGATCCAGTTTCATGCGATAAGTGCGTTTTTATCTCAAAAACCATTCTCATCTTCAAATCTTCTCGTTTTTTATTTACTTGATAAGCTTCCATTACAAGCTACAAAGAATACTACCACTACAACAAATTATTCGAGATTTTCTAGCGTAACCGTTCATTACGCAAACGTAAATTGATGTGATTATTCGAGTAATGGCAACATTACAATAATTTCCTATTAAATCCTACTGGATATTATAAAGTGTGAATTAGTAAATTACTTAAACTAAATTTAATTGAATGCCCTTGATAGAAAAGGTCATTCAAAGTGAACATTCAAAAAATTGTTAAAAATACTGAAAAAATAAGATGAGATAATGCTCCAAAGAGCTGATCATATTATGTAAACTGTATTACTTAACTTCCTGTATAGAAATATATTATATTCAGAAATATAAATTAGAAAAAATGTTTAAATACAATCTTCATTTAGGCGAGATTTTTTTTGTTCAACATTTCGAACTAGAATGTACAAATACACTTGTAAGTTGACTATATTCCCTGAAGTCCATATACCACCATCCAATAATAACGTTAGTTACGTATATTATTCACGTATGTTAACACCCTTACCTATCCCTTCACCCCCCTCCCCTTACCGCTTCACTACTGCACGGGGGTGTTTGCATTGAAAACAGAATTTGGTTAAGGGAAGGCTCACTTGATTAACACTCCACACTGTTTTGGTTTTCCTGTGTGGGACTCGGTATGGGGGGGGGGGGGGGGGGGGAGGGAGGGATTTTTGGGGTTACAGTGTTATGTTTGTAGATTAACCAAAGAGCTTACTTCAGAGGTTGGCAGTAATATCAGCATGCTCTTTGGTGTTATAAATACTTGTAATAACACTGACTGTAAAAGCGGTCATGAGAACTCTGCCATGTGTAATGGAGGAGATTCCGATGGAAATTTAAACAAGCCAGCAACGTTAATAAGTAACAAATACGACAGACTAATGCAATTGATTTAGTTCAAGTTGTCACTTCAACGTATATGCTTCTTCAAACTGCTATTGAAGCATTCATACATCAAATCATTGAAAACAATGCAGAAAAATAAACTGATAGCGAGTTGAGAACAACGCAGTGATATATATATATATATATATATATATATATATATATATATATATATATATATATATATATATATATATATATATATATATATATATATATATATATACATATAAGACCGCCACCGTTGGGCGTGGGTACGAGTCTCGCATAAGGCATGGGTTTTTGTAAACGTCCTTTCACCTATCATCACTTCATAGTTTCATAATCACCTGCTCATTCGTACCCCCGTATAACCTAGCTGTTGGTGGGGTCGTTAAGCAAACAATAATCAATCATTATGAGTAATAATGTTCAATAGATCATTTTTCTCAGATATAAAGCAGCCTAAAATATAATAATCCTAAAAGTAGAAATTAATTACACGTTCTTCTGATCAAGAAAGCAAAAATATATTTTAAAAATACGTAGTCTATTTTTAACCTTCTCGTCTACTTTTAATGAATAATTAATGGTACTACCAACTACCATATTCTATAAATGTAAGCCTCAGTTAATAAGTCGCCCAACTAGTGCACCACACGTTTATAAGAAGGGGTTAGAAGTGAACCATTAAAGACCACACGTTACTTGACAAGGAGTCTGAAATCATGACAGATGAACGTTAAGACACGAGATATTGGATTTCATAAGCTGTCATCTCTCCGTCATAACCCGTCATACCCCATTACAGAACAGGAAATGTACGTCATAACAACACCCCCTCAACACAAACTTAAAAAACATTGTCTTAAGTTTTTAACACCTTATTAAAACATCTTGATATTCGAAACGTGAATTGTTCTGAGTTGCATCTTAGAAAAAACATTTTAACGTATTTAATTTGTAATTTGGATTAAGTCTTACGAATTAGTTTTTTATATCCATCATATTAAAAGAAAAATTATAATACTTTTAAAAAACACCTTTGAGGCAAATTACTGCTTGTTTTGTTTGTATTAAGATTTTAATTAAAGTTAAGGCTTCCTGGAAATTTTTTGTTACCTTCATTTTGTCACTAAGACTTCCGGCTATACACTCGAACAAAAAACTGACATAATTAATAGTAAGTTAATTAATTATTGTTAATGTAATTAAGTCTATGCTAACGGAATGTCAAGCCACAGACCTTCCACATAATTGTATATACAAAATGTTAATTCATCAACTTCGTTATTGGACTCATTATAATTCAGTAAAACGCAAGTCCATTCATATAGGCCCTAGGGCCTAGGCTTTAGCTATTAATTAATATACAATTATATTATTACATTTATTTAATTATCATTTATTTCAATGTATTTGGTTTAGATAATGATTTAATTCACCTTTCATTGTCATTGACTATAAGAACAGCAGGAAGGTCATATCACATCATAGTTTGGTGTAATGATTGTGTTTTTAATTCATTCATTAATATATTTCATTGTTGAAATAACACCTGATCATTTTATCACCATAATATTTGTTTCCAATATGTGGGAACCTATTATGTCACCCATCATATATAGATCATTATATTGACGGTAAAAATATTGAATCTTTGAAAACCTGTCTTCTTACTCGTCCTAGAAACACGCATACAATTTAAATGTCCTCTCATTATCATTTCTGTTTAAAATAACGATGGGTTTCATTTTACTTTCTGGATATACGGGGCTCCATTATCACTACCTGCAATACATTATATTTGCACTATTAAATACAATATCAATTGATCAAATAAATGAATGAATAAATAAATAAATACAAGTTTCATACCAAGAGCTGCTTTTTCTTACATTGCTGACCTTTCTGGCTCATTTTCTGACCTTCAACTTTGAGCTCAGTCTCTCGCTGTAGGCATTGCGTAAGGGAAGCATGCACGGGCAAAACTGTTTCGTACTCCACGTTGTGTCAGTCAGTTACCCAATGAGGGTAGTTTTAATTTGTGTTTGTAAATATTCCATCACCATTAGTAAATGTGCTTTATTATTACGTTTAGTGATCGAGTGTTTGACTATTTGAGTGTAGATTATTGTTTTGTCTTTCTCATTAATTAGTCGTTTCAATTATTTCGTGCACTATGTATATTTTACACAGTATAGTTGGTGTTATTTTATTTTACAAGTTTGCGTGTTTTTAAAACAGGGAGTATTTGAGTGAATATCGACCATATTGTTTTCGACTTTCGTCTTTCGTCCTTCTCTTTCGGTTGACGATCTTTATTTTCATCTGCATGGTAAGTTTTTAATCATTTGTATATAAACTATAGTGTTTATTGATGTAGCACTTGCATCTTTTACCTAGATCTTACCCTAGGTATAAACAGGTAATATAAATTTTGTGACATCAAATACTTTATCAGACTTGAGTACCTCGTGACCTGTCAGTGCTCTCGTTTTCTCAACTTGATATACACAAGGGAACTCCATAGTATTCATCGCCATTTCATCACATCATATTTTCCAGCAAACGTTGTATCCTCTCACCCCTGTGAAAAAGCATGTCATAGAGCATAAGCATGATTGCCTGATTGTAGCCCAACTGACGACAGTATGAGACAGAGAGAAAGATAGATAGATCGAATGAGAGTGTGGGTAACTGAGAGAGAGAAAGAGAGTGTGATATAAAGAAAGAGAGAGCGAGAGGTTTGTATTATTAATATTCATCTGCCGTCCATATGCAAAATGTTCCTCCCTTATATCTATATATCTCCTACCCCAAACCTCGGCGCATGAATTTCTTCTAAATCTCGTAACATCAGCATCGACGAGGAGGCGAAGCAAAGCGTACACTTAATTCCACTACGAGGGATTTTAAAATAACTCACCCCTTCGTTACAATATGGGGAGAGGGAAAAGTAACGCTGGAACAAAAGTGAATCAAATATTAACTTTCTACATTTCCTGTTTTATATGTCTGTAGACTTCTAGTATTACTGTGACTTTGAGGTTCTTCAGATATTATCTGTAATAATTTTACCAAAATTCGAACTGAATTTATATCAAGTTTAAATCAAGTTTGAACTACGTTTAAAAGAGAATTTAAATTTATTTGTATTACATCATTCTCCAGCTCATTTTAAAGAAAATATTTCTGCCATAACTTGATAATATATATATAGCCTACATTGCTTTCCATATAGGGAAATACAACGGAGAAATTTTTAAATATACGGGCCATTTTTACCAAAGAGTTCACAATGTGGTGGTATTGACCACCAATGTCCAATACCTCAATATAATTAAAACACTAAACAATGGAGCCATATCAAGCAATATCAAGCAATATTACATCTTCACCAAAGTATTTTTAATATATTTCTTCCCATGAATCACAAAACATAATATCATCTTCTCTATTTTTACCGAGTGATCGTGCCACGACACTTATTTGCATCCTGCAGGTTGGTGTATGCTCGAACCATGCTGAACGAGTATGTGTGTGTGCAGTTCCCACTGATTACTTATGTAAACACATGATCTCGGTTCGGGATGCTGTGTAATTGGGCGACACAATCAATGATGCAGACAGGGGGGGAGGTCGCTTAGCATCCTAAATGAGGCGCAATCAGGGAACGAAAGGAAAAAGACATGGGATGGTAGTAAACAGTGGCGTAGCGCTAAATCTTGTGGTTACTCAACTAGAAACAATGTTCGGATATACTTCCAATAAATTTATCAAATTCAAAATAATATATGACTTCACAATATTAGTATATATACTTTATTTTATACTACGAATGTTAGAAATGTTGAATTATGTCTAAACTTGTATTGAATCAAAATGTGTAATCCAAACCAAAAAAATGGGAATATATTCAATATTGTTCGCAATTCAATACAATAACTATATGAATGAAAATATACACATACAACAATAAAAATGAAATTAAATAACAATTGTTATGTAATACAAACCATTATAATATCAAATTTATGGAAGTTTACTTATTTCACTAGTTTATAACTTTATGTCAAAAATTAATACCCACTGTAGTAAACCTAAATACGTTTAGAGTCGTATTGAAAAAGGCAGGCACGTAGTAATCTTGGGGCAGTATTTTAAAGAATATTCAACTAGTTTTAGACTGTTTGGAGTATTTTCTTTTTATTTTGGTAATGTTTCTCTGGTATTTCTTCGTAATTTGATTGGATTATTGCTATCGTACGATGGATAGGCGACAGCATTCCAAGGCTGTGCAGCCGCAGTCATCCTGAAAAACAAGAAGGTGCTGTTAACGCTCAACAAATTAGATGCTAATTTATTCTACAGTTAACTATGCGTCTAATATTTAATTTCAATCATATAATTTATGTCCAATATAAAAACAATATAAAACATAAAAGCAATATAAATACGTGTTCACATAATATTTTCTAATAGCATTTCTTCTCTCTCTCTATATATATATATCAGTCCTCTATGTATAGTTGTAGATCATATCTCGCAAACTTTAAACTATATAGGCAATCAAGTAAGAGTCTAAGATCACAATAATTAGAGTAATTCAATCACCAAGCAAAAAAAAATCGAACAATTCACCTCATATTTCATATCTCTGGAGCGAATCTGAATCAGAAGCATCAGTTCCAAGGTTGATGACTTCGATTGATTCAGATGATTTCTATCAGCACGTGTCATACACGGTGCTTATAGCCTACCGATAGAGAAATTCATATTTAGTATTATTTTCCATGTTCGCGAACCAGTGCCATTGAATAAAAAGTGTAGGCCCTATACTAACTCCAAGATGATGTTATGGTCTTCAATTAATATGACATTCTATTTTTCATGAAATCAATCGGTTTTAGGATCATACGTCAATGAATTAAATCATATTCTTGGTATTCTTTGACGTATTGTCTTAAAACTGAGAGAATTAACGACAGTAAAATGTCGTTAATTGAAGAGCATAAAATGATCCTTAGAGTTGATATACGTTTTCTATGCTCGTGAACATAGAAAAAAATAGTAAAGAATAATTTCTCTATTAGTATAAGCACCGTGCATTTACCCCGTCAATACTATCGTTAATAAGTCCAGTACGCCACTGGGGGTGGTTGGTGTGCGTGCGGTGAGTTCTCGGGTGAAAAGAGTATAGAGATCGAAATGTCATCTGTTTAAAAGCAGACTGATACATTTCGTCCAATCCGTTGGAAACGATGAATAAAACATCTTGATCATTTACATTCAGCACGTGGCTATAGCAAATAAATACGTTCGAAAAGGGACAAGGGTTAATAATTACGTTATTTCATTACTGAAGAAAGAGAAATGTAATATTGAAATCGCTTACAATGTGTTTCAGAATGAACGCAAAGTAAACGTTTGCTTATAATGCTTATTTTCACTTATTGTCGATATTGTGAGAAACAGTTAGAGAGTCAACTTCAACAGTGTAAATGGAATAAATATAAAATTGTAGTAATTGTTGTGAACTGATGATGTTGAAATTATGTGACATATTCTGTGTTCGTCATCCTCTATACAGGTTAAGGGCAGAAACCGTAGTCTCATACTAAAACTATACTTGTATTTTCATGCTAAAACGGTTAACAATGTTTTTTTCATCAAAATGACATATCAGGAAAAATATTCAACATAATTTCTTCTTACAATGTAATGGTATGCTGACGTTCAACTCAAGCTAGTATATTTTGACTTTTGTTGTGATATTATGCTTGTATTATTTAATTTATATAATTCTATATACTAGAGCCTACTTTCTCAAAATTTATATCGATATGGAACGCTTCGAACAGTGAAAAATGGTGAATAATATCCAATATTCAATTATTTTAAATATCAATTTATAATTGCGGAATTGAAGCTGAGTTCAACGAGAATATTCGAACAAATTCATATAACGAAAGTTCACTAGACGCTTTGTCAACAAATGAACTATTGAGTCTATACTGATTAAACAAGTTTTCCCCCAAGTGTTCTTTCATCCCACATAATTGCAATCTCGCATGATGTTTGTGCGAATATCTGTCATCAATCGATCGATCGATCTCTATTGTCTCAATAAACGACCAACAGTGTATACTCTAACAAACAGAATTGCTTTCGGTCAGGATGTGTCTAATATCAGTATGGCTGTCATTGCCAAACGCCTCTGGTAGAGTAATTGGTCATCGCAAGACGCTTCTTTGTCTCTCGACGGGGGCGAACCTGGTGGCTATTAGCACAACTACAAGACGACGCCGCTTTTCTCTCTCTCCCTCTTCTCCCCCTACCTTGACCACCCGTAGCTCATTTCGACCACAATGTTAGACGTATTTGACAAGCGCGTATATAAATACATTCTTATACTGGTGGTTGAGGGTTGTTCAAAATGTAATAGCCTTATGAATTTCTCTTGAATGTATTGATTATGATTAAGAAATATATTTTCCAGATGCTAATCCATTATCAGTTTCAATTTAAATTATGTGATTATGATGAATCATTCATTGTACATTTCGTTAATCCACAAGTAGTATTGGTGTCCCGTAGTCTAGAAAATTGTATATATAAATTTTAGCAAAGATGATTTTAAAGACGCGCCAGAAAGTTTAATGTTACTATAATTCAGAGTATGAATAACGTTTTCTATTTAAATATAAAAAATTGATATCCATCAATTTTTTTGGTGTTTGTGAGAGAAACAAAAAGGCACGTTAACGTCAATTACACTTTCGATAAACTAGGACATTGAACCGAAATCAAACCTTTCTTATTTATAGAAAATATTGTTCAAAAACTTGACAGCACAAAAGCACAAGCCCAGCCAGTTATCGCTGAATACATGTTTTAAATAAGATTAAATTTACTAAATACATGATTAATTATCTTCAATACTATTATTATGAACAAAGAACATGTCTGAAGTAAGAGGTTGTGTGCGTATTAACTGGAATTAAAAGTAAATATTTTCCCAGAGCTAAGACGACCTTCTATATGAAATAATTGTATCATGAGGCGTTAAACGTAAGTAAATCAGCCTAATTGGCTTCTTCATCCTTCGTCACTTCTTCATTCTTACAATGAATTTATATCCCTGATGTTGGTATTAATCAACAATCACACCATCAAGTAGGATAGATTAACAGATTGTTGTTATTAATAACAATAAGAGGCAAAAAAGAATCACATTCCTATCACCATAACAACCGAAAATACCAACCTAACAAAAAAGTATATTTTTCTGCTGACTCAACATTCTTTCTAATTTGACAGGATTAAATAGTATTGAATACGTCCTTTCATTGGCGATAGAATTGAGTGTTGTGCTACTGTATGAATTGAGAACTAGCTACACACTTAATTCAATATAATATGGATACACTTCACGGCTTCCTTCGTTGTTATATTATCACTCTAATGGCCCTGTCACGGTCCCATTGATACCGAACATATGATATCATTAACTTTTAATATATTCAATGCGTACCGTAATGGAAATTCAATAGAGGTAAAAAGAATATTGATTTTTTTCATTTTGCACTTCTCAGAAACTTCTCACGTATAGGTTCAATCAAGTGCTATTATCTTTATTATATGCATCTTAATTGGGTTGAGTTCATATATCAGGCGTGAGAATTGAATTACAAATGTCATTTCAACTGATTGATATATTAAGGACACGTGTAAGTGAAGACGAGTCACGAAAAGTCAATGTTGCATTGTTGAGTCGAGTACGTAATACATGATACGATCTTCTTTTTCATCACTTTTGAATTAACATTTGAGTAAAGAGCAAATGAACAAGCAGATTGGAGGTAAATACCTGAAAAGTTGAGATATATAACAATTATATTAGAAAACGATGTGAGGTATATACATGTTTGAAAGATTGTGGAAGGAAAAACATTTTTACCACTTCGAATTTTTATATTTCATTTAAAATTTATTCAGATCTATATGTTATTCATAGACCAATATTATTTCAACTATAAAACAATACTTCGTGTATGATATACCATAAACTCGTCATATATCGCAGTACAATTCGCACTTACATTGAAAAGCGAAAATATTCCAAAAACTATTATAAAATCCTATTTGAAATCCAAAATCCTACGAAAAATTCTATCCTATTATCTTGATGGTTCCCATTTTACACTGACTTGTAATTGAGAAATATATCATCACCAAAATTTTACAATGCATACAGAATAAGTTATGAAAATCAGCATAGGCCTATATCATTTTCATTTCTTCTTAATGCATGGAGTCTTCCAAAGGTACAAAGAAATCCAAAAATTATTTTTGTTTCTTTACATCCTGACCGATGAATGATATAAACTTCATATATAGCATTAATAAATAGTTAGAATACATTTCTTACCAACATACATTAGTGCACAATACCAGCTGATGATTAAAAACTCCCAACATTAATTGTGACGCTACAAACAGGTGAAATAACATGATGACCAATGCGCTGGTAGCTGCTGCAAATATGTTACCAACCTAGCGGCATTTTGACCATCACAAAGCCTTATAAAACGTCTAAGTGGACATCCTATGGTGATGATATTGTGAAGCTGTCACAATATCGTCAGAGTTAGGGTCCATACACAGCATCCATAATGATCTGATCACGAGATGGGGTTAGTTAGACATTTCTAAAGGTACTCAAGTGTGTGTGTGCGAGAAAGAGAGAGACAAAAAAAGATAATAATTATTTTTATTGAATAAAAATAAAAAGAGACCGAGCTTATTATACAATGTTACGAGTCTATAGAAATATTAAACATAACATAATTTTATTTAAGATTTTTTTTATGATATTGTATGAGTGTGTGTATAGTTTTTATTACGGGTATAGTTGTATTTTGATAGACAGTAAATATTATAATTATCGTTTCATCTGTCATAGGGATGAGGTATGACAACGAGAAGATTTCAACAAGAAATATGAAACTTTAGTAATAACAATGTCTTCGAAAACTATAAAGTGAGTTAATAAAAATAATCTCCAAACACGATTTTCTAAATAATGAAATTCCTTACGCGACGAAATATAATCTCGTCAAAAAATCACGACAATCAACGTTCACGCGTGACTTAAGAAAAACTTACAATTCACTCGACTTGTATCTACACTAAATCTGGTCTATATACACTCATGCAATATAGGATTGTACACACACTTTTGTATAAATATGTATGTTGTAGAAAAAACTCTCTCAAATTATATGTTAGAACTAATCATGGATTGACATCTCTGAAAATAACTTGGAATAATGACCAACTATTTCAAACGAATTTTGTCAGATATTTATTCGTTCATCTGAATTGACTAATACATTCGATCGAATCTTGCACGATGAAATATTATAAATGATAGTTCGATTATTGACGTTTATTAACGGTTATTGAGTACTATAATTGTATCCTCAAGAGAATAAGCTCGTCTATATGTTAATAATTGTAGAACTTAATCTCTAGCTACTTTGAAAGCGACTCTCTTTTGAAAGATGCAGTCGATATTCTTATCGTAATCCTCCGTCCTTATAATAATCATTTATCTCATAGAAATACAACTGTGATATTTGTGTTAGCTATGTTGATTGACGACCTTCATCCTTCGTGGATCGTTGGTCACTGCAATCACTTGCAAATTTAATACAACATGTCTTAGAAGTGATCATTTTTTTCAGTGCTTCTCCAGTTCAAACAAAACTATAATAAAAAACATCCATCTTTCGATTTAACAAATACTCTCATCTCATACATAAAAATATTTTCATGACAATGAAGCTTGCTCAAACTTCATCCAGACAATGTGAACCGTTTTTCCAATGCGTTAACAGTTATTACGAACCAAAGAGTTTAAAAATGTACCGAAACCAATTACACGAAAACCAAACCGACATGATACCAATGAACCATAAATGAAAAAAAAAAACAGACAAATCTGTTCCATAATTTCCAGTGATCTCCTTGAAAATCCTTTTGTATTTTGTATCTATGCGTTAAAACATCAAACAAAGACTCCGTTTGTGCTTTGGTAACTAAATAGTTACAATCACTCCAGGTGGCCAAGGCTCAATGTTAGTTAAGATATTATAGCCACGCGGTAGGGGAGCGCTAGTATCGCAGTGATGTTCCATTATTCTGTCTCGCGTTGTTATGATCGTGGACAATGACTGATGAAGGATATCAAATTAGTCTGATAAAGTCTTGAGTTTTTTTTAATAGAGCAATACTAGAACCTATCAAAATTCCAACAGAATTAAAGATGATCAACAATGTGATGTGCGTATAGTGGAGGGCTATGGCTATAATGTTATGTGCTCCTTCAAGAAAGAGTTATTATTTAATAGATGTTTAGTTAGCGGAAAATTCTTCAGATAGAAAATTCGAGAGTATTACAAAAAGATTCGTTGGGTGAAAGTGTATTATGGTGAAATATTAAATATAATATCAGTGTTACAGTCCAATGATAATGAATAAAAGAATGGAAAGGTTGAATGAAACTGATTGATTACAAAATGTATAATACGATAAGATTACCGTAACAAAATACACAATCATTTTCTTATTGGAAATAATATTTATCCTTCAGTGAGCATTGGGATTATTCCCAGAGTTAAATACACTGGTGAGAACATATACAGCAAGACTAATGATAAAATGATAAATGCATAAATGCAAATATACACAAATATATAAACTTGTCTGGTTTCATTTCGAATATCTCTATACTGGCGAAGAATTGAATTGATAATTTAAATATGAAATAGATTGAATTACATGATTTTCCGTCCTTATACTTCAAAATAACATTTTTTTTTACCATTGACAAGTTTCGTTCAAGTGACAAATGGCTAATAGTTCAATAGTTACTCAAATCGTGTACCATTAAATTGCATGGTAAACTAATAATTCTGGGATTGATATCAATAATTGGAGAACTATGTTTTTCAACAACGAGTGGTATCATTTTATGACAATATGAGCCGGTATTATCAACTGATGAATAGTGAATTGAGCGACTTTAATCAATAATTTAGAGACACGTTTTTCTTTTTCGTAAAACTTTTTGTCAGTATTTGTACATTCACCGGTTCATTTCTTAAGAATTAATCGTATGATATCATCGTGCTTCATCTCAATTCCATTCGCCATTTCATTTTGTCCGATTATATGTACAATTGCACAGTATATGTATCAGCCAGTAAATAATCTCTCACAACTGTGTCTAGACAAGTGATCCGTTGCGTCTCCATGCTCTCTTGAAAATTTCCACGAACTTTTACCAAATAGACTCCCAAAACAATCTAATAAACGACACAAAGCATCCAGATTTGATAAAGATTTCAACTATTGTGCGCACTCAAGTGTCCCGCAGTGCCTCTTTATTTGCGTTGTTCTACTAATAGTAGGTTTTCTTGATGGCTACATGACCCCTTGAAGGCGCCAATGAGCTAGTGAGGTGTAAAAAGTCATGGTATAACCGGTAGCTCCTATTTAGAAACATGACAAGTCAGTCTACACTCTAGCTTTTGTGAAGAGAGATACACCACGTGATCTTGGTTCTATGCCTTGTTTGGGGTTACTACTGTCAGTCATCTCGTAAATGAGAACTCAATTTGGAGAGAAATATTTCAACTCTTTCAATTTCTTTTCACATCAAAATATATATCTTTATTTGTTGTGTTATTTCGTTTATACATACCCCCCTCTCATTCATTCTTTTTCTCTGTCTCTCCTTCTCAATCATACCTTCTCCTCTCTCTCTCTATTTCTATTTCTAGTTCTCACTCCATCTCACTTGTCCCTATCACATCTCACTCCCTCTCTCTCTCACACACACAGTCGTCGCACATTGTAGGTGTAATCTTTGTGTGCTATCGTGAATCACGATATTATAAAAGGGAACCATACTAAATAAATGAAGGTGTTTCTTTTCGCTTCGTCATTTTCACAAAGTAAAAACTAAAACATCTTTTTCCCATTTACTGAGAACGATCTTTTGATGAAAAGGTATTTTTAATCGTAGATTCATTTTCTTTCTTGGAATTATTTACACTAATTGTGATGAAGACATGCTACAGAACGATCTTGCCATGTTTGGATTGACAACTATAGTAAGATATGGACGAACAATAAGAACACAACTATCGGCGTAGAGCTGCATCACAAATATGTTCATTGTTACTTCTTATAAATGTTATAATTTTTTCATTCTGTGTGACACATGGAAGCCTGTTTTTTTATTGTTATGTGAAAAAAGTTCTTTGGGTACATTTTTATTTTTCATTAAACTTACTTGGGAATTATTCTGCTATTTTGTATTCTGCTGGAATATTCTGTTTTATTTTCTTCAAATGAGTAAATAATGAATTTAGAAATAATATGAAAGCTGCGGATCCTAATAGAAATGTATCAGATTGGTCAAAATATGGATCATTTATGAAACGATATCTGTATTCATATCTTATGATATATTTATATATATATATATATTTATATTTATTTATTTATAAATGTATAATATATAATATAATATGAACGTATTTTGATTCTTGGATAAAGCGTAACTCTTTTCATTCGAAATAACCACTTTTTCTTCCTGGTCTAGTTCTACCTATACATACCTTATAATTCTAGTAATTAATTTTTCAATAACAATAACAAATTAATTAAAATTCGTTCCACAAATTATTATCTCCTTACACAATGTAAGTTATTACTTATTCTGGATATGTTAAAAAACAAAACACATCAACTATACGATATAGGCCCTAATAAAAAGCTGAAAATTAAACCCTTAACTGCTATTATTCACCAGCTACGCTTCATAAGAAAAAGTAAATCTGTGCATAACATACCTAAAGCATATTGTTCTGTCAAAGTTTTGTTTTTTCTCTCCGAACATGAATGTAAAAACAAAAAGATGAGGTGATACTAGATATTAATGTCTCACGCGGTACGTAATAACATAATCAAAGCAAATTTGTCAAAGTAAATTTAACACGCATTTGATATTGTTATAAAAGTGTTACCTGCAAGGTGTGTAGATGCGGTGTGTTATGTGAGATAATCACGGGTATAAGAGTAATACTCATTTATCAATGTTAAAGCTGTACTGAGCATGCGCGTCTTTCAAGACAAAAGAATTAACTTTATTTCTGTATGAAATTAAGCAGACATAATCGAGTGCTAATTAATAGTGAGAATCACATCGTTATGCGCAGAATTATTATAACTAGATTATAGTTGGCTGAAAGCCGCGGATGTAGGCCTATCCAACGGATAATTAAATATTATTTTTGAATTATTAAATGGGCTACGAAAATAACAAACGTGACGGAGGGTAATAACAATTAAGTTAATTCGCTAATTTTTGCTCAATTCACGATTCATCACTTTGTACCACCGGCTCTAATTAATTGTTATATAAAAAAAAACATCTAAGGTTATTGAACAAAAAAATGAAGTAATTCAGAATCGTTTGACAATTCTAATAATTATGGCTTTTTCGTAATATTAAAACACTCGATGAGCTGGAATTTACTTCGAAATCGAATATATATTCGTTATATTCATAACTTATATTGTTTCCCCCGAATCCTGAAAATCGTCATCACATACTTAATACAGTGCGATTTTTCCTACTTCTATCCCATGCAACTAATCATCTCTATGATGATAATAAAATTTGCTGCGGTATAATGCGGTGGACAGGAGCATACACAGGGGCAGTACACCCTTAATGACGTCACAGCCTACAGCCATACAACATTATCACGCAAACCAGCTCATCTGTCACCATTATTGCAATTCACACGTCCATGGTCACGTGACATCTCAATTTAGATTCCTTCTCAGCCGATTTACAAGCTTCGGGCGCAAAACCCCACCAAGACGATTGTTTCGTTATTATTAGACAGAAACTTATAATATACATCATCACACTAGCACGGAGGTCATTTATTTAATGGAAAACTCTTTTTTTGTATTAGCTTTTTTTGTTTTATACTTAGGTGGTGTAAAAATAATGATTATTTCAAGTTAATAGCATGCTATACCTAAAGTGCTCATATATATATGTATATATATATATATATATATATATATAATGTATATCAAATCTGTTCACATTTCTATACTTTCATCATGTATGCAAGTAGTGGTATATATTATGTTGGAATGAAGAAATATTCTATTTTATTCTGAAATAATATACTTATACTTATATTCTCATACTAGAATATGTTGCACAGTAGATTGAGTTGCACATGTGACAGCAATCAAGAATTTTGAAGTCCTTATACGTCTTACGTTATCTCGATTCATTTTCAGATTCATATATGAAATTATCGCATTTTACCAATTCTCATCTCTCTCTCTCTATATATATATATATATATATATATATATATATATATATATATATATATATATATATATATATATATATATATATATATCACGAAATATATTTATATGTATGAACCTTTTTTAGCTACCCTTATCTAGTCTATAATGAAGTCTATATATAATAGAATTCATAATCATGCATATTAAATGAATTGCCATGAATAATGCAACTAAAGTATGCATTGCATGCAGTTTCCAAGAATTGCACAGTTAAGACAAAGAGAAACAATTTAAGTTATTTTATACTTCATAAGACCTTCACAATATTCTTGAGATGTGTCTTTACGATTAATCAAAGCTGAGAAAATTATGTTATAGGGCCTAAAGTATATTAATAATTTGTGAAGACATTTATAGAGGAACATAAAAGCTTCTAGAGATCTTATGAATTATTAATATAATAAAATTATTAGTAAAAGCAAGTTTCATCTTTTTTGCTTTAAATTCTCAGTGTTTTAATTGAATTAGTCAAATACGTTTGAGCAAACGTAAGCACGGTAAGCTTAGTGAGATAGTAGAGATAACAACCCAAGAAGAAGACTCGAAAACCAGTTTTCGAGTCTTCTTCTTGGGTTGTTCGGTCTTCTTTGTCCCGGTTTAGGTTTTGGTCCTGAAGATGAGTAGTGTGATCTACTCGAAACGTCGGAGTTTTATACGACAAGGTGTGGGCCGCGGTCCACACTGCCTTTTAAGCGGGTCTATCCCAACACAAACGAACACACACACACACATATATATATATAATATATATATATATATATATATATATATATATGTGTGTGTGTGTGTTGGTGTGTGTGTGTGTATATATACTTTCTTCTTAACCGTTTATTGACTTACTTGCCATTTTCCATCCCCAATATGTTACTCTACTTGAATACAGTTAATTGACATGCGCGTAAACATTATCACTTTTAACTAGCCACAATCGCAATCCCAAGATTGACGACTTCCTCTCGTGAATGTAAAGAATATTGCTACAAGTAAACAAGTGAAGCAATTGTAGAAACCGGATACCAATTTCACAATAATCATAAATATATTTCAGTCAGTAAGCGAAAGCTTGATGGTTGAATGCACTAATACCATCTGGAAAGCCAATCCTTTACACTTTTATATTAATGATTGATAAACATTTCACCCTCGTTGTATAGTTTCCGTCTTTCAATCATTCACTCCCCTCTCTCTCTCTCTCTCTCCTTCCCTAACTAACAGCCATACTATGGTGTTAAATGCTAATTGTAAAAATGTTTACTTGTAATTTACAACGGTTGTTAACGCGTGTAAAAAATCACTCAACGAATATTTTTATGATTAACAACTTTAAATATTTTGAAGTCCCCCCTAATATAAATTGGATTCTGTTCACACCCTCTGAATGTAGTGATACAAAGAGAAAGAAGGAGGTAAATATAAATACTGTTCATAATAATAATAATAATAATAATCATCATGGATTTTAACTGTATATAGCATAATTATTGATAATTGCCAAAAATTCAACTTGGGCCAGTAGTAAAAGATTGTTAATTTTAAAGTACGCTATAATCCAAAAATTATTGTATAAAAAAATTGGCATCATAACAAATGTGCTCATATAGTTTTTCATATTTGGTGATTTTCACAATTCTCATTCATTTTGAATCAGTGATATAAAGGTTATTGACTTCTATCGTCAAACTAAGCTGTATTTTAATTTATTTATAGTATAGGTCTACTATTGGATTATTTAAATTGTTGAAATGTGGATTTTTTTTCATCTATGAAGAGTAAAAATAAATTATGAGAAGAAATTGATCATACTCATCATCTATAATTGATCATTGATCAATTGAAGAACTATTAAAATGTTCAGTTATTCTGATGTGTTACGATTATTCATATTGTTATTCATGATTGATTCATTTCTAGTTTGGTAAATAACTTGATAATGGTAATCGCAAATCTCAACTATTAATAGACCTTCTACAAACAACGATAGACCTCAACACAATGAGAATATGAATAGAAAATCCAAAGATGACTAGCTATATTAATATTAAATAAAATTAATGAGAGATGAATTATGGAAAGTTGAAATCCAATCTATAAATATTTCTCGTTAACCGCAACTTATGCGTATAGAATTCAGTTCACATTAAAAAAGACAAGAGTCTTGGTGAATGCCATCCCGACTTGCTAACATGGAACAATTCAATACTTTCCTTTCTTCGGTCTTACCCCTCTTATCATCGTGAATTTCACTACCAAGACCTACTCATAAGGTAAATAGTAGCCTATATATAGGGAGAATACATGTTTGTCATGTTTGTACATGTTTTGTTTTGTCATAACAGCAACAAGAAAACGTTGAGGGCAAGCGAACTAAAAGCACGACTTATCCACCCATGGTTAGTACTATTGGGTATTGGGAAATTTCTTTATTGCGAAAAAATAAAGACTCTGCCCCATAAAGGTTGACTATTTGACACGGAATACCACAAAATGAGATATAACAAATGGATAGAGTGACCTGCAATAAGATAATATAATAGTGTGTGATACAAAAACATATTGTGCTATAGTGAAAGAAAGATAATATTTTAATTGATGACAGAGTTATCAAAAATATAGATATGAAATATATATCAATATATATATATATATATATATATATTTATATATATATATATATATATATAAGCGAACATCTGAAAATTTAATTCGTTCGAACTAAATAAATAGTTTCTGAAAATAGAAATGGATTCTTCTAAGGCTACGATACAGTAGATCAAACTATTATAAGGTTAAATCGTTCTCAAAATTCAACAAAGTTGTGAAGAATTGTGCATCTATAGCTCCAACTAAGAGTCCAATCACTTTTATGTTTACCAGATTGTGGGCCTATAACTATGAAAAATATGCAATTTCCTATTTCAATTCCTCATTTCAATCGATATGTCAATGTTCGATATTGATATAATCTACCCGATTTCGATAGTATTTGCAACACAACATTGAAGGGTTGATCATGAATTGAGATGTTTTCCATTACACCCTTTACCACCTCCATTACCCTTCCTTATCTTGTATCCCCTTGGGCTACAGAACATAATAAAGTATTATTCGCCAGTCTTCAATATACAGGAACCTTCCAGCCAAAGGCACTTTTCTTCATCAAATAATTACTCAATATTATGACGTGGCATCTAACCGTCAAAAGTGTGGTACCAATAAGTGAGTGATCGAATAATCCAAAATGAGAAAAATGAGTGAAATATATCATTCTCATATTTAGAATTATTAACCATAACCTCGGAATTGCAATTTAATAAAAATATGAGAATAAGTGATAAGAATATATATAACCATTTTAGTTGGAGTCGAAAGTTGTGAAGAATGTATATACACTAGTAGCTTTATAAAATATATGTATCCTACTGTTAGAAGAATTCGTGTAAAATCAAGCGATTCAAAATATGTTCTTTTATTTTGTGGTTCATGTACAAAGTTGAAATATCAGAACATCGAGTGTGTAATTATAGGTCAATAATGGTGGAGGTGCCGGTTTAGGATGCGAGGTGCCGGGCTAGTTGTCGACTTGTATGTTCATTATTATTACAGACGTGCAGTATTACTTTGAAAACATTTATGATAGTGAGTATATATATATATATATATATATATATATATATATATATATATATATATATATATATATATATATCATTTTCGATCTCCCCATCCAACGATTGTCGGGTTTGGGGTTTGGGTTGGTGTACCTATGACTATAATGATAAAAAATAGAAATTGCTTAATAATGAGAATAGAATAAAATGGAACGATAAACGAATAGAAGAATGTAGAATTATATGAGAATGAATGAAGCTAGGAATTATGAAGTTTAACAATAGGTTTAATAATAATTTAATAATAGAATTGTCACGAGAACACCGAATAATAAATACGAACGATTAATTGAAAATATGAGAATTTAAAATAACAACTTGAACGGAAGTTCGAGTACGGTATCTAGAACACCGTGTCGTCATTCAGGAAAACGTGGCTCGATTCTCTCTATGGTCGACCATCCATAGCAAGGTTTTCATGGTATCACTCTATCGTTCACGTTGATAGGCCTACATGGGATGGTTAATAAACAACAGACCACGACAGACTCCAAATGCTCGTATTAAAATAACCTTTCATCACATCGCTCCATCATCTCATTCATTATTCACCATTCATCGACGCCAATAGATCTTTGTGATCAGTACAGTGCGCCGGTAAAGCCAAAATAAATCCCCCCCAAAAAAATTAAATGATAATATGATGATAAAACAACATTTTGAAAGGTTAATAGTGAATAATATGACTAGATTTTTTTTTTTGTATAATGATCATTAATGATCGCTACAAATCAAGTAAGTGGGGTGGGGGGTCAACTGAATACAAGTAGTCTAGTACAGGACACAAGAGGAGGTCAGGAGGTGTAAATCACAGGTGCTGAAGTCAAAATTAATTGTATCATCTGTTGGTAATCGACTACTAATACATAAATATTACAAATATGGAATAAACAAGAATACAAATTTAATTTTGCATGCAAATGTAGATTTATTGTTGCCGGAAGGAAAAAAAACACAAAATTTAGTTTTTAGAGTTGAAATATTCAAATTGATAGATATTGTACAGATGACGAGATAGAAGAATTATATCTACATTTTTGTGTATCACGATAAACAAGACACATTATTACCAATAACATTGTCTAAGACGTAAAGTTTCTATATCCTGTTGACATGAATGAAGTTTTCTTGTCACACAATTTGTCCCCCTGGCCCCGTTTGTATCCGCTACAAATCAACAAAGAGTAGTTCATCGTAATGAAATTACATTAGAAGGCGAGAAGTGGGCTTTTAGCACGAGAACACTTGTCGTTGTGTGACGAGTGGTGAAGGGGGGATGGGGCGGGGGAAGGGAGTGGGTCGAGGGGGTTGATACATGAAGACGCTATTGTTTTCAAGATAAACTTGGATGTGAAGATATAGATCGTTTTCTCTCGTATAGACTATTTCAATGATTAGGAGATAGATAGAAAAAATAAGGAGATAGACTGACGACTTGATAACTTGATATGCAAAAGTAGTTATGTTATGGAAGTGTTTGTAGAGTTGATAATCAGAATCACAGTCACATGTGAGATTAGAAAAAATCTGCTTGCCGAAGTAAATACAAAAAAGTGAATTCCAACATGTACGGTAGATAGATACATTTTGCATAATTATCTTCTGAATCAAAGTGAAAAAAAATTGAACAATTGAACAAGAATGATAAGCCCAAACTGCCCGTATTTTTATTACGATGCGGCATTACGGTATTATTATTACGATGCGTAACTATTCTAAAGAGCATGTTAGTTTTCACGGTGAATTGATTAATTTCAACAGGATAGTTGAGATTATTTTCTTCGCTCTTAGCATGTTCAAATCATCTGTTGGACACATCTGGACACGACTGTTAATTGTCTGCTCAACTATCCCACCAACAGCTAGGTTATTTGGGGATGGACACTAGATATGCTTAGTTATTTACAAGTAAGCATTATATCAGGGTCACGTGACAAAAGCAAGGTCCATTGAGCTGCTGATTGATGCTCTGTTCGGTTAATCATTTGGAAAATAAGAGACCCCCTCCCCTCCTCCCCCGCCATCCGTATTCTTCTTATTCTCACCCCTCGCCATGCTGGGACAACTTGTATAGTTCAGTCAATAATCAAAACAGGGGTGAGTGCAGTCCGAATGGTTAGCCTGTGGGAATCCTATCTCTTGAATATCCAGTCCCTATGCTAGAAATACATCCTTTTCTTATGTTCATTTGATGATGAAATGATTTGTTTTCCTTTTATCATAAAGTTCCAAATCTGTTGAAAATGACTATACGCTCAAAGTGTTTTTGGACAGTGTGATATCGGGATAGTAGGAATGAGTCGGACATGGCCTGTTGTTAAGGCGTCATCCCAGTTTGACCTGAACGACAGAGGAAATCCTTATCTGGACCGGCGACCATGAAGGGAATCGCATCCCGGTCTCCAGAATGACAGTTCAGTGTGATAATCACTCGACCACTTGTCTCAGATGTATGCATAGTATACATGTATAGCTTCACTACAAATTGCTACTTTTATTTTATAATTTTTAAGAATTGATTTGTTTGTTAAATGAGGTACCGGTATCATATTTAAATTATTCTTTGGGTTGGTAAGATCGCCCTCGTGGTGCTCCGTTCAAACGATCTAATCTTTAATATATAGCCTTGAGTGGGGAACAATAATTTTGTATTAAGTTTCGATGTTATTAAAAAAAAAATGATATGAACTTACAATCAAGTTTCGCAGCTCGTCCTCATTAGAACGTACGAGATCCTCATGATATTACCGAGTATAACAAATCTTATATCCACGAAATAAGTAGATTCCGATCGACCGTTCCCCTTATCCGACCCCACTAGCACCATGGTGTTTCGCTCATTCATATTTCGCAAATACCATGTTTCTGTTGAGTCTTCCACCTCTAACTAAATGTATTGGACGCCCCTGATAATAACTATATCCATCCCCCTCAGGCCCTGTTATCCTCGACATCTTGCCTATAAGCGCTCTCGACACCCTCGACGCACTTGTCCACTCCAGACGCCTGCAGGGGTCACCGTCGTCGACGCCTCGACGTCGCGACGCGCGTGATTTGGATCACAGATAAACACTTTGTGGTAACAATCGACTCAACTTGAATCGACGTCTTCAGATCGTCTTATTGTGTGAGGAAAGTCATTCACTTTTCGAAATGTTGAAACGCTGCAGAGAGATTATATTTATATTTGAATGGTGGATATTGAATACATGGTTTGGTGTGGTTGATAATTGAAGAAATGACCTCAAGAGATTTCAATAATATTTTGAAATTGCTGCTTTTGTTGTTGGACCCTGTCCTCTTTGATGAGTGAACATTTTCTGATTTCTCATTTCCGCTCCTATTTTTCCCTTCAAATTATATGTAGGCCTATATAGTCATTTCTGAAGATATATATTTCATTGTTGATAAATGAAGACAACAATTTGCACACGGAATGGTAATCAGTCATCACCTTGTTAGTTATACTTGTTATTATTATAAGTTATTATTATATTAATATGATTATTATATTTATTATAGGCGTTATTCCCAAGAGATGAACAGATTACCAGAAGGACGTCAAAACAATTCCTTGATTTTGGAGAACTTTGTTAATTTGAGTGGGGAAGTTTTTGTAAACTGAAACTTTTTAAAGTCTACAGATGTTCTAATCTATAATTATATCTATATTTTATATCTATTTATTTACAGTGTGACTAATGCGCTATATTATGTCCAACTATTTCTATTTGGGTGGTGAGATCGATCTTATGGTACCCCGTTCGAACGATCCTAAGCTTTCATCCTTTGCCTTCATAGAGAAACGATGGTTTTATGACAAGATTTCAAGAAAATATATAAATTATGTGGCCTTTACCTAATTCAATTGTAAGCTCATCTATGAAATAAATATCGGATGTATATTCTATTTATTTTCTTTTTTTTACAAGGATATATGAAATGGAACAAAATCTCGAAATATTGGATGCTATTGAATGTGTTCGTGATAATTGCCATACACAAAAGAGAGACAATTTCCTATAAACGAGTAAATGTTTTAATAGTTTGTCCTACTTGTAGTTAACCACAGATCACTGTAACGTGAGATGTGGTTTATAAACTAATCCATTATACTGCCATACATTATAATGAATGACCATCCCATATAATTACTAACACCTAGACTTAATGAATGTATATATAGAGTTGATTCAGCACAAGAATGAAAGATACGAAGAGAATTATAACTATCCAAGAAGCGAATTTACAAAAATCCTTTTTTTTTCATGGTACTTTTTTCTGTTTGAGATCAATTTTTCACCGTCTAAACATTAGAAATGTATTTTCTTTTCAAATTACAGAAATAGAATATCTGCGATACAGTTTACATATAAGTTATTGTGAATACATTCAAAATGCACAATACTTGGAACACGTCAAAAACTTTGAACGGCATTTATCATGAGAGTTCATACTACATTGTATTGTATAATGTATAGGTTCAACTTTACTTGGATAAAAACACTTCTGATTTGTCTTCTAATAATTTACACTACTGTTCTTATTTTAAATAGACTCTAACTCAACTCTCATCATAAGATTTTAGTAAATCCCATCAGAGTAGGCTACGTACAGTACATAATGAATCCTATCACATATACCTTTCCAATTTCCCGCGCACGTTAACCACAGCATACCATGCTAGTTCGCTTGCAGCATTTCTCACTACCACAAATATGATAACCGAAATGTGCGAAACCACTGCGGCTGTCACACAACTCATGTTTTATATGAAAGATTGAAGGATTGAAGGATGTATTCCACACTAAGACTAAAGAGATTGCCGACAATATTAGTGGTTCAGGAGATTACTAACTGAAAATTGCCCTCGTTTTATTAAAGTTGTGGTCAGTTCGGCTTCTGCCTTAATGCAGTCGAGAGAAGATATTATACACGGCCGTTTAATGAGCTGGGAAATAATTCACACTCATTTGTTTTATGGTTGTTTTTAGTAGTGTTGAAATGTAATTGAATTAAATGAATGTACAGATGGAAAGATGAAATGGAAATTGATTTTATTGAGTGACAACGATGTCTGAAAACTTTCTATTAGTTCTGATTGCGTTTATTCATATACACATGGTATATATATATATATATATATATATATATATATATATATATATATATATATATATATATATATATATATATGAATGAACGCACGTGAAGGTTTATTGTGCTAGTTTCTAGTTCGTTCTGAGAGGGGAGTGATTGATATAGTGGAAATTTCATTTCACATACTGGATGAAACGTAATCTCAAGTATTAATTAAAACACCGTAATTGAACAATATGTTTCCTAATAGAATTCATCAACATTAGGGATGCTCTTACCATTTTCCTTTTGTTCAATATATCACAGTTAATTATCCAAAATTTTCCAGAAATATTAACGTAAAAAAAGCTAGCTCAAAATGTCTATAAAGCTGATCTCTGAATTATACTTTTAGAGTGACACGAAATAATATTATGTACTAATATAATGGAAGTCTTCGCTACGCTCATCTAACTACTATAATCAGATTCTAGTGATAGGCCTATAACAGATTTACATAAATTCACTCTTATTAAGATGGTATCTTTAGTAAAGTTTGATAGTTTTTATGTATAAGCCTCTCTTGAAGGGATATACCAGATATCATTAGCCTAGGTGTGAAAGTTAAAATAACATACAAACGCCTTGAATTTCCCCGTAAAGGTATACCACCTGCTGCTACAGAGCTGCAGTATGTATAAAATGATAAATTACAAATTATGATCTTTTTGGTGTCGGCAGATGCCCCTTGCGTTGGGAACAGGTGTCGTAAACACTAATCGTGTAGCGGGAACTTCCATAACTAATTTAAAACTAATAAAACTATTTAATAGTTCCGGAATTTCAGAGTTAATTTTGAATAAATATTATTTATTTTATATTTATGACACAAAAGCGTGCGTGTCTTTCCGGTTATTGGATTTTTTTCCCTCTCTGTCTTTATGATCTAAATTATTGAAGATGGAGATAGGATAATGAAGTTGTGTTCATAGAAAGAAAATATCAATATAGCAGCAATAAGAAAGGATATACAGACTGTTTATAATTTTATCATTGCATTTCGCGATGCATTTTATAGATCACATCATCAATCATTATATTTACATCATATTATATAACGTTGATATTTGCATTGTCAAAGTGTTTGAGTATCAATGATAATTCACTAGATATTTATCATCATCATATTTTGAAAAACATGTGATAATGACCAAGGAAATTCATTTCAAAAACTTCTACGAATAAATGTCATTATTTGCCAAATTCACTAATAAGTTTTTCTAAAATCATTTAATGTTTGTGATTTTTTAACGTCTTCAAGACATAGGGGGATTCCATAAAGATTTTTATTATGAGGATTTAATTATACGAAAAGTATAGGGACTAATAAAGCACTATTCTACCAGATGTTATACAGATAAATCAACGGAAAAATATTTCAATACTTTATTATTGAAAAAATACTCGCATTATTTCCATGTTTTCCTATATATATATATATATATATATATATAACTAATGAACAAAATGTGTCTTTATATATTATGTATGAAGACAATCTCAAATATAACATTACGAGATAATTAAAGGCGTTCTATATTTTATCAAGCTTGGATCTGTTTTAATAATATTAATAACATGATACAGGTGTCGTGTGATTGTTATCTTCTATTCTCTGGTCTTGAATATGTCGAGGTCTATACAACAACCACGCTCAACATTCTACTTTATTGTAGTTTTGATTCATTGCCACTAATTTGTAGGATCGCTGCATGAGACTCTATAGCTACCGCCTCCTACAAGGAGCACAACAGAGACGAACTATTGTTTCAGTTTCATTTGTTAATATTTGTTGATATAATATATGTTTTCTGTTGCTTCTAATTCAGTTAGAATATATAGGCTAGTATAGGTTATGACAAGAAAATCTTTTCTGCAATAATTGAACATGCACTCGGAAATCAAAATGATAATAATACAGTTACATAGTACGTCATTACACATTTTGAAAAAAAAAATGAAGATATTGTATGGAAAGAGCTAGACATAAGTAATTCACAAATAATAAATGAATTGCATATTCATATAATTTTCTGTTATGTTATAAAATTGATATATTGAATATAAACATGATAAAGTTCAATAATATTTTTTTGCGTTTCTAGTGCTAAAAGATGATGATAAAAATGATAGAATGGAATATTTCAATTTTTCATGCCAATTCATTTAATGTTAATGAACATGAATTATTGATATTTCATTACTTCATATTAAACATTAAAAGCATTATTTTATACATTCTATGAATAGATATTAATATATATTATATAATGTTGAGTGGCCATGATATTAAATATATATATATATATATATATATATATATATATATATATATATATATATATATATATATATATATATATATATATATATATATATATATATAATATCATAGCTCTATGAACATTATTTCCACAAAAACGTCTGAAGATTTATGAAGATTCGTATACCCCTTTTTAAATACCATTGATCTTTTGTAGGCCTATCAGTATCATAATAACCGTGTTTCTACAGAGGCACGTACCGTCTTGGTAGCTATATATATAACCTCTCTTTGGTCACGGCATATATATTACTCAAATACCATCGTAAAGTAGTAATTAAGTCAAAAGACAGAAAGAATATATATATACCTCTAATTCATGCAGATGCTATATAACATCTAGTAACTGATTTATTGATTCTTTGCCCTATAATCTAACTGTCTGTGTTACATTTTATTCCAACACCTTAAAACTGTTAAATAATCTATCAATAAAATATACATATAACAGATATACTCAATTCAAAATAATTTAGTTACCATCAAGTATATATAAATGTTGTATGATAAACTTGTATATTTCGTATTTATATCGTCGGATGAGGTAAGTGTTGGCGGGTCGACACCTCCAACTGGCAGTGCTAATGAATAGGAGAGACAATCGATCGGAAGCGCGAGGAAGTGTAATAGTGACAAAAGTGTAAAAGTGTTATTAGTTTTCAGTATAGATTTAATTATTGTTCAATATGAAGAGATGAAATTGAAAATAATAAATTATTTTTCGTTTCGAACGTTCTACAAAAAATACTGAAGATTTGGTCGTTTATTTGTTTTTTTATATGTATAACTTTTTTAGATATAATATTCATCAATTATATCATACAGAGTCAATAAATCTAATATCATTTGAAATTTTAATATAATTTCATTATTTTGATGTGAGTATGCTATAATACAACGATCAGGCAATATTATAGAATGAATTAACTGGTTTTCAAAGAATTATTGAAATGTAGTTTCATTGTTATACATATCATATTAAAGGTGCATGTGAGTCGATTTGGCGAAATATCCTTTTTGTGGTGATAACTTTTGAATCCGGCCATAAGCTTTACAAATGACTGAGGAAACACAGATATTTGTAATATCTTGAATATGGTAACGTTGAAAACTTTTCAACTCATGCAGCATCATTTTCAATTGCGTGTACAGCTAAATTAATGTTTTTAAGCTGTATACTCGTGGCAGTTATTCGATATGGATTGAATATTAAAATTTACATCTTCTGGAAGATATTAAAAATATTTGTGTTTCCTCCATATTATAATTTTGATATCTCATACCGTTCAAAATGTATCATCGAAAAACTGATACTTCGCCAAATCGACTCCTTTGCACTTTTAATGAAACTGATGAAGATATTACCCACTTGAATGATTTTTATGTGATCATGACTATATGTATGATCTCTATTTTCTAGAAAAAAATATTTTAATTCAATTTATTTGGATAAACTGAAGTGAGAGTGAAGAGTACGGTATCTTAAAACTGCTGCAATGTTCTAAATATTGATTTTCTGGAAGGATATTGTTAAAATTCTTCATTAGGTGTATTATAAAATATACGCAATAAAAGTGATTAGAATGCTTATACTTCACGTAGTCAGGGAATCGTATACTGTATCCGTCTGTTACAACCTATTCGTCTTCTTTTCAGATGAATAAATTAAAGGTAATAACTTCAAATAAAATATTTTATAACATAAAGCCCATTGTCTCATTAATGACCATTACATAATCAACCCATTTTACCTCAGCTCGTTTCCTTTTGTATTGGCCGCGAGAGTAAGTGAGATAGATATATAACGAAGCCCGTTAATTACATGGAGGCCGCACTTTGAAAATTGATCCTACTTTTATACAGGAAAGTATATGAGCTATACGAGTCTGGCACGATCTAACGTGGGTAGAAGGGGCGGATCAGGGGGTTGGGTGAGGTGGGGTAGAGGGGGGTAAATTAAGTTGTCTGATCACACCTCCACAATCGACGAACTGCCTCAAGTAGCATATTTAATAATAATATAGGCACGGTTGTATGGCAGTTAAGATATTTAGTATTATATTTTTAAAACTACGCAACTCTTGCCATATAAATGTATGAATTTTATATGTTTTTGTCGTTATCTATGAGTTACTTTAATTTATATCCGATCTACTCTATCACAGGTAGTAGTGTGAAATCCATAAAGTAAACAACCTTCAAAACAATTTTTCATACCAGCATCGATTTGATAAAATTATTGGTTTGAAATTGTAGGACCTATAATCAGTAGCAACAGCTCTAGACTTCGGATATATTCGCTCAAGAGAGTGTCGTTAATTTTCAAGATATTCTATAATTAAAACTCTCGTTATCACTCAATCAAAATGTACTATGAATAGTTATTACGTTTTACAATTTTTTATACCATTACATGAATACTTTAATAACTTATTCATAAATAATGTTTTAAACCACTTAGTAGTCACTAAATACATTAACAACGTGCATTGATGACCAAAATATAACCGAATGATAAAAACCTACGCCAAGTTCTACTAACTTTCATTTCACAAACAAATTCGTAAAACCACCCCCATATATCTCCCTCACCAAAAACATGTACATACACCAAGTTGTTGTAGAATAAAATTTATTCCACAAGTCTAATTTATAAACTGGTTTCCTTAGAAATGTTGAATTAATGCAGAACTCGCGGAAAGGATAAAGTTTTCAGTATACAAGAGGTAATAAATAAATTTCACGTAATGGAATATATCTCGTATTTCTCGAGATTTCACGAGACTGATGGTGGAAGCTTTACCTCGATGAAACTGTAGTCTACTAAATCTTCTAAAAGATAAGATGGATATGCAAACTCGAGAAAATCCGATGCTATGGGAATAAGATAACATGAGAGTTGTGTAAAGCGTGTATATCTAAAGTTTTGTCGTCACATTTTAAGCACTTGAATATTTCATGTATAAAAGGACGAGTAAAGATGATTATATACTATGTCTCGGCTTCCGCGTGGAGAATGATGAAAGTTTACAAGCAGAGCAGCAGTGAGAGATTAGAGTTAAAGAAGAGAGAAGAGCTTATTATTAAGAAGCGAGTGGAAATTAGAATATATGAAAAACTTTTCACAAGAAAAAACAATAGACTATGGAAACAAGGAATAATAATTAAAACTAAACAAAATATAAAGTTTTCAAGGAGCTTAACACATTGTAAGAAAATGCATTCAAAATATTTATATATACATTTTCGTGCTGGATTGTTTATTTATAAAGTTTTCAAGAATCTAAAGAGGGTCTACATTTTTGCAGAATTCCTAAACATGGAAATTTGTTTTTTTAATTCATCATTTCCAATAATGATGTGGATATTGATTCAATTGAATCATATATGAATTCAAATTTATTCTGTGCAGCTAGATACAAGACGCTGGGGGGCTACGAATTTACTGAGAGTTGTATATTTCAAGACGAAGACTGTGTATATACCATAGAGAAGTATACTTCTCTATGGTATGAACATGGACTTACAATACTGTACGTAACGCAGAATTATAGTCCATGGTGTAAGCGAGATGAATAACAACTAAATGTACAACCTCCATAACATAGATAACGTTTGAATTTTATATATTTAGAAGTAAATTAATATGATGCTCTAAACATCGTGTACATCATTATTTGGACGATATCAGGTGCGGAGACTTAATTTCACGTGAAAAAATAGTTATTTTGAGTGTTGGTTTAGGGTTGTGCCCCACAGGTTGAACGAAGATGAACTAATCGCCTTGAACCAACATGAGTTTATATCACATCAGAATTTTGGGTTAAGAACAGTTATACAATTTTTATGAGAACAGGGAGAAAATTTGGAAAACTCCGATGAGATTCACTGGCAGGATTTTATAAAAGTATATATTCTAAGCATTATACAGTCTTACCGAATTCATGGGTATTATTCTTATATTTGTATAAATCCAGAATGTCAATCAATTGAGTGGTATTTGAGACATTTTCAGGCTTCCGTTAATCCACGTCTATATCCCCACTCTTCTGGTCCATTTCCCTCTTCATTGTTCATCAATCCTTCTTTTATAAAAACCGTATATATTATCTGTTTAACTATGAAACAGATATATCGAGCTGAAATTATATTCAGGCCATTCAAAACTATTAACTTAGCCTTCGTATAGTTGATTTTGAATTACCAACATACTGAAACTAGGAAAAGGTAATAATATTCTATCAACCTATACATTGAACACTATATTATTTACAAAGTATTTCAAGTGCAACTGTATTATACCTTTGTAAACGAGAAGAGGCAATCATGCAGTTCATTCAGAATCTCTTCCAAACATGTCTCAACTTATCAGTATATAATACGAGCTATACGAATGAACTAGATATATAGCCACTAATTACAGCGTATATTTTATCCTACATCATAAACTCCAACCAACTTGAGTAGAGTAAAGACGTACTAGCTCCAAGCATACAAAGCGACACACCTAAAACTTTACCCAAGAATAACTCTATGAATAATCCATGTCTTGATTTAGTTGCTATCGGGTATATATTGTTGAGTTAGATCGCAATAAACCCGACTTCAATACGCAAATGAACCCTATAATCAAGTAGCTCTGTGGGATGTAATATATATCTATCTCTCTCACTCGCAGTTTGCCGCTCCAATGGTCATGCTCCTGTACAAATATCACAGGCGTACTATATAATTACCACACCCACACCAGCTGAACATGGTTAATAGATGTATTCAAATGATATGCGATTCGAACAGGAAATACAGTATAAGCCTTGATGCATTGTTAGCGATGGTAAATTAGAGTCTACATGTATGAGGTACAAGTAATGTAGAGCTCGGTGCGAAATGAATGGATGAATTACTGGCTTTTGTTAGAGTTTTGAAAGGTTGGTATGTTTGTTTTCACTGTTTATATGTGGATGGTGAGTGAGATAATTTGTGATTAATATATATATATATATATATATATATATATATATATATATATATGCCTCTGTGTGTGTGTGTTGTGTTTTTATGTATAAGTGAATATCGGTTACTTTTTTGTGGAGTTTATAGAATCAAGTGAAATAAGGATAGTTAAAGCGTCTAGATTTGTTAACAATATAATTTTTAAATTTCAGCCGTATACTTTGTTCAGATTCCTGATCTATTCTGGCGAAAAAAAATTGTTACGAAAATGATTTTACTCGAGTATTTTGGGTTCAAAAGCTCTGAAAACAGTTACATGAAACCACTTTCATCATTCAATAGGAATTATTTAAGTCTAAACTTGTCATATTTGCGAATTTATTGTATATACTATTTCCTCTAAACTGAAAAACTATATGTATTGATTTTTCACCGTAAAAATTACATGCACAATTCCTCTCTTTTCACTTTAAATCATCTCATTATTCAATCACTAACTTTAAGTCAAAATCACTAACTTTCATTTGTTATTGAGTTTTATGACATGAAATGTATATATTATTTTGAAGATACAACATATTGACTCAAGGAGTGGACTGCCATATACATTAATATAAATAGATTAACCGAATAAATTACCCGATAAACCGAACACTCTTATCTATACACTTCAAGCAGAACATATTGTCTTAATAAAATAATACACAAACAAATTGAATTTGAAACATATAAATAATACAATCAATCATACAACGTGATAGAAATATTTCTCGTTGTTAAATCAATCATTGGATATGTAGATTGAAAATGTTTTCTTATTAAATCGATCGAATGTCTGTCTATTCCGACGTGATAAGGTGATTGAAACTGTGATTAGGATTGCTCGATGACTCGAAACTCTATATACCTTGCAGGGTCACGTGATCATGCAGTAAAGTAGATGAAGTTATACTCTTTTGGTCTTGACTGAAAGAGGATTGTTTCGGTCAAGAGTGAACATCAAGGCACGATATGAGGCGCCGGGCCAAATGCACGCATGATGGGAGAGATCGCATACGAAACAGACAAATGGGACAGATTGAGTTAATGCTTCCCAAACTGGCGGAGGGGGGGGGGGGTGTAATAAAATCAAAAGTAATAATAAGTAAAAAATTAGATGAGTAATAGTAAAAAATAGTGTCATGTAATAAAATCCAACAAAATTGGCAATACGAGAAAATACAGAGGACACTTTGTACTACATTTCATAATATTTTATTTTATTTATACAGGTGTCACCGCTTTTTTGTATGTGGTGTCACGGACGAGGTACGATGATGAAATGAAACAAAATTATTTAAAATTATACATTTTAGTCATGTATTTAAAAATGTAACGTAATTTGTATATTTTGAAAGGAGTTTTTATCTCACTGAAGCCTGAAGATCTTGGAGGGAGTTATAAATTATATGATAACTCTGGTGGAGCAATGTAACAAGAAATAACTCAAAGTAGTGTATGTATAGCCCAACCTCTATCCAAGTTACTGGATATATTAAAAGTTCGTATATCATTTTTTGATAAGACTATAACTGAACAGACTTCAAGACTGTACTATAAAATTTAGCAGCCGGTAAATGTCCATTCATATTTCAGTTCAATTACATTTAGATTATCATTGGTGGAGGAGCCAAGTATCACACTCTATTTTCATAATACCAAAATCTAAAACTTGTAACAGTTTTTTGACCGCTTGAATACATGACATCTAAGTGTGACCGTGATATTGATTATGTTAATTGACGTATCATAGGAAAGTGTTGGTCAATTTTGAATTCAATAAAGAATTACATGCATACCATCTTTTTACAAAATGTGTACCATTGCAAATTTCAAATTGCATCACAAATACATTGAATCATTCAATCTTCCGTTATTGCATAGAATATATAAACACGACCAATTCGTCCGTGTTACAAAAAAAGAGTCATTCTTAAATCGTATACCGACATAAATTTATTATTTTATTTTATTATATTTTATTATTATTTGTGATGATTCAATATGTTTATAAAAATATATTGGTAAATATAAAAAATATATTTCCATGGTACTTGTCAAAATTGACAAATATAACATTTCTTCTCAATATATTTAACATTTCGTTTTTCTATAATTTTACTGTTTTTTAATTTCTTGAATTAATTAATCAATAAAATTGATAAGTGAATGTTGGGGTCTTAAGGCGTGTCGACAACGAGTTCATTTTACGCCTTCCTCATTCATTCAATAAATTGAAATACAGGTGAAATAAAATCAAACACAATTTATGTTATATACTTCTTATATTAAATTTGTTTTACAATTGTACTATAAATTATTGCTTCGCTTTATTGATCAAAGTGTCGATAGCCTACCAATCACGATCGTAGCACCCAAACCTTTCGAAAAGTCGACATAGTCATCTTCATCATCAACATCATCATCATCACCCCTCATCTTTCCTCGATAACAAGCAGAGCGTCTGTAGTGCTCACAGCATCTTCGATGACTTGCATCAATTCGAACACGTCTGAATCAAGACAAATCTACCATCAGAGATAATATATAAATATTCACCACCAGGGTTTAGGTCAAAAGGTTCATCACCATTTGCATTTACAACAATTAGAACTCGAGGTATGTTAACAATTGAGATGAGTATATTGTACTATAGTGTAGTTCACGATGTGGTGACAACTGTCATTTAAATGCAGCTGATGAATAGTAACCGTTATTTGGAAACTGTGGTGTACAGTTCAGATTCGGTGGAAGAATGAGGTGATACGTAGATTAATTAGTTTATTGATAAATTAATATGTGAATTGAGGCATTTTTTCAAAATATCTCGATTGATCTAAAAATGTTGAATATATATATATCTTATTCTCATGCTTTAAACTTGTTTGGCATACAGACATTTTAATTCAATTTGATATAAGTTATTCAGGATTTTATCATCAAATTTGCACCAAATGATTATTTCATTAATATGAAACCGTCGGAAAATAATATAAAATTATCAGAAAATGAAATAAAATGATACAAAAAATAAAATTACAATTATTTATCAGACCGAATGTTTTCAGAAACTATGCCTATGCCTGAGTATAGATCTAAGTGATGATACAATCTTTCATACTGTGGAGAGCGTGCAAAAAATAATAGATATAGGTCACAGCTAAGAATGAACTATGTATATATATATATATATGACACTAACCTTTACTATAAGTTACTATATTCAAATTCAAGGAGAATATCATATTTTCATTAGAAAACCATAATTGGAAATAAACTCACAATAGAATATCTTATGTAAAAATGAATAAGATGTAATTGAAAATGTACATACATATTTAATTATTCATAAGATGATTCATTTAACATGCATATAATTTTAATTGTGCTATGAATAGGCATGAGCTCAGTTACATCTAAGACGTCTCACTCGTCTGTTGTATCGATGATATTTATCATGCTTGTTATAAAAGTGCGACTTGTAGATCGGATTGGAAACAGATTTTTCACACATGAAAAAGGTGAATTGCACAGTTCGTCTAACCAAAAAAAAAACTCATTGAATGTTAGTTCAATTTTCATTCATGTTTACCATATCGAATGAAGTTCATATGAATAAGTCTATAGTAAAACATAATGCATAAAATGAAAACTTCAGTTAATATATATATATATATATATATATATATATATATATATATATATATATATATATATATTTATATTTATATATATATATATATATATATATATATATATATATATATATATATATATATATATATATATATATATATATATATATATATATATATATATATATATATATATATATATATATATATATGTATATATAGGCCTATATTTAATCATGTAAACCCACAATCTATTTTTCAAATATTCAAGTGGCTACCGTTTTGGCTGCAGTTTTTATAATTGACTTTTCTCTGCAATAAACAGACAGATATTTGACAGATTTCTCTGAAATATTTTCAATTCGGCACTTTATGATTGAACACCCAAACATGTGAGATAGGGAACATATGAAATAAGAGAAAATATTTTCAATTCGAATAATAGCCAGTATAATGTAGGTGTATAAATATAATGCTAACAGCCGTGAATTGCAGTATAGATAACTCTACGAAAGTTAAGGTCGGATTAGCTGGATAGATAATGAATTCGTTACTTTTAACTTTCAATAGGGCTAATTGATATGACCATCATAAATTAAGTAGCAGGTATTAGTTACTTATAAAACGATTGTTAATGCATTGATGCGTGATACCTACACAGCATTTACAAGTCATTCTCAAAACCTTTTCTTATCAAAATATAGAAGCTTTTATGTTGTTTCGGAAGTGTGTGGATTTTTCAATTTTTTTTATAACACACAGGTTAATGAAAAAGGAATAAGAATGTAACATAATGAAAATTAACATAATAAAAACAAAACGTTGTTCCCTATGAATTATTCAGTAGTAAAACCATTTCCTATGATTGACTTAATCTGGTAGACCTACCACAAAGTCAGAAAAGGGAGTTATGCATGATACTACTAAAGTATGAATTATATTAAAAGAGCTACTTTAGCATTAATTATAAATTTGAGTAATAATCATCACTTCGATAAACCTGTACAAATGAAAAAAAATACGAAAACTTTGGAAAATTATCATTTTTATCATTGGTATCATGTTTTAAGCATACCACAATTGTTGTTATTATTCATTTCAATTTTCAATTTATCACTTACTTCTTCACTTATTCAACCATATTTCATATTAACAATTGTATTTTAAAATGATTATTATCCTGAAAACTTTTTGATAAGCCAGGGACCAATAAAGGGACCAACATTTATATGTTGTGTGTAATTTTATGTAACAACAATGACAGAAAGTGAGTTTGAAGGGTAGGTTCAAGAGAAAGAGTGAGACGAGGGTAGGAGGGGGATGGAGTGAGATCTCAAGTCACATATTGAGATGTGACCGAGCAATCAATCACGTCTATCAACATGTCTGCTGTGAGATTGATCTTAAACTCGAGTAGGCCTATATTGAGCAGATCTTCAGAATAACAGAGATTGCCCTGCAGTTATGTAATGTGTCGAAGTTACCCTAGAAAATGAAAATGAAGAAAATGAAAATGAGAATGAGAAGGAAAATAAAAAAATCATAAAATCATAAAATGAGAAGATACTGACTGACTGAGCGTTCCTTCATCTGTGACTGAGCTAGATGTAGTACATATCTATCGATGACAGTGAATAAATGTTATAGTTGAAAAAAAAACGGTGACTATTGGTGAGCGTCAGAAACAATTCCAATATCCAACTTGCAGCGTCAACTAAACTAAACTTAGATACCGAATGATTACACAAATGAAAAACTCATGCATTGCGCGGAAGTCGAACCTACGCTCGTCTTGACTTCAGTTTCCAAAATAATATCTTGAATGACCGACTGTTCATCTCTCCAGGACTTCGTCATAGTAATAAGCACTAATGTAATGTAAAGCTCTACAATGGGAGTTTACTCCCACTCACACACACACATCACACCCCCCCACACACACATACACATTGGTCGCACCTAACTCTAACCCGGCTGATCCCAAGAGAGGTAAATCATTGCTGTGTTTGATTGATCAATCCACAGAGGCCGCCTAATTAAGATTACGACCTCAATTAACACTCTCATCAATGAAGCTGGGGCTGCAAGCGTTACGAATGGTTGATGCATGAGTGGCTATCAAATGAGCCATGCAGTTTAGAGTTCAAAATAACATTGCATGGTATTATTAGAGTGGAGTGTTAGTGGAGAGATACAGTACGTGTTTTATTGTTCTTGGGCATCAGTCATGCATCTTACAGTAGAGAACGGCAAAAGTGTCGATATTTATGATGTGCGAGAAAGTGGAAAATTAGGTTTCCAAATGTTTAGAAAAGAATTTGATTATTTTATTCACAATATCAATTTTATTCACACAAATGTGTAGTTTGTGCAGTTTACAAAGTGACAAATAGAATGTATAAAAAAGCCCAATTAAATCGGAGCCTTAAGAGTGTGTTCATGTTATGTTTCAAACAATGTAGTTCCGATTTTTATAAATTTTCTAGTTCTATAAGAAATTGTGAAATGTCATTTCCCTCAAATATCTAGGCCTACCTACTTGAACGATATTCTATTTCATTTTTTAGTATATCACTATATATTTGAATTTTTATTCAGGTCTATTGGTACACAATTGTAGGATGTTACTCATCCCCTACTTTCACACAATATGTAGGCCTATAATAAAAAAATAATACATTTTAGAAATAAAAATAAAAATGTCAGATTGATAAAAAAAGCTCAAATTAAAAAAGAAACGAAATCAAATCCATTCGACGTTCATCCTTCGAGTTGTCATTGTCTCATACTAAGACGTAAAACACGCTTTAGTTAAAAGAAGTGACACCTCATAGATACTCGCATGACAGGGCCATATTGCGCTTGCGCACGAAAAATATCAAGACATCAAAACTATCAAGTATATTATCGAACACAATGAGTGTAGGTTTTGCACACAAACACATACACACCCAACAGTGTGTGTAACCGAAATGTTTCTAAGAAAATGATCGTCTTAGTAATGTCTCAAGATAGCGATAGATGTTGTACGCACAGCTTGATTCAAACAAACCCGTCCGTTACTAGCTTGGTTCGAGATAATTCATCATCCTTGTGACCGTATGGGGTCCAATATTAAACATGACACTTACCATTTGTACAGTCTCATCACTGACATCCACCGAGATCAGGCTCATAGCTCAATTGTATTACAATATTGTAATACACTGATGGATAATAGACTACGGGAAATCGTGTCGTTTTTTGAAGAGGAATGAGCGATGGAATAGAAATGATGTTATTGATCTGAAGATTGGAGGAAATTTTGTCTTGTTGAAACACTGGCCATCACTAGATTTGAAATAGTGATAGTTAGTGGTGTAAAAATGGAAATTTTCTGAATCTGTTTTTTCCATCAGTATTGTGATGTTTTTAAATATTGATTTGAGGTATCAAAGGAATCGTAAACTGAGTAACAATTACATGTGATGAATTATATCAGTTCAACGTATCGTCAGAACATAATTATACCATATGATTTGTATTAGCATGATATATGTACGGGAATCAATATGGAAATTCTGAGAGTTAGTGAGAATAAATAGAATTGGTAACTAACCATGGTGATCAGAAACAACTGTCAGTTAGAGATACTCCCACGTAAGTAATGCTGGCACTAAATGAATAAGTTAATAATACTATATTGTTCAGTTGTGATCATGCGTACTCAGTCAAATATATGAATTTAACAGTTTCAAAAAAACATTATATAGAAAATAATACCGGTATTCATTATTCATTTATTCTTGGTCTCATTTTAGATCTACATTTTTTGATGATCTTACTCAGTCACTATGTAATCTGCTCATCTTCACCACTCCTAATCATTCTGTAGATTATACAGATTATTTCAGTTGGTCAAAAATTGATTTTATTATCTCAGAAATTGCATCGAATTCGTGTGTAGAGTCATAAATTGTATTGAAATTCTTCAGCTCATACTTTTTATACAACCGTCGACTTCTGCAGCGTTTTCCTCCTGACGAAATCAGCATAATACTCAAGTATGATGAACTAGTTTTTCCAAGGGACTGTACTCGCGACCTTAAGGATCTTGACGGCAAATTAACACGTCATTCGAGTTAACAGACATATCGAGGGCCGAACCCAAATTGATAATACAACGAAACAATACACAAGCTGATGATAGAACCGTATTAGTCAAGAAGAAAGTGTGAGAGAGAGAAGGGCAATCTTAAATAATTAGTAGTCGAGAAAGACTACGAAGTATAAGATCGGCAACACCCTGGCGACATGAACTATATACGTGTCACGAACACACATAATGTGATGCGGAACATCAAAGAAGTTCCAAGTTTTTACAAGAAATAGTATAATTGCAAATTATATATTCACAGAACACATTTTGAACAATTATTTTCACAAATAATTTGTCTGACATTTTGTTTTACAGGTAAGCCTACCTCGACTTCTGACCTCGTCAGGTAAGTACGTAATGAGAATTACTTTATTCAACGAATTTACTTCGTATATATTTGACATCCGAAATAGTATAATGTTCAAAAAGTTTTGTTTTTATTGAATAATATTTCTGAAGGATAAATTATAATCTGTCTTATATCTTCTTGTTGATTATCATCATTTATTGCTTATTTACATACGGATAATTTAAATACTATTCTGTGGGATAACAACTATAGTACAGTACCTAATTACCTATAGTGCAGTACCTAATTATCATAGATTTAGCTATAGGTAGACTCGCGGTCACATAGAATGGTTTAATCCTGACTTCAAATTTGAATTTAAATATAAAGCACTCACATTGAATTAAATTATTGAAAAATACAAATAACAAGTGAAACTAGAAAATAATATAGGAAAAATTAAAACTAATAGCTTGTATGACATATTCGGATGTGGTGGAGAGAAAAGTATACAAAATACATGTATTTCATACTATTCCCCTATATGTTTCATATTTTACGATTCATTCTGCATCAGAATAATGTCACCTCACTAGCATACAGATGTGTTTTGTGGCTCATGGAGTCGTGGATTCAGTCCTCGTTATGAGCTAACCAGTTTGTGTTAATTCGCAGTTGTGTTATTTATGTACAGAGAGGTATGTATAGGAATTGATTCACGGCCGACTCATTGACAACTCGTCACGATACGTTTCATTGTAACTTTCAGTCAATGAAAGAATATATGATTATCGTGCGGTGGGGTGGGGTGGGGTGTGGAAACGCCAAACGTTCCATGGTCGGATGAGTGAAACAATTATCGATAAAGGTTTATACGTAATCTACTAATAATTTCTTATTTAGTCAACATTTAAGTTTATACTTTTAAATTTGTGGAAACGCTTTTTCAAAAAAGGTAGAGCTGTTTTTTTTAAGAGCTCTTTTGAAACCTAACTATTCATTTATTTGTGAATCAATCAGTGTAATTTTTACAGAAAATTTCAAAGTTTGTTGGTTTCTTCGTTTGGTCTGGAAGCTTGATCAAATGAACAGAACCAAACAATATTTTCCATTACTTGAAATTCAGTCTTATTTCTTATGTAAATGTACATTTCCATATATCAGAAAGATTTTTAGGAATACCAATGCAAGCATTGTCATTAATATATCGAAGTGATCAACTATTTTTCATGCTTTAAACACTTATTCAATGCCGGTACCTTAGAAATCTCTGTACACTATAGTATTTATGACAGAATTAAGACGTTTATCAAGACCACATACAAATCCACCCTCATGTGTATACTCAATCTCAATTTAGATTATATCATGATTTTTCAGGATTTGCTTTACTATTATAGAAAAACTACTGCATCTTTCAGAAGCGCATTAAACCTGTGGCCGCGTGAAAAGTCTCCATAAGATAATCATTAGTAAAAGTGGGAGATATCATGTATTTTCGGATTATAACTATTTTATGTAATTCTAGCTGAATTATCTATACATTCAAAATAGAGAAACCGACGTTTCACAAGTATCCTATACCTTCTCGCTCATCCATTAACGTGACAAACATATAGTGTTTTCTTAAGTTGATAGACAAATATATAGTGAATTGTTATCATGGGGCTAATTGAGTCGCGCCATAGATTGATAAAAACAAGACACAATAGTCTATTGACTGTGCATAACAACAGACAATGACATGACGAATCAATTACCAGTGAGCATTCACAGCGTGATTTCGGTCTGCGTAAATACATAATAATCATTGCAAATCTGTCGGCCAATCAAAACACCGTTATAGGCATGTCCAATCCGAATCAAACTAGAGATATTCGTGTTGATTAGTTCGTAGTAATTAATTGAATATGTCCGACTTCAGCACACATGTGTGGTCACTCTTTTCAACAGCAGTAAAACAACGAGAAACAGAAGAAAGCAGAATAAAAAATGTGCATAATTAATTATCATGATCTGAATACAGTGTATAATTCTACCAGTATTTATATTATAGTTATACTATATTTATGAAGGAAAATGAGGAAATATGCAAAAGACATGCTAGAAATTATACTAGATATAAGAAAAAGGATACTTTTTTTTTTAGTTGATGCTATGACAATAGCTATCTCAATAGCTATTGTCATAGGTTGATGATACCAATGAAAACGGAATAGAACAAGAGAAAAAAATATATATAAAATAAATAAAACACACTTATAAATAAATTTAAGCATTTTCTTTTATATAAGGCGGCTTACCATGCGGTGTTAGGGCTCTCGAATAAATACTCTTGCATGGACAGATATGTAACATGGTTACAGTCGAGGTTGAGTGTACTCTCAACCGTCATTCAGGAGATCGGGGATCGATTCCCGATATGGCCGACCATCCTGAAAACGAGGTTTTACGTGTCTTTTTCATTGTTTGAATTAATAATATGATGGTTCCTTAATATTAGGCCATGATCGTTTACTTCCCACTATCCTAAACGTACAAAAAAAAACATTCACCTCATCTTATTCATAATTCACTGACTTCAAGAGATCTTATATATAGTCCCACGTAAAGCAATAACCATGATCAATCGTTATTACAGGTGTCATAAGATCTGTTTTGAGTGTAAAAACCTCATACTTTGTTAATTCGCGGGCATATTGTACAAAATGAGATTTCAATCATTTATTTGTTCAATATACTGATCTTCTATCAGTTGACTTGTTAATTTTGATAATCTATGATTTAATATGAAGTGCCATTCAATCAGTTAAGATCAATAGTTGAAGATAAATGATCATCAAGATTTCTGAATTCTATTTCAAATATGAACAATATTCCATTGGTATGAATAAATTCTTACAATTTCATTGAATTCTGCTGACACAAATATATAGAATGGACAATAAAACACTATACATTGAACGTAAACGTAAACGGATTTCTGTAGTACTTCCAAATTATAATCTTTAGAGAGTTAAGTTATATCGACTTTTAATGTTAACCTCTGGAGTTTATATCTATAAAAGACGAAGAGGTTGGTATGGGATTTTAAAAATTATTTCACTCCTTTTGGAAACGAGAGAAATCTCTACAAAATGTTTGAAAAGTGAAAATATATACGCTAGCTTTATTCCATCCCATTCCCGAACATTTCACCGAGGGTTAAAAAATGATGGAAATATAAAAGTGAACGAATAAAAAGTCGAAAGAGGAAACTGTTCGAAGTCTTTCTTTTAACTTCATGCGACCTTATTTCGTAGGAACGTAATTTGCTAGCTAGATCAAAAGGTATATATCTATATGGGAAGAACGAACCAAACAGTTTCAACGAAACGTAGTGGAAACAAAGACCCAAACAAAGATAGGAAAAACGAAGATCCAGATTGTGGGAAAGAGATATCAATAGAACTAAGAGTAAGATGGAAAAAACATTTTGATAGAATTATAGCCAGGGGTGTCCGTGCAGAATTTATATTGATTTTTAATTCTAAATATGTCGACTCAGGGTGAGTAAATAAGTTCAGGCTTCAAAGGCGACCAGTCGATTAGGTGTGTACGGGCCTGTATAGAGAATTATTTGCATGATTCAATATTTTCTATTGAGACCACTATATAAATCATCATCTCACTTTGAATATATTAAAATTTATTTATTTGTCCTTCAAGACCCGGCTTTTTTTCTGAGTCGTAACGTAGACACTACTCGATTCTGTTAATGTTTTCATACATAATCGGTAATGCATCGATAACAATCGATATGTAATGACTCGTGGTCTCAGGAGAACCAAAAAATATCAATCAATTCTGAAATTAGGATAATGGTTTCTAGTGTTCTCTATGAAATAAACATAGTTATTAGTTTTTTCGTTTGACCTGTGGAGCGCGAACAAATATAAAAAAAAATGTTGAAAAATGTTTTTTTTTTTCCGTTATTCATTGAAGTCTATGATTGTCATGTCCATTAACACGAAACTTAGGAATGAATTTGTGTACGTATGTGTCTGCGTGTGGAGGGACAGGAAGAGAGAGAAAAAGAGAAAGAAAGAGAGAGAGAGAGAGAGAGAGAGAGAGAAGGATAAATAGAGAGAATTGAGTGTGAGGGCGATGCTGGTGGACATCCCTGAAGATTTGACTACACCGTTAGGAAGTTGGTAGTCAATTTTTCTCTGATGAGAGATATTAGGAAGTAGTGATGCGAATAGCAAAGCATACATTTGCCTGCCCTTTGAAAGTTAACGATACGAGAGAATGAGGGGGGGAGGGAGGGGGAGAGGGAGGCAGATCCCCTAATCTACTTCCACCCTTCATTCTCATCTCGCATGCATAGAGAAGAAAGAACGTAATAATCACAGATGATTCGTTATATTCAATAGTACCGAATGTTTATTTTACTTGTTCAACTTTTTCAAGAATTCATTCTTGAGTAAAAGAATCAAGGGGTAAGAGAATCGAAGGCAATGTGATAAAGACAGTGATGAAAACATTGTGATGAGAAAATTATGAAAAGAATGGAATTGGAAATAACTGTAATTAAAATTGACAACAAATTTGACAATTCTTAGCACGGTTAACAAGTATAGAATATATTTTTGTAGACTTCGAGTAATTATTGTGAGATTTGAATACGTTTCTTCTAAGAAGTTCTTCTTAAAAGTTTTTAAAGTTTTCAATTCGTGTTTCACCTTTTTATGAAGTATAAAAACGTAAGATCCGAGACGAAGAATTGACTATAGGCAATGTATTGTTATATGATAATGCAACGAACTTGATGAATTTCACTTTTCAAAAGATTACTTTTCCATTTTCAAAGTAAGATTCTGATCTTAATTTAAATCTATACAATAATTTATGAATAATCATTTCTCTAGAGTTTGACACATGCTATTTTATTATTTATATATATATATATATATATATATATATATATATATATATATATATATATATATATATATATATATGTATATATATATATATATATATATATATATATATATATATATATATATATAATATATATATATACCGGTATATATATTTTTTTTCCGTCAATTATTAAATGAATTTATTTATATTTTTATAATTCGAGTTGTATGAGTTGTACAAGTTGTAGGCCTACGTAAACAAAGGTGAACCGTGCCCAATTAAAAACAGTAATACAATCGAATCAATCTTAAACTATCATATTTTGGTCTTTCCATGTATTTCCAATTACATTTCATCCAATTATAGATTATCACAACCCTTCTGCAGCTCGAGGCACATCTTTTCAGTAAACCGCTCACACATTCATCTATCAACAAACCAAAACCGAGGAAAAAGTAGCAGCTCCTATCCTGTGCAAATGGATTATCTCGAATGTGATTGGAATAGCCTATAGATGAGAAAGACAGAGATAGAGTGTGTGTGTGCTAACTGCTAAGGAACACAATAGAACACCTGACACCCTTCTCTCTTCAACACCCCCACCCCCACCCCCCAAAGTCTTTCATCCACCATCCTATAAGGCCACCCCCCACGAATTGTACGGTATGTCACTTAGAATGATTGAGTACATTTCATTTACCAGTATATCTAAACGTATATAATAGAAATCATTTAATACAGATTTTTGGACAGTATCACAGCTTGGAAGTTACTCGCTTCATATTGGTTCACTTTCTATTCAGTTTGAATACGAAGCTTTATAATAAAACACTTAGGCCTATACACATCATTATTGGAGTAATAAATATTTTGGAGTAATAGTAATAAAATTGTGATAAAATATAAATTGTAGCCTATATAAATTGTATATATGTATATATAAAGAGTAATAAAATTGGAGTAATAAATATTTTGGTTGTGTTTTCATAATATTATCTGGCTATAATTCAAACATAATCAATTTAGGAAAATGATTACTTTTGTATACGAATGATTGCAATGACTTTTACACGTTAATTCAGTATTGTACAATTAAGGATTACACTTCTTAACTCACTTTCTTAGACCTACCATAGAGTATATTATATACATTAAATATTGGCCTATTCATTTAGATTTTTTTTCTAAATTCATAATGTGCTTATATTTGAGTTTGAGTTTAAGCAACGACTCAACGACTTAAAATGCATATACTGACATTTTATATGAAATTTATATTTTATATTTTACATGAACCCAGCTGTCTGCAATATTTCATCTTGATTTTCAAAGGATATAGACACTGCTGATTCCCAATAGGCATGTGCCATTAATTAATGTATTTCATGATTTTTTGAACATGTAATTTAGAAGTATAAACCAACCAATATCAAGTAGGCCTACTTTACAAACTTTTCTTTCAACTTTTCTTGACAGACTTTTCGTGAACACTATAGAGAGCCTGCACTATAGGCCTACACTATAAAATTATGACAAAATAATGTATTTTTCAAATTAATTGTACCATAAGAATTTTTGATAGTACCCAGCAATATTTATGTTTTTCTTTTCGATAAATTTCAAGACGTGTGAGAATTTAATGGATAATAATTCGTGATAAGTCCAAATGAATTGAATCAAAATTTTCATTTTTTCTGGTGTCATCTTTGTCATTTCTTTGTTAGGGTACCATGATGACTATGATAATACTATTCAGATGCTTCGTATCTACGAAGAGTTGACTTAGAAAGGATTTTTGCTATAATCTGAAAATAATGTTCAACGAAGTTTTGCGTTGTGAACCTGAGCTTTATATATATATATATATATATAGATAGATATATTATAGCTACGCCTTCAATTCACAGTGTGAGTGTAGTGAATGAACCACAGGATAAGAAGATCATTCAAATGATTGTTTTATTATTTATCTGCCTATAAATCGCACTGTATGTTACTTACAGAACAAAATAAAATCGACAGTGAAGGACTGTTAACGCTGCCTGGTTAAATTCAAGTTTACACACATTAATACAATTCGCCCATTATATTTATAATCCAATGTAGGGATGAAAAACAACAATGCTTCTACGCTTCGTCACTTTTTTAACAATATTGTTTGCACTGTTCTGTAACTATACATCCAGCTTAGCGATAATCTCATAAAACCTACGCCGCAACAAACAAATAATAAATAATACCAAACCAAAAGTAGGTTTACACCATTTAAGCTTATTATTCATGTTTTGTCATTATATTTCAAGCTTGAACCGTTGATAATATAAAATAAAAAAACTCTAATTTGATTTTATTTACGGCTCGTGAATTTCCATAGTTGTTATGGGGACTAACGTATTACCATGTATAACTTTTGCTTCCCCTCTTTTATAAACTAGAAGGCTGTATTTAGTAAAGAATTAGCTCGCAAATGTAAAGCTGTGGGGTGAGTTTATCGAGTACTATTGTTAGTGTTGTTAGTGTTGTAGATTTACCATTTTTCCCCGCCAGATGTCCGTAGTGTACAGTGAACGTAGAACAACCGTGCCAAGACGACTTGAGACCCCTGTTGGTTGTTAATGTAAGCTTTGAAGTTTATTGGATTATTTTGTGGGGTTCGAATCCCGACTTCGTACCATTCTTATGGCGATGTAATAGTTGGTAATATAGGAAAATATTCAAAGTGATATTATTTGTTATTTTTTGTATTTTTTATTAAAAATAGAGACAAATATTCGGCTTGTTATTTTATTATTGTATTATTTGTGTTTAAAGTAGGCTACATCAGAACCCTATAACTAGATTTTAACAAATAATGACGATATTCATTTTCCTAATTCTAAAGAAAACTAGAAATCATCATCTCAATTATAATACATTTTTTTGTCTTCCAGAGACGTCATTATTCGATTAAATCCAGTTTCAAGTTGTGATGTCCTTTAACGAACATGGTCGAAGTTGATTCATCCTCAAGCGATTAATAGCACAAGTCACTAGTTTAACATGGTTTTACAATTCATTTAATCAAGTTTTATTTCTTACCTCTCATATTTATTTTAATGATTCTTCTGTATTCCACTTTATTAGATAATAGGACTCGAACCATTTATTCGTGCAGATTATTAAATTTCCATACCGAAGATATTAGATGTGATATTTTTCATATTTAATCAATATTGAAAATAAATTCGCATTATCATTACTTCACAAATTGATCCATGTAAAGTACAGATTATATCAAATACATAGTATCTCATCATTCAGGTTCGTTAAATATGAACACACACGACTGAAACGTTTTATTTACAGACGTATAATTATGTGAATACTGATTTAACATATTCAATTCAAACGTCATTGATTTAAACATCCTTAGAAATATATGAAACCCCATCTTTGTTCTATGACAAAAATGAGGGAAAACAATTACTGACAAACTCGAAGAGAAAATATTGAAACAGAAAAATAATTTCACATTTCTTTTGAGAGTATATTTATTATTATAGCGTATTCAGCCAAGCTTCCTCGCCTGGGGGTAGACATCCTGCATTGCATCTGAAAACTCAAAAGACTCAAGTTGGTTAGGATTTAGAAATCTTCTCAAGTACATGATCGTATCGGAGTGAGCCCGCAAGGTTATATTTGCCTCTCTATCTTCACCATAATCAGTCGTATATGTCTTTCGTTCTTTATGATCATCAGTGTTTTTTATGTCTACAAAGCAGACTTTATTTCATGGTTTGTTTAGCTTTATTTCCGTGTTCAACGATTCATATTTATATTCGATTACATTTTGGGCATATAGTTCTTTTCGAGATTTTAAAATATTTTCATGAAGGAGTTCGAACGAGAAGTTTTACGTAAAGCGTCATTATAGAATATACTATAGACCTATAGCTGATAAACGTGCTACGTACATAAGCCTACATACTCTTGCACTCTACTGAACCTCCAATATTTGTATTATTCATTAAATTCTATAAAAATATTGTAGGTCCTATTTAGCGTAAAACGTACACTTTGTGATTTGTGAATTTTTGATGAGCGTGTGATCTTGATAAAATAATTTGACGATAGTTAGTTAGTCAGAGGCTGCAAAGACTTATTATCACAAATATTGGAGAAAATCTTTGTATATATCTTTGTATATATATATTTATATATATATATATATATATATATATATATATATATATATATATATATATATATATATATATATATATATATATATATATATATATATATATATATATATATATATATATATATATATATATATGGACTGTTTTTTCAAATCACTGAATTCCTTTTTGAGGTATAATTATTAATATTGCATTTTCAGATTGTTTATTTATCAACTCTGTGATCATGGTGACGGTAAGAAAACAGCAAGTAGGCTTGGTCAAATTTCAGTATCACCTCACTAGGCATTTTAATTAGATACGAAAATACATATTTAAGAACGGCGTGTTTCAATAACTACGAAACGTATAATAACTCGTGGGCGACGGTGACATTTCAGCTTGTCATGTTGATATAATTGATACTGATGGAGGTGCCGGGTCTCAGAGAGCGTCGCGACGTCGTATTGATGACGTCACAGCGTCGTAATATCGTGTTTGGTGAGGGCAATCTATGAGCGCTATCTATGAACGATCTGTTGAAATAACTTGATACACCAGGGTCACTATACAGGCGGCGTTATAAGCACCGCCTTCATGATTGTAAGCTCCTCCCTGGATTCCCCCCGCTCCCAGGAGGATATCAAGGGGGCTGTGTGGTAATTGATTGACGGATTGGACATGAGGGCTCTAGAGGTTTTTGTGGGGAAATGGGAGGGTATTGCAGCAGAAGACGTAATAATGGCTGCCATCTAAAACAGGGGTTGACAACTTTCATCTCAGAGATGAGATCATCCAGACATGCTACTTGAGAAAAGCCGTGAGTCAGTATCATAATTCGTTATCAACACTATTAGGTTGATAGAGCACCAAATATATTGGCAGTTCAAAACTCATAATCGCTTACGTCAAGTAGCATTGAAAATCGGAATTCACTTGTAGCGAAGAATGTATATAAATTGATGATTTCTGAATGATTGATGGATTGATGCATTTTCAATAGCTTGGAACGAGAGTTACACGTCAAATAATGTCCTGGTTAACTTTATTACGAATCATCTCATTCATCACCCTTGATTATCGATGCTATTTATTGAGTAACGGATCACAAGTCACTATTATAGCGACATATAGATATAACTATGTCGTTAATTACATATTGTAATTCTGGACTTTATAGATGGACCACTTGTAGGTTACTGAATAAAACGTCTGATACATAATTATTGTCTGTATAGGTCTATGTATAAATACAATATGCATAAATACTAAACAATCTTAAGATTAGAAAAAATATAAAATGACATAATGACATAATGATTAATGATGACATAAAATATCAACAAAATGTGAATAAAATAATAATAACAACTACAACCAACCGCATGGAAAACCATGTGAAACTTAAAACTTATAACAATATGTGAACTTTGTAGACCTTATAAGCTGCTAATTTTTTGTGTTGATGTATAACATTTAAACGTAAAACTCAATTTTGTATCTCTTCAAACTGAATTTAGTGATGGTATAAATATATCATGGAAAATGTTTTAATCAAACATTTGAATGAGCATTCAAGTTATATATTTTCTAGTTATATACCTAAGCAGACCAAGTGCAGGATATAACTCATATTTCTATAGATTTTCATGATACCGGCCTTCAATTATAGCTTGATTTCGCAGAGATTATTTCAGAACAACAATGTTGACATGCTATACTGAAAGGACTAGATTACAGCTTACATTTTGGTATATTGCTTTATATTGGTTGATCAATTAAATTAAAATATAGAAAAATCTAGTTGTTGACGGCACGAACACACTCATCTCTTGCCATATGGTTTCTTGTTCTTGATATTTTAGTATCTTCTATCTTTCTTGAACCCTACATTTTGAAGTTTGCGTAGCCGATCGAGTATTTAACAATAATTCAATAATACCGTATACTTACATAGTAATTAAAAATAAAACATACACACACATATATATATATATATATATATATATATATATATATATATATATATATATATATATATATATATATATATATATATATATATATATATATATATATATATATATATATATTCTTCGGTCCCAAATAGGGCCAAAATGGGACCGAAATTTTCTCCCTAAAGAACCAACATCAACCTGAGGAATCGACATAACACATTATATATATATATATATATATATATATATATATATATATATATATATATATATATATATATATATATATATATATATATATATATATATATATATATATATATATATATATATGTATATATATTCTTCGGTCCCAAATAGGGCCAAAATGGGACCGAAATTTTCTCCCTAAAGAACCAACATCAACCTGAGGAATCGACATAACACATTATATATATATATATATATATATATATATATATATATATATATATATTACACAAATAAATAATTTTCAAAATAAACATTAACGTATTTACAATCTCTCCCATTTCTTCGAACTGTTTTGCCCTCAAGTTGTCTACCCCTGCGCCTGACTGACGCGTCTAGCCCGCGTGTGGAGGAAAGGAAAAGGAAGGGAAGATTCAAGAGCTTCACACCTTGTACAAGTAATATGACAGATGAACTGCACGGCGTACGAGTAAGTGCTCAATAGCCTTAATAGACTTTGCACAAGACGAGATGACTACTATACCTGTATATATAGCTAAACCAACGGGAGCTAACTTGTACTCTTCACGAACATATATATATATAGGCCTATTAAGCAATATATAGTATTTCATTATCACAAAAGCTAACAATTCTTCTAGTTCACTATAATACGGAAAACCAAATACATTTATTTTCAGTATTACTAACGTGGGAATAGCTCTAACTGGCAGTTTAAAGTTGGTATCACTAAGGTTACTCATGCTATTTGTTCCCACCAACTCTCAGATAAAGGCTAACTGGACCACCGGGCCTAAGTCCAGTTGGCCTTATTCTGAGAGTTAGTGAAACGAAATAGAATGAAACAATCACGAGGAAGGAAAAGAAAGAAACAGTTAACCACGATGATAGGGCCTAACAGGTTTTAACTCCCACTTTGAGATACTGCCAAATTGGTAATTCAGACACTTGGATGAGTGTAAGCAAGATTCATTTTCGCTTATTGGAAAGGAGGAGCGGAGCGCATTGTCAAATTGTATGTCCGTGTGTCTACATTGAGAAAAAAACAGTCCATAAAACAATCCCCTTATCTCAAAGCTGATTTTATAACCGCGAATAGAATATGTAGGCCTATAAAATTATGGTATATACTTTTCAATAAAAAAAGGAAAATGGTTTGAAACAAATTTTCCAAAAAGCGTGGGGTCAGGTTTCAATTATTTTTCTCTTTTAGTACAAATTGAAGCCGTCATAATCAAATGAACGAATATTGGGATTTACGGCTCGTTTGAACGATTATTTCGCGCCAGATAAATATTATAGATCGATCAAGATTTGGGGGAGATGAATACTATTGCACATATGAGGACGACATAAAAAAGAAATTAGGAAACATTCAGAGGACGAGAGAGTAAGAGAGAAAGAGAGAGAGAGAGAGAGATAGAGAGAGAGAGAGAGAGTCGAAATCGACGAAAGACGAAAGCGAGGAAATATAGGCTATATGTAGTAGGTCTATGGTAATGAAGGCGAGAAAGAAATTAGAACAATGTGCAAACTGTTCACGTTCTCAATTATTCATTTTGAAAAATATTTTGTCTGAATCAATATTAAAATGTATTACTCTTCCCTACACAATCACTTCTAGGACACATTACAGACATTCGTTATTTCAGCATTATTATTTTGTTTATAAATACAGAGATGAATATAGATTCAATCGATGTATCTATTCATATCCAATTATCCATACGTATCTAATGCATCGATGACATACAAATCCCACTTAATTATTCAATTATTATAAGAATTATCTCAACTTTGAAACTAATATACCTCCCTAATCATATGATTCTGTTATCATCTCTATATTATAAAGTAGCTAACCAATTTGCTTTCCTTGCATGGTTGGCTGAATCTCAATGTTGTATCTCATCATATAAACCTCCTGACATATCTCATCTTATCTGGAGTTTGTTGAGAGCGGTAGAGAGAGGTGAGAGAGGGTGGGAAGGAATATTCTATTAGGGAGGTTTCTCGCCGTCAAGAAGAACTTTGCAATCTTATCTGCCACTACATACAGACAGTTCGAATGCATCAGCTTGTGTAAGAGAGAGAAAGAGAAAGAAAGAGAGAGGTAGATACTGTTAGATAGAAAGAGATAGATGAATGGAGCGAGTGGAAAAGATTTATTCAACAAGCGCGATGAGAAGTTGACAGATGGAAATAGTCTCCGAGGATTGCGATGCGACGACCAAGAGCTCGAGAAGCGAATCGAGAAATTTAATCAAACTTCCATGAAGAGTGTGTGAGTGAGAAAGAGAAATACGTAGATAGAGTGAGTAAAAGAGAAGTTAGGTAAGGTGGAGAGAGAATCAGAGAGTGATAGACAGAGGGGAAAGGAGAAAAGAGAGAGAAAGGGAGAGAAAGAGAAAGAGCGAGGGAGAGAGAGAGAGAGCTTACAATCTAGTGGTGGTGGTGGTGGTGGTATACTGTATTTTAGATAAAAAGATGTGTCAGGAAAATGTCAATGAATAACGAAGAGGAGATGGGTTTTCTTCCTCTATGGCTATAAGTATATTCGATGCATTTTATACAGCATTTGCACATTTCGTTCGTCGTTGAAGTTATTTGAGGAATTTGAAAGGGAAATCGAAAAATTATCGTAGATTTCCAGATTGAAACCGTCAATTGTCATATTACATCACCACATTTGTATAAATAATGCCTAACATGTTGAAATATATTTGTGTATCATTTTATGTGTAGGTAGAGTTATACTATACAATAAGCTAAAACATTGTAAATGCATCCATCCTTGAAAGCAGTACTTATTACTGAACTCTGATTACTTATTTGAAACCTTCATTAATGTATTTATATAGCTAGGTTAATTCGAAGATTATTGTCCAATTATTACTTCCATCGTGTATGCCTATATAAAGTGTGATATGTAAGCGCAAGATTGGACGAACGCAACGCAAATGAAAACTACAACTGATGGGATGTGAGTCGATTTAGCGAAATATCAGTTTTTTGGCGGTGAATTCCATTCAGTACGAGATATCAAAATTCTAGTGTAGATGAAACACAGATATTTTCAATACCTTCAAGATGGTATGAGTTAACATTTTTTGTCAAAAAGTGTATATATACATCAGCTGAAAAAAAAAATATTGTACACGGTTGGCAACTAGCCGACATGAGTTGATGAGTTATAACTTACACTATCCTGAAAGTAGTAAAAATATATGTGTTTCCTCCGTATTAGAATTTCGATATCTCATGCCTTTCGAAAGTTTTCACCAAGAACTGTTATGTCGCTAAATCGACTTTCTTGGACAGATTTACAGGGTACACTTTGGGAGCATATATCTCAAGAACTGCAAAGACCACGGACTTGCGGTAAATTAATCAATGACTAATACCCTCACAATAAGATTTATGCAATCGAATTTTGGGAAATAATTTCATGATAGAGCAACCATTGAATCAAAATGTGTCTTATTTGATGGTTTTCATTGTTAAATTCCCGATTATCGAATGATGGTAGAAAAGAATTACAAAGGCACTTGTACAAGTTCAACTTTGCTTATCAATATTTGAAATCCTGATTTGCCCATAATTTTACAGACTTCCCAATATTCCAAAATGTGTAATATAACTAGATTTTGTCAAAATTAGAAAATGGAAACTCTGTTATCTAGCGGTGGTTACTGGAACTCTTAGAATGTCATCCCCTTTCCACTTCACAACACTGGTAGGGAGTATAGCCCAACTATGAATGCCGTCACCCGAAATATACGCATTTCGAAGAAAAATATTTTCAGCTAAGATGCGACCTGTCTCTGTTTTTTGGAGAAATGTTATTGTTTGTTTCCTTGTTTGATCATGTATTACATGAAAACAAACTAATTGACGGGTCTGCATCGCAGCCTGTAAACACTATACTTCTAGATATTTACATGACTTACAAATTTAAAATTTTGTACGAGTATAAAATAATAGAAAATTCATTTTCAAATTTTGGTTGAATAACTAAACTTACTTTGAAGGTTGACTTTGAACATTTTTATTTGACTTAATTTTCAATTTTAATAACTTTATAGTCAATCATCGCGTTCATCCATCACCTTTACGAATATTAATCGTTTACCTGTTAGTGTTAAGTTGAGTTAAGTTACCCAAGTTAAGATACATATCGATTGTATCATGGAGTGAAGTAAAGATAGGCGTGTTAAGTCTCGTTATAAGATATGTACACATCAGTCGGAGTAAGGTGTGGTTTTTCAGTGGTTCCTATGCGTGATCCATTATATACACATAGAATTCGAGCTGAATCATGCAGGGTAATGAATTGTAGCCATGTTCACGTTCAACACCTGAACAAAGCGGGAACAAACACACAAACAACATGATTTACACGCATTCATTTGCTGGAATTAAGATTATAATTACATTTATATATAAAATAACATGTAGCTTTCAGACTAAGTGGATGATGGTCGGATTTTGGTTTTGGAAATATAAACAATTTAATTAAAAATAGATTTTCTTATTTGGATATAAAAACCAAATCATCTTGTCAGTCACCACAATGAAATCAGAATCACAATAATTTATATACATACAAAATATTGTGTCACATTGTAAAAAGTTCGAAAAATTGTAATTGAAATAAGTGGATATCCACGAAAATATATTAAATTAATTACCCAAATATATTCAAGGATACACTTGTTTTTTGAGAATATTATTCGAGTCAGTTTTAAATAAATGACTCAAAAACAGAGAACCTATATTCTCATCTCCAATAACTTATAATGTATAGGCCTACGTGTAATCACATATCCATTATTATCTATTATATAATCACCTGGCAACTGCATGAGTTCACTTAAATGAATCCTTTTCAAAAACGTTTACTTCAAATAATTATATATTGGTCCTATGATTGACACATGGGTCCGGTTATTTGCAATATACGCTAAATCATTAATAGATCCCTTTATATATTTACACTATACAATTTTTTCATTATATAAGTTATACAACATATAATATATATATATATATATATATATATATATATATATATATATATATATATATATATATATATATATATATATATATATATATATATATATATATATATATATATATATATATATATATATATATATATATATATATATATATTATATATACTATATCAAGTTTGATTTCTTCAAATTCAAGTTCCATTTCCAGGACACATTTTAAACAACAATATTCTATCTCTGCTATCATCTCACGACAAGGCAACACTTTTTTCCGACTCGAGCAATCATCTGCTATTAAACTGAATATGTCTTGGAGCCCGTAAAAACTGTTGCCGTCTCTAAAAGGCAACAGTAGGATGGGTGAAGATGGGATCGGGGAGAATTGAGGGGTGTGATTAGGCTGCTGGCGCCTGTGAAATGGTCAGTAATCGATGTCTGTAAAAATGATTGAGCCTTCAATGATACAGCAAAACATGAGATTGTAGTATTTTGACTTTAATAGACGGTGTTAGGACCACTTCATGTCTATCAAATAGCTACCGTAATTTATCTATCGCAACATATGCTAAACATATCCGGCCACATGGATATAAATATTGTTCAGCTTTTCTATTGTATCCTGGAGTTGTTTGAAATAAGATGGATAAATACTAAACAATGTAAAAAATGATGAGAAAATGAATATTAATAAGTTTCATTTTTGATAAGAACTAACAAAGTGTATCAAGTTTATAAGTGAAATATAATATATCTCAAAGTGATATATATCAGGCACATAAAGGCTTGAAGATGTCGAGGATGTAACATGAAAAAAAAAAAAAATCAAAAATCAAATTTCGAATTTCATCGTGTATTTTAATAATATTTCTATTTCTTGAGTTTCGTCATCAGATTATCAAGTTTACCAACAAACTGCTTCAGAGAATTTTCAATTCGAAGAATTTAAAATTATCAAATTATATAGGCCTACGTACTTTTTATATAGTTTCATTTTTATTATAATATGATTCATTTAAAACTGTGAACTAATGTGTACAAATCTTGCTAATGTGTAATGTATTTATGTGTAATGTCTCTTCTAAAAAACTCAAAATATTCCCCAACCATACAGGTTTCCCAAAACCGTATATATATATATATGTATATATATATATATATATATATATATATATATATATATATATATATATATATAACTTATATATATATATATATATATTTATATATATATAAATATATCCATATATATATATATATATATCAAATCAATACCTATACTAAAATAAGAGACAATGTAACACACAAATGTAACATTTAAAACAGTGTGTGAATAATTATAACAACTGTGAGGGGAATTTAAATGAATATTCAGTTTTTATCTTTTCACGATGATCATTATATAATGTCTATATTACTTTTCTTTTGAAATTATTTTCTAGAAATATACATTTTAAAATGGAATAGTTCACTAAAAACTAGAGATCTACACATATAAGAATAAGCAAGACATTGTCATCTATGAGGTATCAATTCAAAACTTAATTAAGTCTATATTAATTACAATTATTAGTAAATATGGAAATAGAAAATAAGAATCAACTGCCAACAAATACAAGTGGATCACATTTATCGACAATGTTCCGGTAGTCTGATGTTTCAGTCTATATTTTATGTATATAACTTTAGTTATTATAAAACGTTGTCAAGACCGTCATAATGAGTAAACTCTGCATTTGATAAAAAATTATATCGGTTAGAATGTTTTCGCTCTTAATAGCCGCAGTGAGAACAACTATTATGTTATCATCTTTCCAAGTAATGAATTTTAAAAAAATTATGAAGTATACTGAAATAAAATAAAAAAATATAATATTTCCATGACGAAATAATACTTGTAGACTATGGGCCTAATTTTCTTGAACTCAATTCCATACTCTAAGGACGTGATAAGGCAGTAAATGAAAAGAACGCAAACGATGGCCAATTTTTGAGGTAGGCCTATATAATTATTATATTACTGTCGTTGAGCTCAAAGTAATAACGGTTATCTTATACATCCAACAAAATACTTGGAACAAAAGAAACTTCCGGTTCAAGTTTCAGTTGATTTTAATTTTCCATTTGACAACAAAATAGGTTCACTGCAATTATGTAACAATTTTTTCAATCTTCCAGCATAAAAGAATATTTACCTTTGGAGTATGAACTAAAAGACACTTCGTGGCCATTTTTTAGATTCACGGTACGACTAACCAAATCTCGTTCCCTGGCTTTTAAACCATGTATTATCTCAGTCTTTACGATTGTAACATAATATGATCTCCTGCGATAACTCACAACTGAAATCGATCAGAATCTAACTGAACTTTCATTAAAAAACCAATATAACTATGAAAATTCTGAATAGGCCTAATAATACCAATAATTATTATGATATAAAAATAATATATCATTAAATGATACAATATAATATCATATAATAGTAAGTGAAATTATATAATATTATGATACGGTAAATAATATTAATATAATATTAATTATTCATAATAGTATACATATTACTACAGAAACTGTGCGGACAAGGCCTAGTTATACAAATCTCACTTGATTTACAGAAAGGTGAGATCCAAAAAAAGAAAACACATTGTATGAAAACCATAAAAAATAAGAGAATTAAATGTAAAAGTATAATGGAGACATTATTTTCATTAAACTTACTTTGGTAATGAAATATGGAGGACCAAGAGTCATATTGACAAAAGAATGGTAAAGTAATAAGTGTGAGCTGTTAACAAAAGTACGAGCACGGAGTACGCGGATTCATAATGCTATATACGGTAGTAAAAGAATTAAAGAATACAAAATTAAAGGAGATATTCGCTATTTATAGTTATATTGGTATTGAACATATTATTTATAATTATTGTTGATAATGGTCAAAGAAAAAGTTGAGAACGGTTCTCCCAATACTGTATAAAGTAAATTGTTATAGTAGAGTAATGTTTATCGTATACTTCTTGAACGAAATTATTCTGTTTCGACAATATTAAACCTCAAACAAACTACGCATATTTCATAAGTTCATACGCGATGCTAATATTAATTGGTTTCAATTTGAAAATCAGGGGACTTATTCAACTATACTTGCACTACGTACTTTGTGTAAATGCGCAATGAAATTCTAGTACCGTCAGAGATATAATTTTATTACATTATTTCTTGAACGAATCTCTGAAATATTTTGTACAATTCTATAAATCGAGAGATTAAAAATGAAGACAGGCCTACACAAGAAAATGTTATCGACATTATCTATTTTCATTTCAGACGTATTTGACAATATTCCGCTCTGTATAGGCCTAACAAACATTGGAACATGTCCAAATAATAATACACAAACAAAACTCACCTTCGCCAAAAAATACAGATATTATTATAGTTATTTACAGTTACTTCAGAACAGAATCCAATATTCCGAGCACAAATATAATTTTGATTTATGGAATAAGAGTTCTTGATATGTAATATAATTTCATCCGACGTGTTTACGTTTCATACCGATTCAAACGATTTCATTCTGTGCGATTCTGTCATTAATTTCTCATTTCCTCATTCCGAGCTCTTTACACCCTCCCCCCCACCCACCCCCTCCCTTCCTCCCACCGTACACTTCATGCTTATCAGTCTTATCCATCCACATTTCTTAGATATAATTAGATTTTTGTATTCATTGGAATTATTGAACAGTTTCATTTAGATGCAGTATTGGCAAACTAATTGCTTCATCTGTTATCAGGAAGGAGACGAGGGTGGCGGGGGAGGGGGAGGGCATTAATGGATGGAGGATTGAACAAAGAAAATAAAACATTGAAATGCTTCGATGGAACTGTCAGGAAAGTCTTTGATATCATATGCGAATATTTTAAAAATAAAAAGGAAATAGAATAGGCCTATTATAAATATAAGTATGGGCTATATATAGGTGCTATACATAGGCGCTATATATAGGTTTATGGTAGCCTGTCCAAACGATCTTATCTTTCATCCATATAGCCTCAATTGGGAACAATGATTTTGTATAAAGGTTCGCTGTTATGAAAAAAAATGGAGAAATATAGCGTATAAGATTAATTTAGGTACCAACTTTTTTTAATAACAGATTAATTTCTAGTATATTTTTCATTATTCCCAAAGTCACTAACTCAAAAGCACGAACACGAATTCATGAGATCATTACAATATGATATAACACATGGTGACAATGAGGTATAACAATAAGAAAATAATGAACCATTTTAAATACACAACAAAATTTTCAATCAACCTATTTAGTGAAGAAGTCCATTTTTATTATGCCATTTCCGTCACTCATATCATTACTCGTGTACATATTTTGTCACATCAGGTATACATAATTGAACATATCTCACCTAAAACTATAACTACCAACACCAGCCAACTCCTTTACGAACATAATATTCATTTCAATGCCTCTACATTACAACTTCTCCCCCTCTCTACTCCCCCCGAACACATAAGCGTCCCCCTCCCCCATGTGGTGTGAGCTACACTCTCATCACATCGTAAACGAGGCGTTATCAAGAGACCAAGGGGGTAAAAGGGGGAGGAGGGAGGTGGAAGGGGGCTCCCTATATATATATATATATATATATATATATATATATATACGCGCTTTTCAATTCATAGCACACACATAGAGAGAGAGTGCATGCATGTATATATAGGCAAGGGGTGTGATATTGAATAGGGGGACTCAAAGACTGGGTGGCCGGAGGTGGGGAAGAGAAACTGCTGCTTCAATGCGTCATTACAGTGACTGTTACCCCCCACACTACCACCACCCAATCACCCCCCCCCCCCCTATCTCGTTATCCTATCATAACGTTATACCACCTTTTTGACATGTTCCCCCCTCTCACCTCATCGCTTTTACACCACCCTATTGACAACGTTTACTTAGTTTATACCGTAGTATAAATTGCCACGGGGGACAACATGTCTACACGCATTTACTTACTAATAGGCCTATACGGTGAACTAGACGCCATTTTATATATGTATATATGAATATATTTACTTTGTTCTTTTTGTATTGTATCTTCGGTTCTTTTTATGTTTTCGTTACCGAAGTTTGAAGATTATTAGGGGTACCGTGACGCTGTGTAAACTAGAGAGTTTATAAAATAACAACTGCCATTGAATTAAAGTTGATGAAGAATGGGAAAGGATGGGTGGTCATTGCTTCATGGTCATGCGCTTTTGTGTTGATGGAACTGGACCCTATCAATTTGTTTTCTTTATAAAGTTATAGAACATGTCTTTGGAGGCTATAATCTAATCGAGTCGAGTTGTTTTTCAACATACATAATATCCATCACCAATGTAAAAAGTGTTTTTCGAAGATGTTCATATGCAATCTGACTAACTGGTTCAAAAATCCACTATATATATATATATATATATATATATATATATATATATATATATATATATATAATGTTTGCTGGAGGCTTCTTTCCTGGCTATATTGTAGATTCATGATAATTTAGGAAATAGACCAGGTTATGTGGTGAAAAAATAACTTTATTTTTTCACCACATAACCTGGTCTGTGTATATATATATATATATAGGACCATTGAAAACTGAAGGTTTCAGAAATTCTTCCGACAACACTGCAGAAAAATTGACTGCAAAACAACTGGTGCATGTAGTGTAGGCCTGTATGGAAAATTCGAGTTGACTTTCCCATGAGAAGATTGATACAGCACCTCTATTCATTGACAAACCAGTACGAAATCATCAGAGTGGTTGTTAGTATAAAATATATTCGAATGCTAAAAGATTACACGAAAACACCCAATCACATAAAAACATCTCAACAGCTCACATATATACGATGAATACACCAAACCAAAGTGCAAGAGCAATCCTGATATTATTCATTGAAAAGACTGAATAGTATAAGTTTGAATGCAACGTGGACCTTATTCAGTACTGTGGGACGGCGCCTCTATTGTCGGCCATGTTTTACGTGCGACGTGACAAACCTGACAACGCTATACGTATAGCCTGCTTGAATCGGTTCGCTTAGTAAATAGAAAATAGATATATACAAATTCAAGCAGCTTGAAGAATAAAATGTGCGCACGTTTGCTGTCTAAATGATTAAATGATGCTGCCTAAATAAAGTAAAACACCGCAAAAATACAAATACATGTAGGCCTATATATGTAGGTCTGTATATACATATATATATATATATATATATATATATATATATATATATATATATATATATATATATATATATATATATATATATATATATATATATATATATATATATACATAACCGATTTGTGTGTGTGTATGTGTGCTATGTGATATGAATTGGTATTTGTTCATGATAGATTTTACACATGTTTCGCGTATGTATGCATGTCTATACGCTTCAAATATTTTACCCTAATATAGTACACTATTATTATATAGTATACCCCATAAAACATATACGTATAAATGTTATTTGGTAAATATAGTTTCATTATAACCTAAATACATGATGTTTTTACTGTTTCTTATTGGTACACTATTACTTTTTATTAGTAATACATGCACTTTAATTTAATTTGATTTCAAATGAAATATATTTTAGGAGTAAATTTGCCTCATATTTCTTATTTAGAGTCTATAGTCCGTGTATATATTGTTATTAGGATCTTGTGAGTATTGTAACATGTCTCATATTTCAAACAAGATTATCATTAGAGGCTAATTATAAACCTTCAACTCCTAAAAAAAAAAGAATTAAAAGAAAATTATCAAATTTCGCCGAAGGAAACACTGAAAATAGATGTAATTTCTGTAGCAATTGTCCTCGGATTATCTATAGGCATACAGGACATGAAACGAACGTGTTTTTTTTGTTGAAACTAATAAAGTAGGAAATGAAAATCACACATATGACTGATTGAACTAGTGCAACGAATGTAAATTGTTTTTTGAGTACAACAGAAAGTCCATCTGCATCATTTGTCCTTTTCAGTGGCGTACAATCGTTCAGGAGAGGACATATGCTCAGATAATTGAAGGCATTGCGACCCTTATTTATTATTAATTATTTTACTCAATATTTACTCCATATCGTGTAATATACTGAACTTTGTTTCAGAAGTTGAAGTTGAAGTTGTTTCAGTAAATAAGATATTGAAAGTATGAAATTGAAGTATTTTTGTATGTTTTTGTGGCAAACAGTTAGAAGGGACCAATTTCATTTTAGTAAGCAATCGTATACGACTGAGGGAAACTATTAATAAAACCTTAGTCACGATGTTTAACTATGTGGCCGGAAACCCCGCTAAGCAGTTCAATGCGCTGCCGACTGTCTTAGCCCCGTCTTACATAATTGCTCTCTAAGAAAATTGTAGATATACTTATCGCGTTAAGATCGAACCAAGTGCGAGGTATTATTTCAGATGTATTTAGATTTTTTCTATACATTATTCACTCTGACTAGTTACTGTTGACATTTTTTGATATAGGTTGAAAATAATATAATTCCTTCTAAATATTTACAAGTAATTTAAAATGTATAGGCTATTTTTCGAGCTATCTGATGCATCGATTGTTTGATGAATTAACGTCAGCTCTGGATACTTGTTGGACCGATAGTATAGAAAAAGTTCATACTTATGATCATATCTCATAAGTTAGAGATGTTGTGACAAAAATAAAGTTCACGGTAATAGATAACTCCATGAATCGAGTATTGCGAGTGTTGTTTTGTGAACTTTCGTATGGTTCAATATACAATAAGTTATAATGAACTATATAACGACCCATAGCTATAGCCATAGCCCTAGCTATATAACAGCTATAGGTTATATGGGAGTAGACGAATGAGCTAGTGATGAAATGAGAGTACGAAATGATCATGTGAAATGACGTTTACAAAAACGCATGCTTTATTTGGGACTCGAACCCATGCCCAGCGTGACCTCAGTTTCTAACGTAGATACGCAGTCAAAAAATACATTTTTTGTAAAAATGTCACTGTATTTTTAGGTTAGATATGTCAAATCTAGTCAGAAGAAGAGATAAACAAAATGCTATAATTTTCTTAGCAGCTTCGATGTCAGAGTAAGATACGTATTAGCTTCTATTATAGTGTAGGAAAACAATATAAGTGTAATTATAAGAGCCGAGTGAAGACACTATTATCATGAATATATTTTCTTACGAAAACGACTGAAATGATTGATCTGAAATTTAAAATATTTTATATTTCTGGGTAATTCTCATTGGAATATCTATAAAATTTATTTCTCATTCTTCAGGACATTCGTCCTCCATATTTTAAGATTTTTTCACTAATGGTTACCAATCTTCATCTTCACAAAGGAGCATATTCCTCCATCGAAATACTTCTCCATCCAAACATTTCCAACAACGCCACTGGTACCCCTGAAATCCACATCACGTCATACCAATTCAATCACTTCCTTTTGACTTTATTGAACATTGCACAAACCCTCATCAGACAATTAACAACACATACACACACACACACATACACACCTCTCACTCTATTGAAGGGTGGGCTGGGCCACGACTCTCCATGCTCTAGCGTACTTTATACCATAGATTGTTATGCTAATGTTAACTGGTTAACTTGTTCATTATACATTCACGTCGTGTCGCCGCCATTAGCGCCGAGTTATAGAGCGTCCTCAGCGATGATTGGCCCATCTGGTGTAGTATATATATACATATGACTCCAGCTGCATGCTGTATTGTCATTGTCTCCCTCCATGACATCCACAAGGCTTTGATTATTGAAAATGGCGAGTGATAAATAGAGAGAGAGAGATAGAGAGAAAGAGAGAGAATAGAAAACAGGACATATATCTGAGATCAAAACTTATACTATATAGGCCTACTGTTGATTAGGAAATGAAAGAGATGTTAGACGCTTTGTTGATTCAGGTTATAATAGTGAAAGAAAAGGGCTTTTATAACTTTATAATTGTATCATAATATTCGTGTTCGCCACATCCCACTGGGACGACAGATTTTTTTTTCAATTGCAGTTTAAGGGTCTATATATATGTAACATATACCTTATGCCATATATTATTATATGAATATATATATATATATATATATATATATATATATACTTTTAAATATTATAATATAACTCATTTTGAAGCTATACGTAGTTTTTTGCAGATACATTATGTACATTATGTACCAACTATAAGATTATGCATATTATAGACTCCGTATATTTATTATAGCTTAGACCCTACATAAATAATGCTAGAAAATGAATGGCAACACAAAATCGGTTTGCTGGGTTAGTGTATAAGCTATGATTTAATTGGCTACTGAAAAAAAATGTGTTCATCTGTTTGACTTTTTTATATCCTCCATCCCAGAACAGATAAATTGAAATCAATCAACTCAGTTAATACTTATACAGTCTCGTGATAATCTGGTTTTCTAAAAATGCTGAGAGCTGACATTGATTATTATTTTTGAATGTGTCTATAAATTTTCGCTTTTATAGGCGAAAATGTGATAACATTCATATTATATAAAACTACATATCACTATATGTAAGTTACGAATTTTGTACATCGTGTTTTTGAAGAAATATTAGTATTGTGCTTCTGGGCCGAAATGAAGTTCTTAACACGGCATTCGTTCCTGTCTTTAGAACAATTACTTCCATTTTCTATATCTTTAATATGTCTCTCCTGGTCATCTGAATTTGTTGTTCAATACAATATGATCATGTGATCCGGTGGTCGGATCTTGTATCACAAAAATAACCATTGAAAATAAATCATATCCTTTTGAACTTCTAAGGGGATGATCTTTTCAATAATTTGCGGTAATTTTAACCACATTAATACCCATTATATATCATATTTCAAGCACCGCACATGTATTATAGAGTTTCTACCACATAATATCCAAGTTGTTGTTGACCGAAATGTGTCAATGAAGTTATTTCTACACCAGTCGAGTGTCGAATTCGTGTCGACACTTTTGTACTTCGCGTATTGACGATGCGAGAGTGGTATAGCCCTCTCTTTATACACAATGGACTTCTTCTATCACACTCATTGCTTTTCATGCCAAATCTCATTCACACATCTACTCGTTCTCTCTCTCTCTGTATCTTTGTCGCTAGATCTAGTACTACATATCTAGAGCAACAATAACTGGAAATGGAATTCTAAAAGCTTGAGTTCTGGGGTGAAACAAGGTTGTCCTTAATTCAGTCCGTTCTTGGGTCTATATTGTCATTATAAAAACATCAAGTAAATTAATATATCCCACTATACTCTCCCGAGTGAATAAATACAGTTATCTTTATAAAACAAATTCAATTACAATTTTAATATTATATATGTTATGAAAATGCGTGCAGTAAACATTCAAAAGATACTTTTATATAGCTATGAATTGAACTACAAATGTAAGTGAATAATATATTAAAATAAATAAGAAAAGGTGATATAATAATAATGATTTATATATAAAGTAATTTCATATTACATTCAAGATAATTTAGGCTATGGAACTGTTAATAGCGAGATTAAACAAGATGATGATGAATGGACACAAGTTTAAGCTCAACATTCAGATAATTCATGTTTTCCTATATATAGGTCTATCACAGTCATGATGAATCGTCCTTATCATTCGAAATTAAAAATATCATAAACCGGTACTAAAGAAAGTATATTAAAAATCTTTCAAACAACAAACTTTTGTAGTGTTCGCTCATTTCCTCCTGATTTTAGAAGAGTTCAAAGATTTTTGTATACTACATAAAATCTTCAACTTTGAGCAACAGAAGCAGAAACAGTTTGTATTGAACCTATATATTTTTGGATGAAATTTTTGTAATTATGGAATATTTTTCAATCAATTTCTTGAAATTGGAATTGAGTTTACAGCTGTTATATGGGCCTGTGATCTTGAAAATATATTCATAGTTTCGACATAACGGCATAACAGAAGAAAATATGTATTTTTTTCTGTCAAATTTTTTTAAAGCTAAAAAATACTGATACAAATATTAGTGAAAAAAATAATATATTAGAGAAAAAATGTGAATATGATGAATGAAGCGTAATCTAAACTTTAATTTTAAGATTGTAAAAACATGGTCATAAATTAATGAAATGTTTCAATGCTTAGCATATTTCTTCACAGTTGTATTGAGGTATTTTTTTATATAAAATTAATAACATATAGTTTTACATTTTCCTAATGATATATTTGGTATCGAACACACACATATTATCTAACTTTCTTTCCACCGATTCATATATAATCAGAATATAGTATTTTTCAAATATGGAAGGCATACTTTATAAATATATAGAACTATTCATTTGTATACCCCTGGTCTATGTGGTATAGTTGCAACCATATATATTTAACCATCTTCACGCAAAGAAACTTGTCAAAGAGAGTTCATAATATAGATAGTTCACAATCCATTCACTTTCATTTCTCAATTGAATCAATGAGAGCAACCCGATAGTTGTATGAGCTTGTGTGACAAATTAGCCAGATGCCTTTGTGGACATGTCACTTTGAATAATGTAAAAGATAATATTTCAAGATGTTTATAAGAAGTAGAGGTCGTCCTGACGATTGTCTGTCTGCTGCAAGAAAAAGTAGGCCTATGCGGTTTTATTTCATCCAACCTGGACTACACTATTTCATAGCTGCATATGTTTTTGAAATAAATTCTTTTCAAGTTCATTTATCTAAAGGTTAAGTACTTGGATAAAAGTTTTTTTATGAAAAAATCTATATTAATGTGACGTATTAAGACGATGTCAGATTGAAAAGGTATGTGAAAAAGCGATCGAATGAAAGCAATATTTTTCTTTCAATTGTTTTTACTGTAGTAAGTATAGAAACTGTATTGTTTCCTAACCTTATAGTTTCATTATGAAAATGTGATCCGTATGAACAATGGTATGAATTATTGTGCATGGCAACATAACACTATATACAAAATATTATCACCAGAATAAAATCGATATGATCAATGTTAGTATACATTTTACGAACAAAACAGAAATTTACAAAATAATTTTCGAATATAATCTATACTCTGATTTTGCATTATTACCTAACATAATTATAACATAAAATGAAATAATAACATTAAATATAGGATTAAATAAACGATAAACCTATTGGTCTCATACTAATATATTTATATATTAGATAGTGAGGGTGGATTCAGTTCTTAATTTGAACGTGAACTTTGAAAGGAGTGGTCGTGGCTTGTCATTGTAGGTCTATAACTTATATTTATGTATGACTGAGGAAAACCAAGAACCTATACACGTCTTGTACGAAAGTTTATAGAAACCATGCAGTCGTAAGTGAATTAATATACGATCAAGCATGGTCAACATCACGTGCAATGATAGATGGATTTGACATTCAATTTATTTTGAATTGATTGTGAATAAATAGAATTGGTTTCAAGTGTTCAGATATTCATTTGATCTATTGTATACTTATACACCATAATAATCATAATATGAAATGTAAGTTATAACTAGTTCTTTCAATGCGGGCGTCCTGCCATTTGTACTAATATAAATTATATTGAACTTTTGGAAATGTAATATTAAAAAAGCATTACTATAACTTTTACAAGACTCTGTGAATTCGTGTGCAAAATTAAATAAGTTTCGATTTGAAAAAAGTTATAAATATATAGTGTAGGCCTATAGTGTTTAAAAATATTATTATCTTGAAATTTCAATTTACTATCTTGATGATTTCATATATTAACATTTTAAATAAATATTAATACAGAAATGTAACAATTTTTATGGAATTGAAAACCGAGCATGATTGACTCACCATTAAAAATCATAAAAATATATTCATATCACTTGATTTTTGACGATTTTTGAAGAGTCGACTGAAAGCTGAAAGTTCAAGCTGAATTGGTTTGTATGAAATTGTAAGCCAGCGACGCATTACTCTTTATTATACATTATACTTCATCCATACTTTATATTTCACTATACTTACCCAATATCATAATAAAAACAAGAACAATGGGTACAAATGAGAACAAATAAGAATTCAAGAAGAAGGTAGAGAAAAATTATCTATAGATAATGAGAACATTGAAGAATTTTCCTCCCCAATGCGAATGTTTGCTTTGTTGACTTTTCCTGAAATTATTATACCGTAAGATTTATTGTTTGTTAAAAGAGTTATATTGTTATTATTATTCTTTGGGCTGGTACGATCACCCATATGTTGCCTCGTCCGAACGATATCTCACCTTTCATCCTTTTTCTTCATAATTAAATGGTCGTTACACTCAACTGACTTCACTTCCAAAACCGATCCAACAGTTACACAATTGTTATGCATTTCAACCCTCCCCTAACACCACGATGACGTAATTTTGCTTATTCCCGACATGTGTCCCCCTGAATGGTTAGTTATATTTCGATGGCCTCTCAACCACTGTAACTTCCATCCCTATTCCCTATTCACTCCTGTAACTCCTCCAGGAGTTAACTTCTCAAGGGCCCGCTAGCAATACACACACAATGGCGTTCAAGTCAAGGGGATCTGTGCTACAGATAACGAGACAATATGCCGCAAGCGAATTATTAACAAGAGTTTAAACTCAACTGTGTGAAAACTTGAAATTATATTGTATTGTTCGCATCAGATTATTATAACGGACTGAGACCTGAAGGGTGATCTAGTACAAATTTGTGTCGTCCGAAATGTGAAATTCCTCTTCAACGTAAAGATAATTAATAATATTTACAAAATATGTAAGTGATTAACAATTTATCCTAGTTGGTGAATTAATATAAATAGTAGCAAGCAATACTAACTATAAGGGTGTTCAATATATAGCTCCAATATAGCATATTGTCGTGAATAATGAAAACAAGTATGGTAGGCCTATGCCTTGACTAAAAAAAGATAACAGTAGAAAACCGAGTTTTCTTACTTTCAAATTTTAAACGAGGACAAATTTTAAGTCTTTGAAACTCTTTTTTGGTTGTAGCATCAATGCATGCAACAATGAACACCAATTGGTACGATTCCTTATTGCCTCTATTGTTGCTTTTGCATATTACGTATACATATACGTCATGCATATTACATAAATCATCTATTTTACTGCGCGAATTGGGATCTAGACGATTTCTATCATGATAAAGTCTTCGATATAAATAAAAATATATATTTTTTAAAATCTATTCTATAATTGAACAAACGAAATTGGATTGATTATTATCAGTAACAACTGTAACATAACTACGCAAATTAACATAATTGGATATTATTGTCATTTATTAATATGGATAAAAAGATATGGGGTCCAACTGAATGGTTAAAAAATATGTTTATATATTAAATTCTATATTGTATTTATAATTAGACGAGCTTTAGCGAGGATTCAATTTGACATATTGAAAAAAATTGGTGTTCGTTTTTTTTATGTTTTTTTGTCGGTTCGCCACAGGTCAAACGGCTACAGCTATCAACTTCAAACTTTTTTTCAATATGGTTCCTCATCTAACTTAGATCTGTATAGTTTTGTGGCATTATCGGGTGGTAACTTTTTTTTTATGAATTTTAGAAATTTCAAAAATACCCATTAGAATCCCATGGCGGGAAAAAAAAATCCCAAGAAAATGAAATTTTGCGTGAAGTTGAATTACATTTTGATACACATTTCTAAAAAATTTCAGCTTGATCGGGTGAGCCATTTTGAAGAAAAAAATAAAATGTGCTAAATTGGTACCACTCGAAGCAGTTTTTACCCATTTGTTCCCATACTATTACTATCCGCTCGTCTAACAACGCATATGGCGTTTTCCTAGTATATTCTAACACATGTTCTGATATACTTGATGAATTATATATATGGGAGAAAAACAACTAATGTTTCTTTTAATCCTGTTTTTGTACTTCATCAGAATAAATTGAACACGAAATGATGTTTTACCATACTGTAATCAAATAGTTAATTTTGTCCATGGAGTTCTAACATATATACCTGAAGGGTTCATCTCTCCTTCATTTTACAGCATGACTTCTAGGACGGAAATCGAGGTGTGACAACTACCCCTATAAGGGCTATAAAGGTTGTCACCTCGTAGAAACTGTGTGTTCGTATCCAGGAAATAACATCCAGATTGCATCATTATCGTAACCCACCACAGCCGACTCGATCAGTTCTGTCAAGAAGACCGTACATACATCCCACCACAGCCTCCTCGATCACTTCAATCAAGGAGGCTGTGAATATCAGTCGTCGCTGGGTTAATTGATGGCATGATGGCGCTGGTATATCCTGTAGCCAATAGGAATTGAGACCACATCATCAATATATAGATTAGAAAACAAACTGTCGCTGATCGAAATCAGACTTCATACGTTCGAATGAAATTCTCTCTTTTGTTCATTTACATCTGCTCGGTTTTCACTCGAATTTCATATATCTTGATTACGAAACAACCCTATTATTATTATATAGGCCTATAAAATGATAATAAAATCTTCATAGTACAACATTCATAAAGGTTTGTATGAATAGTTTATAAAATGGTGATCGATCATTTTGAATCAACAGTGTGAGGTTATGTAGTGCTCCTTATGATCAAGGTTAGTTAACGGATTTATTTACTAACCTTGCCTAACCTGTAACTAACCTTGTAATACAATTTAGTGCTTAGATATTCTAATAATTGTTGAAAAAAGCAAATAAATTAATAACTAATATCTTAGACAACTGACAATATCTCCGATCCACGGGGCCCTGTATAACCATGACGTTTTACAAGTGCTATACGTCACCGTGTAATGAGAAGATTGAAGCATCCATCAAGCAAGTGTCACTATACATGCAGCCAAATACATTACTATATATACCTAAGGTGCATGCAGCTATCAGGAAGTGAAGAAAGGAAACGTTATATCTGACAATACTCAGCACTGTTTTTTTTATCATCATTTATAATGGTGCTAAACGACCCACCAACAGCTAGGTGAGATGGGGACACGAATGAGCAGTTTATAATGAAACTATGAAAGATGATATGATATGTGAAAATACGTTTTATAAAACCCAGCCTTATGCAGGATTCAAATCCACACCCAATGTGACTTCTGTTTCTAAAGCGGTAGGTACCTTAGTTGACTGAGCTACAGGCGACACTCAACACTTGTATATGATAGATATAGTGAGTTGAAGTTATAAGTAGCAAGATGGTGCAAAATCACATAGACCATTTCGTATTTCGATTTTTGTCCAGAAACGGTTGGCTGCATATCTTCAGTGGACTTTTTGTAAAGCGTCATATTTAGCTGTCAATATTTTTTGTGAATGTAAATCAGAAGGGCTAAAAGTCAGAGGTGAAAATTTAATATATTTTCTTAAATATATTCAAGCTTTATATCATATGGAAAAGCAACCAGATGATATAAAATGAATAAATAAAAACAAACCTCTTGATCAATTTCTTTTATTTGAACACCCACAAAAAGATAGTTGTAATCTTTGTTATTGCAATCTTAATATCTCCTACAAAGAAATACAAACACAAGTTTTTCTTGTATAATATTCTATCACCACTAATGCTATCTTGTGCGGATCGCGAATGTTGGAGCAAGGGGGCCCAAAGCTAGCAAGCATCAATCAAAATGAACGAGAACAAGTCGAGTACTTGGTGGAGTGGCCCCTCGACTCGAATCTGAAGCCCCTGCAAGAAGTGGTGGCACGTGATGCTAGCGAACCAGTCAGAGAGAGAGAGAGAGTCAGAGTGGAGAGCCTGTCAGATCTCTATCAAACAGGCTACGAACAGACATAAGGCCAAAGTGCTGGACAGGGGTGGAGAAACATGGATATTAATTGTTCGAGAAATAACTTTGTGATCAATTTTTTCATGATGAGTTGAACGAACTCTTAAACAGCGTTTGACGAATAATAGGAATGCGTTATGATTGAGCTAATTTTTTTCAAGATAGAAAAATATCTATAACAACAAGACAATCTGCTAATCATAGCTTCATCAATGGATGTATTATTCTTAATACCTATACTCTATACTATCTATAAATCGATCAAAGATGAATTATAGAAGGCTTATATCATACCATAGAGAAGTAACCATCTCTATGATCATACACACACACAAATTTCACAGTAATACCAACATAACTCAAGCATATTGTTTGCCATGGAACGCACTTCTTATCCATTTTATGTCTACTGTTACTATAGCTATTTTAAAGTTCTTATTTTATACTATCATTTACTGTTTTTTCACTATATAACTTCATCGTGCACTGTCGAACAAAAACGAACATATATAATCTATGTCGTGGGTCATCCATGTCACTTATCTACTTAAAATCTGCCCATCTCAAGAAACACGGCACCTCCACCATTATTAATAGATCCCTTCCTGTTGGTACCCGCACTACCAACGTATAGGTGTGACTCTAATTTGGAGTTTAAATAGGGCATCACCATAGTTACCGATGCTATTTGGTTTCACTAACTCCCAGGAGAAGACTAACTATGACTAACTATGGCCTTGGTCAATAGTATTCATTTTCTACAAATCATTTCGCTGAGATTTAATACAGAAAAATAAATGGCAGAATATTAAGTTGGCACATTCAACCGAGAATTATAAGACTATGGAGTTATAGTAAATAAATATATATATTTAATATATATATATATATATATATATATATATATATATATATATATATATATATATATATATACATATATATATATATATATATATATATATATATATATATATATATATATATATATATATATATATATATATATATACTCAACTCACAGACGCTAAATACCATCTGCATGTCCATCTCATACGATAAAGTTGAAGATCAATCATATCGAAATAATCATCGAAATACAATATTAAAATAATACTGCGTTTGTAATTTTAACTACCCCTGCATCTCTGATAGATCTCATTTTGCTTCAAACACAGATCGCTTAGTTTGTATTATTATTTGACAGAATATTGACACGTTTTCGGTAACGTCTCATTGCTACACGATTTGTTCTATCGCGTATTCTCTATAACTCGTCATTATTTCCTCATTATTATCAAGTCATTCGCCGTGACAATTACGAGATAATGACGCGTCACCTCGATTCAGCCCCGAGGTTCACCAATTAAGGAAACTGCGGAATAGATTTACTTAGCTTGAGGATAAGAACTAATTGCTAGATAATTAGGTTTTATATCTCTTAGCTTGTGTATATACACGTTCAGCTAACAAGGTATTTAATGATTGAGAAACAGGCCCAAGTTAGGCTACTTGTTAAAAGAAAATGTCAAAACAAATATTAAATTGTATATTATTATATTTGTTTTCTTTCATTTGTGTCAGGTGAAGAGTAACATAACTTATGTGAATGTAATTACTGTATACTTGTTACGCCCTTTTACATAATGACCATCGATACATAAATATACAATAGATGTTTTTGAGCAATGCTGTCTTTTTTTACTATAAAGCTTGTGCTATAGTTTGAACTCGTCATAACACGTGTTGGAGAATTAATTAAATGTTAATTGTTTAAATCAGCAAAAACATGTCTTCTTTTTTCCTAAAAAGTATAGGCCTATAGGAACATTGTTCGTTCTTAAAATGTTCTGGTTTCAAGATAAGATAGGCCTAAATATTTTTAAAATGCAATAATAATATTTTCAATTGTATCTATCCACTGGAAATAAATTTGGAGACAATTTAAGAGCATTCGAAGACCATGCAATGTACAGAGAAAGTAAATCGTGGAACAGAGATATATTAGAGAAACGGGCAAGAAGTAATGTGGCACAATCTATGATTGTAAAATGATATTACATCAAATTCATTCATAATGTTTAATTATTCACGAAATAAGATTATACAGAAGAAAGTTAAGCCAATGTATTTTTATATTCATGATTTTATTTTCATGTTTCCTTGGTAAACCTATGAATCCTGTCAGCCTAATATGGTGCTAAACGATCCCATCAACATCCATGCTGTTCGCCATGCCATGCCATTGATCATAATATATTCTTCATTCCAACAATTCCATTAGATTCATAAAACTTCCAGTTGACATTTTATAAGTTGATGGTCAATACAATTTATTTCAATATATTAAAAAAAATTAAAACATCGCAAAATAATGACACTAATAATTTCTAAGGGGACTGAATGGATTGATAATACAAGTGCTTGAAGACCCGATCGCCGTCGCTTGGCGTAGCGGGGAGGTGGAGGCAGCAGTAGCGGTAAGAAGCGATAAATCAACACTGGCAAATGAAATTCAAGAATACTATCTACTAAAACATACCAATTTTAATAAATGTATAAAATAAACAAAAATTTGAAAAATATATTTCTTTAAATAGAAAAAATGCTACTTATACATATATATATATATATATATATAGAAGTTATATATAATTATATATATATATATATATATATATATATATATATATATATATATATATATATATACATACATTCCTAAATAATTCTGAGAAGAAATGTACGTTTTTGAACACGATGGGAGTTGACAATCGTTTATATTTTCTAATATAAAATAACAAAAGATGAAAAATAATACCGTAACATTTTTTATCTAATTTGATTATATGAGAGAAACAAAAATATAGAGGTTCACAATCACGGCAAGAAAGGCAAATAAACAGTTTGTTTCGATTACTTTTTTTTTGAATTGCACGAAGGTGTACACTTTACTCAAAACTAATAACAATTTCAGAATACTTATTTTATTTAAGCAGCTCTCGTTGACGCATCTACCGTTTCTATCTATCTACCGTTTCTTTGTAATTCAAAGTCAACAGTGAATTATATATAAATATAAACAGCATCCACTCAAGAATACTGTGTAAGATATACGGATTCGAATTGTTGAACCAAATAGAAAAACACGTTATTATTTATGAACAAACAATCAACTTCAGAGTACTGTCGTCATTTTTGTAAATTACCTCCATTCATAGGTCCAATACACATTTCGACTAACACATCTTACACTTATAATTGGGCTCAAACTTCTTCTATAATTCTCATTCTCGACCAAACAAACAAGTCTTAACTTGATTATAAGATCTTTACATCCTCAATGAGTGTGCAGACATTTCAAAGTTAATGCTATTATAAAAATGCTCAACGATTTCAGAGGCTGATTACTTTATTCCAAACTGTCTTTCATTCACTAAAGCTCTATCACAATAATACTTCAAATATACTCGCACATATACTATACCTATAACATAGTCTTACGTATAAAAAAACAACTAAATTCAGTATTTATCTTTGAATTGACAGGAGCTTTTCGCTGCATTATATAGCTTAAGAAAAAAAAAATGAAATCGGTTTATTAAAGATTTACTATTGTTTGATTGGCAGATGTATGGCTTAAGTCTATCGACTCACACAATGATATAGTGTAATTCATACCTATTGAAGAATTAAAATCATTTCATTTGATAAATATATATGTACAAGATAAAGATCTAGACATTGTAACTGTCAAAAGTGACACCTCGACGTGGTGTAGAATGTTGGAAGTGTAAATTCCCAGGACACGATTCTAATCGTATGTTTGCCATGAAACTATAAACCTGATAAATCCATAGCATTACACTTTAAAATACAAGTTGTAGATGAGTGTATTGAAACTATAAGCTTGAGTTAACTCTGAATTGAATGAATTACGTTTCGTTTATATATAATTATAGAACTATAAATCAATATACTGGAGGGTTGCTAAAATGTAAGAAATATATATATATTACATTATATAATTCTGAGACTAATTAATTGATAAAAATTTGGAAAGAAAATTAACAGTGAAAAAGAATAAGTAGATGAAAATTATAAAAGGAAGAAATCACACAATATGTATTCTCTTTGGATCGATCTTACATCTTGATCTTCCATCTAGGGGGCAATGTTGTACCATAGACTATGCCTATAGTGGTGCCACAGTGACAAGATCAATTTTAGGGCGAATAGAAAGAGTTTCTTTAATTCTTTTCGTATAGCTAGAAAGAATTTTCACGAGTAACTATAAGAACTCGGATAGCCATACTGCCTAACATTATATAACGACCTTTTCCATTGTGGAACAATTTTGAGAAAAGCTCCCTTTCATATCATCTATCATCAACAGATTTGTGATTATTTATATCATCAATCAATATCATTAACAGGATTGTTGGACCACAACTGTGTGTATGGCAGTGGTAATTCTAGAGATATTCCATAGCATACCAATTTAATGTAATTTGAATTATTTGAATTATATGGTGTTAAACATTCCGTGTTGAACATATTTCAAACATTGCAGTCACATCATTAGCTGAACAATAATATAGATCTATTCAACAACAACAGAAATAATGATTCTCCTTCGAATCATAACCGAAATCAAAATGAAATTGAGAAAAATATGCGTATATAAGCCTATATTCAAATATATATAGCCTATATGTAAGCCTATAGAGTTATCAATTACTTTTATAGACGATGTCTTTCATATCTTTCAATAATTGAGAATAGATTAATAACAACTGCTGTTACACAGTGATTATAATAGTGCATGGTATATATATATATATATATAGCTATATATATATATATATATATATATATATATATATATATATATATATATATATATATATATATATATATATATATATATGTGTGTGTGTGTGTGTGTGTGTGTGGTTATAAACTGCCTGATTAAAATAATGTTCATTGAATATAGTCTGATATATGCCTATTCAAGGGCCTGCCAATATTTTCCGTCATTATTCATCTGATTCACTGTCAAAATATAACAAATCTTATTCTTGATTTTCAAGATATCAATATTCAAATTATATACAAATTAAGTGATATCCATTAACTGAATGAAGGTTTACAAACAGGATCATAATTAGTTACATTTAGACATTCTCATGATTGCTCTACCTTTCGTTCCATTTGTTTATCCATTAGTTCTACCAATGATCAACGAAACGTATCGCCTTAGTGAGTGCGAGGAAGATGGAACATGTCACCTGTGTGAGTGAGAGAAGGACAGAACATGTCGTCTATGTAAGAGCAAGAAAGAGACAAGAGCTGTCAGTGTCAAATCCTACTGGATGACAGGATGACGTGACAGAGTAAGGATTGTCTTCAAGATTAACAGATTAGTTCAACCTACAAGGTGCTCTTTTTTGTCGTGGTTATAAATGTGCATTAGCATTCAGTATTAACATTGTTATTCTTTGTGGTACGGTATTAAAAAAAGATTTTTAGTTTATTTCTATTATCATCATTTGATTAAAAGTCGAAATTAATAAGTTCTAGTTATATTATATATATATATATATATATATATATATATATATATATATATATATATATATATATATATATGTGTGTGTGTGTGTGTGTGCTTTTGGTTACAGAGAAAAAAATTATTGTTATCTCACCTTCATTCATGAGGCAATTGAGGCAATTTATAGTAACTAGATATGAGATATGAGAGTCGATTTGGCGAAATTACAGTTGTTTGGTTGTATAGCTTTCAAATGGTATGAAGATATCAAAAATTATTCTAATATGGAGGACTCACAGATTTTTTCATTACCTTCAAAACGGGCTTAGTGAAACTATTCAACTTATATCAAATATAATTTTCACATGTATACAGCTGAAGCAACATGTGATTCACCTGTGAAAATGCTGGAATCCAAGGTAAATCATTTTATCTCAGATCATTTTGAAGGTGTTGAAAATATCTGTGCTTCTCCCTACTGGGATTTTGTGATATATTAACGTTCGAACGACATCACAAATAAAAACAATTATTTTGCTAAATCGACTCCCATTGCGCTCTTAAATTGATTAATATAATACTATAATGGAATCAGTATACTGTAACAGCTTTTGATATACAATAATTTATACTTGACGCATATATAATATATAACTTATATATGGATATAAAACGATATTCAAGATTTTATATTTTACACACACACACACACATATATATATATATATATATATATATATATATATATATATATATATATATATATATATATATATATATATATACACATACACATTCTTCATTTTATACTGTTTAATTTCTAAGGAAACGAAATTCTCTGTTTGTTGTTTCCTCTCTGATGTGTGACTTACAAATCGTCAACATTATATTCTTGAAGTCATATTCATATCCACTCATATTGAGCGTAAATAAACGATACAATTAAATACTTGTCTGTTATGTTGACCCTAACAAATGTAACTGCATTATTAAAGTGCATCCGTTATCAAATTGATTTCACCTCTTCAACGTCATTTTCTTGTCATCGTCCAAAGATAAGTATAGGCATAAACTTGCTGTCACATAAAATTTTTCTTCTGAAAATTGAATTAAAACTTAAAAGTAAATCTGTATTCATGTTTTATCGATAGTTTTATCATAGCGTATGTCTGCTATAGTTTAGTACGTATAATGCCAGTTAATTTTCTCCGTGATGCATTTTATTGTAGTTTGATCGACCACTTTATGTGACCACCAGTGTATACGTTTTCTATGCTCTTATGCACATACAATGTCCTGATAAATATTCAGTCCAATAACTCAATCCGATCCACGTCTATGTGAATCTCAACTCAATGTGAAGAAAATAGAAGGAAGAAGAACAATAATTGAATTACGTATATACTCTAGGGCAGACTTTCAACTTCCTCTCTCTATATATTCTTTCCTTTTATATCTACTTTGGCCAACTGAATTATCTCGCCACTTTATGTCGAGTTGTTGTGGAATACTTTTGAATAGAGGACTTTGTATTTATAGAATTGGATGGATTACTATCAACACAAGGGATAGAAAGGAATATATAGTAACTATACACTATGTAATATAATATCATAGTAAAATCGCCCTTGTGGTGCCCCGTCCAAACGATCCTATACCCTTCATCTTTAGCCCTGATTGGGGAACAATGATGTTGTGAGTTTTTTTGTTAATAAACGAATATTAATAATGAGCGACAGTAATATACATTTATCAAACTGAGAATTTAACCCATTTTGATATATAGTATTGGTATAATATCTATGCATATTATGATGAGGGCGTGATAATGACTGATAATTTGAATAACTGTAGGCCTATATTGACACATCACTATGATTTTTTTTCGGAGAATTGAGAATTCTATAGTTTTAAGTTGTGAAAAATGTTTCATGGAGATAAGATGATGGACTATAAATAGAGATGTATAGTGAAGCTACGATGACTGTTGAAGATTGGACAATTTCAATTTAATTCGTTGAAAATCAACTCTTTGTAAACATGTTGACATTTTCACATTCAACTTGGTCATTTTTTTTACGTGTAGCTTCTTCCCCATGAACTATAATAAAACATAGAATACAGAATCAGACTGAGTTATTTACCTGTCAAGGGTCTCTATAAAACATTCCCCCAAACAAATCAACAATAAATGATCCAAAACTCCAACAGATTTATATTCAAAGTAGAGGAGATTCAAGCAGCCGAAAGAAGATCAACCATGAATCTGGAAACAATCAAAACCAAATCCGTATCGAGCGAGCATTCAACCACCCGTGTTGTCGAAATACAATATACACAGCTCTCACAAAGTTTAGATTGTTTCCGAGACACGAGAATTGTTTCAAATGTTTCAAATGTTTCAACACCAGATTCAATATTTACGTCAAACTTTTGAAATCCAAGAGACGTTTTCATCAATCAACTGTACAAGTTCAGTGTATTTGTATTCCCTAAAGAATTGAATACTTTTGTTTTAGAAAAATAGAACTCTATAGACATGAACATGGTATTGTGTAGCTTTAAAAAAGGGATAAAATGGAATAGATGAATTCGTATGAAATGCAATAAATGAGAGTGGTATTTATGGACTCCCCATCTAGAAAATACTTTTATATTTGTTTTGGAAATGTGCAGTAAAAAGTGACAATTAAGTTTGTCATCATAGAAAAAAACTTCATTAACATTTAAAGATAATGGGGAAAACCTGTACTATGTGTGTATATCGCTTATATGTTACATTATTAAGGAATAATCGATTAAAATGTTACTTTTTCAACAAATCGAGATAGAAATGATAAATTATATGCCTTTATATACCGCTTACCAAGCCTCGTGAAATAATGCATAGCTTTTTAATTATTTCCATTTGGAATGATGTTTAATACTATAATCATTTTTGTTTCAAAAGCCATTTTTAATTATAGTAAATATAGCCCTATAAAAATCCAAGTTTTACGTGACTGTATATAGTACTGAATTGTTTACAATTTAATAAAAAATACACATTAAAAAAATGTCATGGTTATATACCATGTAGGCCCTAAATAAATAATTTTCTGATTTTTCGGTAGAGTATTGATCAGTCCTTTTCTCCTTCTCATCTCAAATCTTTTGAATAAAAATTAATTACACAATGATACTTATATTGGATGCTTATAATTTACTTATAATATCTAGGAATTTAGGAATTGAAATCTTTTTAAATGTAATACACAGTTATTAGCTTTGATAATGTTACAATCTTGACTTTTGATATAAGTCATTCAGGCCTACCAAAACAGACCATAAATGCGACGCGCCTCTAAACCATTTAACATTCAATTCAAGAGTGTTTCAAATTATTACTTCAATCTTCAATATTCGACCGTCCGAGATTTCCCAGCTTCTTATTGAAGTAATTATAGGGTTTCTCTCATTTACCTCCACTTTGACACAATTCCCTCTCCTGTGACGCTGCATCTCTCTCTCCCTCTCTCTCTCTCTCTCATTCTTCTCTATTCCTAACACTCTATCTCTGTCTCAGTTTGCTTTACCCGCGTTATAAGAGACGGCTTCCAGTTCCAGCTTGACGTTTGCAATTATTGGAATTGTATAATCCGACATTGTTGAGAGAGACCAAGGGGATGAGGGTGGATGTAAGGGTAGGGGAGTATTTAGGGGCGCAGGATATTTATATGGAAGCGTAGAACATCGCCATACTTGGCAGTAAACGTCGGGTGAGGGCGAAAGAAATAGATTTTTTATGTATGTTATCGCTAGGAAATCGTCATAAATGTTGTTTGATATGAACGAGAAGTAATGGATATATTGAAAATATCTATTTGCATAATGGCCAGTTATTGATTTTTCTCGAAAACGGCAGAAGGGATTGATTTGAAACTCAAACCAACTGTTTACAACAGTAATTTGAATAAATTTTAAATATTCAATATTTCGAAATATAATTTCGAAATTATTTACCGATTCGTTATTCTCATCGTTCATTCAATATTTCAAACGTATTTGTTAACTATATATATTTGAGAAAATTTTACTTTAAACTTATTGGTCTACAGCTTAATGCTGGTAGATAAAGATGGTTTCTATATGCTTATATGGAACAAGCACAAAAAAACACAAGTTCTACCAGTTTATATGTACGAAATGTTATCTTCCATCAGGCTTATGTATGGAAAATTCAAAATATTGTTCGATAGTTATAATATATGAAGTGTTCTGACATGTTTGTAGATATATGTAACTAGGACTGATCACTGAATGATGTTATGTAGGTATATGAAGATTTAATGTTGCAGTAAAGAAAGATGAACAAATCGAAAATAAATATTAACGTTTCCATATTAAATAATACCCAAATCTAAAGACATTGTTGATACTACACTCCACAGTACATACTACAGTATGTAACATTTTGTTAGGAAAATTAAACTTCTTTCCTTCAGGTTTAAATATATAAATAGGAGAATAAAGTAAGAAAAAATAGAAATGGGAAAGTTATGGAAAAATGAAAACATGATAATTAGAAACCCACGGGCATCTTACCATAAGATTTATTTTTGAAATTATATGAAATACATGTTATTGTTTAAGGAATTTCCTATGCTAACTGACCTATGTACACATTTTGCTCATCAATCACATTTAGGAACAAATATATTAAAATTTTAAAACCCAATTGCTTTTTGAAAAGAAAAGAAACGAACCATTGGATTTTTGACAAAATAGAAGTATCAATGTATCACTTTACAACAAAAATTATCAGAAATTATAATACTCCGGCATGAAATCAATCAAATTGTATATAATAATCCGGGACTTCCGTAATCTCCTGTATATATAGCCCTATAATGTCTTTCAATGTCTTGTTAGTACTGGATACTGCAAGATTGAGGGGTAGGTGAAGGGGGGGAGAAGGGGGGGGGGGTATAATGATAGCTCGTTTTTAAGGTGTGTCCTATAAAAGTTGTTATTGTAATCCATGGACCAATGAAAATGTCGAATACAAGGGGGGAGACATGCAACAATGACAGGAGGAGGGGCCTAATCCAGGGCAATTGTGTGTCACCCTCTTACGCATGACGTAATATTGTGCGTGTTACGCAGCTTGCTGGAGAGCTTCGTTTGTCATCAGTACACGATCGACGATAACTGCTAGATTACATTCAAATTGGGTTATCACTCTTTGAAAGATGGGAATAATTCTTATAATTCATACACATATAGCCCCTATGTAGCATACTTGAAATCGTCAAGCGACATTTATTCAAATAATTTCAACACTCCGTTATCATATGATATTGCCGAAACAATAGAAATTAAATTGCAAATCTTGAACTATATGGTAGGCCCATATAGTATATATTTTATAGTAGGCCTATATATGGTATATTTCGGTGGAGTCAATTTACTGATTTTTTTTCTCCCATTTTCTGTAGCGATTTTTATTTGGGCTATATTGGTTCGAATAATTGTATTCACAAATTACACAATAGTGACTGAGCACTCAGACTCAGACTATTCGTGAGAATTTTTAATATCAAAACAAAATTATCCTCTCTTGTGCTCAGTTATTTATATATCCAGTTATTTCCTACTGTGTACTATTTCCTACTGTGTTGTTTCCTGTTGTATTGCATACAAATTCAAGTGGCGTAATGTAGGTGTCAAAATGCAAGTGTTATAAAGTTGACCTTCTGATTCAGTCAGCGAATGCTTTGAGTTAGAAACTGAAAAAAGACAAACGTGGTTTCGAGTCCCGCATAAGGCATGCGTTTTTGTGAAAATCATTCATGGATCACCCATTCATTTAAGAAAACTCAAATTTGAGAAAACATTATTCTGGAAGGTGATTACGTATTCAATGTGATGTGATCAAGCAAATTAAAAATTTCAAAAGAGCAAAAAATAAGATACTAAAATGAAATAATGTTTACATGTTTTTCAATATGACTGTACACCCCTGCATTTTGTAGTGATTAAAGAACTATTAAATGTATTATTTACTATTATGCCATGATTGAATTAAATGAAACCGTTGCAATAGAGACCGGCTGGACATTTTTCTTTGCAATCTACTTTGTTAAAATTTGGGACCGTCCTTAAGGCTGTTGTAAGGCTATTGTGAACGAAATATATTGAAACTGTTTCATGTCGAACTAGATCGAACTATTCAAAAGCCTTGTTTGTTCACCTTTAATATATAGATTTAAATATATATATATATATATATATATATATATATATATATATATATATATATATATATATATACACTTCTGAAAAACTATCGATTTGTGTTTCATATAGCCACATCATTGTATAAAGCTTGAAGTAAATCAGATTTCATTAAACTTTTTTCAATTTTATTTTTCCATTGTTTTTATATCAATACATTTTTGAATAAATATTCCGTATGAAAATGAAATCTGTTGTCCATACATCAAATCATAATTTGTTATACTTCCAGTCTACTTGGCTGTACAGCATGCCAGCATAACAGCATGCTAAAATTTTGGCAGTTGGTTTAAAAATTACACCAAATGATGACAATGATGACACTTGATATAAGCCTACGTAAACCTTAAAGGACATCACAATATCTGAATTAGTTTTTGATGAATGATAACGATATTTAGGCATATTTCTATAATTTCATAGGAAAGCGAGAAATCGTCATCTAAACTTCAGAAATTATAATTAATATTTTGGTTCTGCAAAGATTATGAGTCATGACGTAAGCACTACAGCTTCTCTTTAGAAGCATAAACATAATCGAGTAATGTCTACGTCACGACTCTGAAAAAAAGACACAATATGTTATTATAATATCTGCAATTGATATGATGATTTTTAGTTTCCTCTAAAATTAGGGAAATGCATCGTCATTATTTATTACAATTCAGTTTCAGGGTTGTGATGTCCTTTAAAACCACCCAAACACGGTGAGTTTTTTTAAACTCCAGCTTTTGATGTTTTTTTTCCATCTTCACTCATTATGAAAGGCGTTTTCAAAATTTGATTTCGCACATGTGCATGGCCAACTTCACGGGGGTTCTACATTCAGCTAAATTTAGGCCTTTGTATGCGTAATTATACGGTTTAATACAAACCGAAATATAATACCGTAATAAAAACCGTTATGTTGAGAGAAGGTTTAATTGAAATGTTCAGATAACTTCACATAATAGCAAATAGAAAACGTATAGGCCCTACATATCTGCAAGTAAAAAGCTAATAATCTTTTTTTATGTTTGTCGTGCAACTTAAAAGTTTAAGCTTACTATTGGTTCACACATACACATCATGTATGCCTAATTATGTAATGTTAAAAACCCTTTAAGAACTGATTGGAACAAATTGAAAAATATAAAAGCCACGACAGTTTACAAAATCATTTGATATATAATGTTTATTTGAACATTTGAGGATACAAACAATCTTCAAAAAGGTGCTCAATTTTTACTTCTATTTTGATATTACTAAAATATTACATGCAGGAAGAAAAAGCTTCAATTTATAATAAATCTTATAATCTTGAATCTGCATATAATCCCACACATTTTGTATTTTGCTGCTAAAATCAAAATAGAAACCTGATATAAAAAAACGCCTGATTGATTTGTGATGATATTTATTTTAATTCGAATAATTTTTCCATATACTTAGGCTTATGTTGGAAAAATTTCCTCAATATATTTCCTATTTATTTGCGATTGGTAAATATATTAATCCGCTTTACAATCTCAAGCCATGTTCAAACCACGTGCTGTTCTCATTTCCTAGTACCCCTGGCGCTACCTCTAGAGTGGTTTTTGTACTACACTAAGGTACAGCGGGATGCCGCGTCTGCAGGCGAACTGATCTATTTTTCACAATGAGAATGTTATTTCATTACTAAAGTAGGCATTTCATTTAGCATATTCAGTGGTCTTACTTGCTATATTTTTCACGATAAGAATACGATCGTAGAGCCATTGAGCCATTGTATCACAATTATTCAATTAATAAATGTATTATGTCGTGAGAAATTTAATTTACATAATTTTGTAGACATTTTTCATTCGAAAATAATTTTATATGTGATTTCAATATAATATTATATCATTTGATTTTAATAATTGTTTTGAATTAAAGTTTTTATTTCTATCACTTTCTTTATTTTATATACTGATTTATGAATCTACACCAAGAAAAATATGAAAAAAAAGAAGAGAGAATTCTATATAGGCTACTGAATAGGTTGGTGTGCTTATTGCATCCATTGGGTATGTAGTTCGGACTGCATTTAGAATTTAACGCTTATTGTTTATTTGAAGTTTGAACATTATCTCAAAATTTAATTAAAATAGAATCGTTTTTTGAAAATCACCAAAAAGCTATCAAATCGCAAAGTCGCAATTTAGTTCAGAAAAGAGAAAAACGATTTATTCGAACATTCATCCCAATTCCCTGAACAAAACATTTATTCACAATTCAACGAATTCTCTCGCTAAATATTATTTTCGTGGGAGCCCGAGGGCAAAAAGCTAGAAACATCAGAAGAGTAGATAAATATAAAACACTATTACAAAATCACGATCCTCTTTGTCTTCAGTAGATATTCTACATAGCAAATCTCTCGACCATATCATAGACTCAGCAAATCGAGTTACCCATGGTCTCATCACCGATTCAATTTACGTTTTCATTCCCTTTTTGATGTCGAACTAGGGATGCAGATGAGTTTCGTAATCTCCCTTGGGCATTTCAGGATGGACATTGTTCCCGACTATAATATCACTCTACCTGGACAATCAGTCTCTCTCCCAGTCCAGAGATAATTGCATTTCGGGATAAGTGGATCTGAGAGGAGACTATTTTGTTGGTAAATGATCCGAGGAGTTAAACTTAACACAATTATGTGGACTCGTATGAAGATGAAACGAGGATGATAACAATAGGGGTTGTTACCCCTAGGGTATTCCATGTATACATTGTATTGGATACTCGCGTAAAAGGAATAGGGGACAAGGGTACATAGATAGCACTTGGAAGCTAGACCCGTCATGCACACAATACAGCCACACTTCAGCCACACATCGAAACTTGATCAAAATCATTGTTCCCCAATTAAGGCTATGGATGAAGGTAGGATCGTTTGAATTATTACTCATTTAACAAACTAAATAATGAATGTGGATGAAGATGAAGATTGAAGATTTTGAGATTTGTCACAATTTTAAGAATGCGTCTTTTGGGAAAACATTAGGCAGCCTAAAAAGGATGTGGAAAAGACACCTTACATAACTTAAATAGGCTACTACCCTTGAATAAATAATAGCTTGAATACTATGATATTTTGACTTTCAAGTAGAGGTTAATTTGTCTGAACAAATTGTACACTGGTTCAACAAAATTTGTCAACTTCAAAACTGTATTACTATTCTTTATAACTTGAACTTTTGCAGTTTTAATTTATTTAGAATTTGCACCTTTTTTAAAAAATAATTCTACAAACAATAAAATTGCATTAGTATTAAATTGCTTTATTTTCTTATACGATACATATTGCTCAACACATGGAATACACTAAAACTAGATAAGAAAATTAAATTGAACATTAAATGCATGCTAGACTAGAAGGACAGAAAACACTTAATACAAATCTCTTTGGAAAACGATCAATGGTTTCATTCAATTAAATAATATTACATAGTTCCACGATATCACACAATAGTTTTATAAATCAATAGAATTTCACACAAAAGTGTGTTCTTTACTACAGTATACAATTTACCATGTAAGCCTATATGATAAGTATAAAAATAATGAAAATGTATAAAAATAGCTCTCAATTAAAATAAATTAAATTGAAAATGTACAATTTTAGGCACCAATAATTAATAGATATATTTTGATCTATATTTGGCATAGTTTGCATTACACAACCATTTCAAAATGGGTCAGTAATACAATTGAATTCATTCAAATCCAAACTGGATGAATGGCATTGAAATACCATGTTCCTGTTACATAGAAATTTTCGTTACTGATAATTTGTACGATAATCAAATAAAAATTGATTCCAATACTCAACTAGCTGCCTATAAATGAGATTACCAATTTTGTCTCAATTACCAATCAACTGTCTGTTATTAATGCCTCACTTTAGAGCCCAAGGAGTCGATTTAGTGACTCGTTTGTTGTGATATCTTTTGAATGGTTTAAGAATATCAAAATTCTAGTTTGGTGGTTGGAAATTCAAATCTTTGAATAGCTAATGTCATTGAATTAATATCCTGGACTTTTCATAAGCTATAGAGATAAACGTACTTGATAATCTGTAATGCAAGGTATATCTATGAAAATTAGGGGACAAGAAGTTAAATAGGTAGATATTTATATAATTTGAAGGCCTATAATACTTTGTGAATATTGGAAAACATTTTTGTTTTGACCAAATTATAATTTTCATATCCTTGACCATTATATTCCATTGCCAAAATACAAGAATGAAATTTTGCAAAATCAACTGAATAAGTTGTGCGAGAATCACAGCAAGTAAAAGTATCGTAATCTAACGTGGAAAATTAACTCAGATGAATAGCTCTATTGGGTAAATTGTTAACTACTCCACTGATTGTCTTCTTCTGTACGACGTCCAGTACTGAATTGCCGTACTTCACCGTTGAGCTCACGGCACCGAACATTCTATTCATGAGGCCTTTGTTGTTCTGGACTCGTTCCGTTCTTGTTGGGGACTCGATCACTGTGGAGAAAATGCATACTAAAGTTAGAGGAAGACGTAAGTTTGGTGGCTGCAAGTAGCATACCATTATTTTTATGTACATGGTCACTATATTTTACTTCTCTACCACAATAGCGTTAACCACGATTAAGACTGTTTTTGGATATTTCTTGTCCGAATTTCCAAGTCTAAAAACAAATTTGTGGTTAATACTATAGGTATTTTACCACACTATTTTATCACAATCTACCACCGAAAACGAATAATTTAATTCGAGTTTTAAAAATCATCGCGATTCTAATTGTTTCACGTCATTTTGATTAAGAGAAATTTGTAGACCCAAGTATAGTTATGTATATATATATATCGATTTTCGAGCTCCCCATCCAACGATGTCGGGTTTGGGGGGTGAAGGTGACTCCACCGTCGTTTCTAGGGCTGCCTGGGATGTCGAAGACGGTGAGCCATTCCGTCTTCTTGCCTGTACTCTGCTTCTCCAGCTTCTTCGCAGTCTTCTTCCTCCTGTTGCCGCTCCACCAATTCCTTCCATCTTTCTCTGTTTTCCCACCATTTCTCTCTTTCTACTCTCTCCCACTCTTCATTTCTCTCTTGAACATCTCCTTCAACGCTATCATCCACCTAGCTCTGGACGACCCACTTTCTTTCCTCATATCCCTACCCTTTTCAAATTCTCTTCTCGGGATTCTATTTTCTCCCATTCTTTTCATATGTCCAAACACCTTAATCTTCTGACCCAACTTCCAACTCAACTTCTCCACTCCAGGTCCTCCCTAATCTTCTCACTCCTGATCTTGTCTAGCTTGTCACTCCACACCCCTCTCAAGAACTTTATCTGGGATGCTTGGATGTCTGCTCCCTCTTTCCCCCCATTGGCCATGTTACTGCACCGTATGTTAGGATGGGGTAATAGTAACACTTGAATAATTTGTTTACGTCTTCTAACCTTCAATAGTATAGATTTAACGTATAATATATATTCATATATATAAATATATATATATACTAGATACATATTATTTATATATTATATAATGATATATTAAGATACACTTCTGAAAACACTATCGATTTTGTTGTTCATATAGCCACATCATTGTATAAAGCTTGAAGTAAATCAGATTTCATTAAACTTTTTTCAATTTTATTTTTCCATTGTTTTTATATCAATACATTTTTGAATAAATATTCCGTATGAAAATGAAATCTGTTGTCCATACATCAAATCATAATTTGTTATACTTCCAGTCTACTTGGCTGTACAGCATGCCAGCATAACAGCATGCTAAAATTTTGGCAGTTGGTTTAAAAATTACACCAAATGATGACAATGATGACACTTGATATAAGCCTACGTAAACCTTAAAGGACATCACAATATCTGAATTAGTTTTTGATGAATGATAACGATATTTAGGCATATTTCTATAATTTCATAGGAAAGCGAGAAATCGTCATCTAAACTTCAGAAATTATAATTAATATTTTGGTTCTGCAAATATTATGAGTCATGACGTAAGCACTACAGCTTCTCTTTGGAAGCATAAACATAATCGAGTAATGTCTACGTCACGACTCTGAAAAAAAAGACACAATATGTTATTATAATATCTGCAATTGATATGATGATTTTTAGTTTCCTCTAAAATTAGGGAAATGCATCGTCATTATTTATTACAATTCAGTTTCAGGGTTGTGATGCCCTTCAAAACCACCCAAACACGGTGAGTTTTTTTAAACTCCAGCTTTTGATGTTTTTTTTCCATCTTCACTCATTATGAAAGGCGTTTTCAAAATTTGATTTCGCACATGTGCATAGCCAACTTCACGGGGGTTCTACATTCAGCTAAATTTAGACCTTTGTATGCGTAATTATACGGTTTAATACAAACCGAAATATAATACCGTAATAAAAACCGTTATGTTGAGAGAAAGTTTAATTGAAATGTTCAGATAACTTCACATAATAGCAAATAGAAAACGTATAGGCCCTACATATCTGCAAGTAAAAAGCTAATAATCTTTTTTTATGTTTGTCGTGCAACTTAAAAGTTTAAGCTTACTATTGGTTCACACATACACATCATGTATGCCTAATTATGTAATGTTAAAAACCCTTTAAGAACTGATTGGAACAAATTGAAAAATATAAAAGCCACGACAGTTTACAAAATCATTTGATATATAATGTTCATTTGAACATTTGAGGATACAAACAATCTTCAGAAAGGTGCTCAATTTTTACTTCTATTTTGATATTACTAAAATATTACATGCAGGAAGAAAAAGCTTCAATTTATAATAAATCTTATAATCTTGAATCTGCATATAATCCCACACATTTTGTATTTTGCTGCTAAAATCAAAATAGAAACCTGATATAAAAAAACGCCTGATGATTTGTGATGATATTTATTTTAATTCGAATAATTTTTCCATATACTTAGGCTTATGTTGGAAAAATTTCCTCAATATATTTCCTATTTATTTTCGATTGGTAAATATATTAATCCGCTTTACAATCTCAAGCCATGTTCAAACCACGTGCTGTTCTCATTTCCTAGTACCCCTGGCGCTACCTCTAGAGTGGTTTTTGTACTACACTAAGGTACAGCGGGATGCCGCGTCTGCAGGCGAACTGATCTATTTTTCACAATGAGAATGTTATTTCATTACTAAAGTAGGCATTTCATTTAGCATATTCAGTGGTCTTACTTGCTATATTTTTCACGATAAGAATACGATCGTAGAGCCATTGAGCCATTGTATCACAATTATTCAATTAATAAATGTATTATGTCGTGAGAAATTTAATTTACATAATTTTGTAGACATTTTTCATTCGAAAATAATTTTATATGTGATTTCAATATAATATTATATCATTTGATTTTCATAATTGTTTTGAATTAAAGTTTTTATTTCCATCACTTTCTTTATTTTATATACTGATTTATGAATCTACACCAAGAAAAATATGAAAAAAAAGAAGAGAGAATTCTATATAGGCTACTGAATAGGTTGGTGTGCTTATTGCATCCATTGGGTATGTAGTTCGGACTGCATTTAGAATTTAACGCTTATTGTTTATTTGAAGTTTGAACATTATCTCAAAATTTAATTAAAATAGAATCGTTTTTTGAAAATCACCAAAAAGCTATCAAATCGCAAAGTCGCAATTTAGTTCAGAAAAGAGAAAAAACGATTTATTCGAACATTCATCCCAATTCCCTGAACAAAACATTTATTCACAATTCAACGAATTCTCTCGCTAAATATTATTTTCGTGGGAGCCCGAGGGCAAAAAGCTAGAAACATCAGAGGAGTAGATAAATATAAAACACTATTACAAAATCACGATCCTCTTTGTCTTCAGTAGATATTCTACATAGCAAATCTCTCGACCATATCATAGACTCAGCAAATCGAGTTACCCATGGTCTCATCACCGATTCAATTTACGTTTACTCTTTTTGATGTCGAACTAGGGATGCAGATGAGTTTCGTAATCTCCCTTGGGCATTTCAGGATGGACATTGTTCCCGACTATAATATCACTCTACCTGGACAATCAGTCTCTCTCCCAGTCCAGAGATAATTGCATTTCGGGATAAGTGGATCTGAGAGGAGACTATTTTGTTGGTAAATGATCCGAGGAGTTAAACTTAACACAATTATGTGGACTCGTATGAAGATGAAACGAGGATGATAACAATAGGGGTTGTTACCCCTAGGGTATTCCATGTATACATTGTATTGGATACTCGCGTAAAAGGAATAGGGGACAAGGGTACATAGATAGCACTTGGAAGCTAGACCCGTCATGCACACAATACAGCCACACTTCAGCCACACATCGAAACTTGATCAAAATCATTGTTCCCCAATTAAGGCTATGAATGAAGGTAGGATCGTTTGAATTATTACTCATTTAACAAACTAAATAATGAATGTGGATGAAGATTGAAGATTTAAAGGATTTGTCACAATTTTAAGAATGCGTCTTTTGGGAAAACATTAGGCAGCCTAAAAAGGATGTGGAAAAGACACCTTACATAACTTAAATAGGCTACTACCCTTGAATAAATAGCTTGAATACTATGATATTTTGACTTTCAAGTAGAGGTTAATTTGTCTGAACAAATTGTACACTGGTTCAACAAAATTTGTCAACTTCAAAACTGTATTACTATTCTTTATAACTTGAACTTTTGCAGTTTTAATTTATTTAGAATTTGCACCTTTTTTAAAAAATAATTCTACAATCAATAAAATTACATTAGTATTAAATTGCTTTATTTTCTTATACGATACATATTGCTCAACACATGGAATACACTAAAACTAGATAAGAAAATTAAATTGAACATTAAATGCATGCTAGACTAGAAGGACAGAAAACACTTAATACAAATCTCTTTGGAAAACGATCAATGGTTTCATTCAATTAAATAATATTACATAGTTCCACGATATCACACAATAGTTTTATAAATCAATAGAATTTCACACAAAAGTGTGTCCTTTACTACAGTATACAATTTACCATCTAAGCCTATATGATAAGTATAAAAATAATGAAAATGTATAAAAATAGCTCTCAATTAAAATAAATTAAATTGAAATGTACAATTTTAGGCACCAATAATTAATAGATATATTTTGATCTATATTTGGCATAGTTTGCATTACACAACCATTTCAAAATGGGTCAGTAATACAATTGAATTCATTCAAATCCAAACTGGATGAATGGCATTGAAATACCATGTTCCTGTTACATAGAAATTTTCGTTATTGATAATTTGTACGATAATCAAATAAAAATTGATTCCAATACTCAACTAGCTGCCTATAAATGAGATTACCAATTTTGTCTCAATTACCAATCAACTGTCTGTTATTAATGCCTCACTTTAGAGCCCAAGGAGTCGATTTAGTGACTCGTTTGTTGTGATATCTTTTGAATGGTTTAAGAATATCAAAATTCTAGTTTGGTGGTTGGAAATTCAAATCTTTGAATAGCTAATGTCATTGAATTAATATCCTGGACTTTTCATAGCTATAGAGATAAACGTACTTGATAATCTGTAATGCAAGGTATATCTATGAAAATTAGGGGACAAGAAGTTAAATAGGTAGATATTTATATAATTTGAAGGCCTATAATACTTTGTGAATATTGGAAAACATTTTTGTTTTGACCAAATTATAATTTTCATATCCTTGACCATTATATTCCATTGCCAAAATACAAGAATGAAATTTTGCAAAATCAACTGAATAAGTTGTGCGAGAATCACAGCAAGTAAAAGTATCGTAATCTAACGTGGAAAATTAACTCAGATGAATAGCTCTATTGGGTAAATTGTTAACTACTCCACTGATTGTCTTCTTCTGTACGACGTCCAGTACTGAATTGCCGTACTTCACCGTTGAGCTCACGGCACCGAACATTCTATTCATGAGGCCTTTGTTGTTCTGGACTCGTTCCGTTCTTGTTGGGGACTCGATCACTGTGGAGAAAATGCATACTAAAGTTAGAGGAAGACGTAAGTTTGGTGGCTGCAAGTAGCATACCATTATTTTTATGTACATGGTCACTATATTTTACTTCTCTACCACAATAGCGTTAACCACGATTAAGACTGTTTTTGGATATTTCTTGTCCGAATTTCCAAGTCTAAAAACAAATTTGTGGTTAATACTATAGGTATTTTACCACACAATTTATCACAATCTACCACCGGAAACGAATAATTTAATTCGAGTTTTAAAAATCATCGCGATTCTAATTGTTTCACGTCATTTTGATTAAGAGAAATTTGTAGACCTAAGTATAGTTATGTATAATAAAAAATATTAAAATGTATCGATGTTGCCTCTGTATATATTGTAAAAAGTATAAAGAAAACAAAAATTAAATCAACACTGAAAAGAAAGAAGCATACCAATCAGAAACGTAAGCAGGATCTTATTGAAAGCATCGGGCATTTCTTGATGTGGGAAATGTCCGGCACCATCGACAATCTTGACGAGGAACTTCTCAACGTAATCCGTTGATTTAATAACGCTTTCCAGATTGATAAACGGATCTTTGTTTCCAGTCACAAAGAGACAAGGGACTTGTACGTTGTCGCTGTCTTCGTTGATACGATGGAACGGCAAACTGCGATAGTAGTTGATGGCACCAGTCCAGTCCTCTGAAACAAAAATAATAAGGCAACATAATGGGCCTAATATGCATGTTGTTTCACTCACAAAATTTGTATGGTCCTTTTCATTATTAATTAATAATTATGATCCGTCAGGGTATTTGGATCAAAAGAGTTTCAACTTTTAATGAAGAAAAATACAGTACTGAGTTAATACACGTGTAGCAGTATATAAATACAAATAAGGTAAAAATAAGCTGCATGTGACGGTTGTTCAATATTTTCTTATTCAGTGTGGTTAGATGTAATCTAATCCTTTTTATTTTTAAAATCTGAAGATATAGGCTATCATCTGATTTAGTATACGTCTAGACTTACATATATCAATTCTTTCTAATATCTTGATTTTCACTCATTTGCATACATTTGTCAGGCATGCCAAGATTTTGAACTAGGCCCTATCATTCTTCCAACGCCTCAGCATTTTTGGTAGAGATTGTTCAGATTTTTCTGTCGATTCTTTTAATGTGGATAAATAAGATCTAGGCCTAGGCTTACTTCTTATTTTACCAATTATCCAAGATGTCATCATATTGGAAATTGGGTTTCAACTCACCTTTCCTTGAAAAGGTGTACTTGTAAGCTTCAATGTATGAATCGACGCAGTTCTTTTCATCCAAATGTTGAAAGCACTGATTAATTATACTGAGATCATCTTTGAGTGCATCATATTCTGGGAGATAGGGAAGCTGACTGAATTGAACCCACCTGTTGACAAAGTTAGACCATACACCTACTTCAACAACAAACGTCAATTTTGCAAATATTTTAGATATGATTTCAGGCCTATCTGGGATTCAAAGTTTTATTTAATTGAAAAAAAATACGAATGACAAATATCATTGTTTACTAAGAAAGCAGGCCAATATACTTTTAAGAAAACTGATAAAATATTTGTTTATCAATGACCTTTGGCCGACTGGTCTTATACTGGGAGGAGCAAAGTGTATCAGACGATGATATAATTTTAACCAAACTTGCATTTTGCTAACCTTGTGTTGAAAGTGCTGGAATTAGGAAGGTCACTCCAATAAACGTTTGGATGTGGACAAGCAATTGAAATGAACTTTTCCACTAGTTCCGGATGTTCGTGTACCAAATACCAACCAAGAAGAGCTCCGATATCATGTCCCATGAGTATGCAACTCGATACTCCTAATGCGCCAATAAGTTCCTTTAATTCTCTTATTAGCAAATTTATACGATAGCTATGACGCCACATCGGTTTGTCAGAATCACCGAAACCCTTCAGATCTATAGCGACCACTCTGAAATTGAAAAATATCAATATACTGGTACCATTCACTGTGAAATATATATTCCATTTTCATATACTTCTGGATTTTAAATTAAATAGAAGTAGAAACACACTTACCGATAATGTTGCGCTAATATAGGGATCTGATGCCTCCAGCTAAGCCAGCAATCGGGAAATCCATGTAGCAGTAATAATAATGGTCGATTGCGGATTCCACATTCTACGTAATGAAGTTTTACTCCCTTCGAAAAAAGAAATAGAAGTTGAGAAATAAGAGAGTGGAAAAATAATTGAAAATTAAAACTTTCAATGAAAAGTACTATCTTACCTTGAGTTTGACATACGAATGTTTACCTAACGACGTATCTACCAAGCAAGCAGGAGGATTATCCCTGATGCGAAGTTTGAAATCTGCTTTACTCCAAAGTAGATGTAAGGATTTCTTTAGTATAATCCACACTCCTACTAAAACTGAGTAAATATGCATTTGTAACGAATCCCATTTTGAAATGGACACTATGCAGTCCCTGCCCATGTCCACAGCCATTATTCAGATCAACTAATCAAGAAAGATAGGAAAAAAATATTCGTGATGACAAAATTAACCTCCAATTATTAACATGCGGTCCGCCCACTTTTAAAGATCACTAACACGGTGATCACTACCCACCAGCTGATCGTCACTTCTGACGTGCAACACGTAGCAGTGACGTCATGTCAGTCAAACGTCGACATAGCCGCCGATTGCAGTCAGATTCATACATTTACAACTAGGCTACGCTGCTTGTATTTAAAAGTGGAAAAATTTAATTATAGGCAAATATTTTTGTATTAGTGGAATTTGGAATAATGGAACCACAAATAGGAAAGAGGGAGTGAGAAAAAACGGAAAAAATATTGCTAAAAATTGACCAAAAAGTGTACCCTTACTGATTCCCCTTTAATTTTACATTACACACGTGAATTTGAATTTTACTTTTAGAAATTGAAATCATATTCAAATTCGTTGAAATAAGGAGAAGAATTTGTTTTATTTTATGCATTTAAAGTTGGATACATATTTTGTAAAAATATCAAGTTTTATTTGGTCGTTTCTGTTTCTTAAATATTTCAAAGATTACCCTAGTCTAAATCGTCAAAATAAATAACTGAATAGTCTAAACAGTATAAATCTAAATCGGGTCTGGGTTCCAGTCCCGCGTAGTTCATATTATTCACCTATCATTCACTTGCTACCTACTCAATATCATAGACTAAAGATATATACATATCTTTAGTCTATGTCAATATTCATTCCTACCCCAAAATAACCCAACAAACTATAATCAATCACCATCAATCAACACAACCCTGAATTTGTTTATGCCAAACAAACATAACTTCTAACTTCTCAATCATTTAGTTCCATATTAAATGAAGGCCTACGTCTTCGACAATGAAAAAATAATTAACGTATATCATTATCATCTGTAATAAGTATAATGTCTAAGCAATGACTTGAGAAATATAATTTTGAATTATCATATTGTACTTCACTGCCCATATATTTAACGAACCGTTCAATCACAAGTTAATATTATACTAACGAGCAAAGACTACGACCAAATACGCTGGGTGGTGTCAACGGATTGGTGGGTGGTAGGCCTACTCTAGTCAACGTCTGCATGCAAAAACCCACATATTAGTTCAACGAATCTTCAAATTACCCACTGCAATTTTCCACTAAATAATTATCGTTTCCTGAGAATTAATATTAGTTTATACTAGATCAACAGAGTTCTATGGCATAATTACGTCTTCAAATCCCTCTGATATGATCTTTAGGTCACAAACTTTGATAACATTTGATCTTACAATTCTCAGTGTTTGGTTGAATTAGCTCTGAATGGGTACGTCGGTCGTTGATTATATGGTTTCCTAATTTGGCAAACACAAACCAGTTTTCTTATTTAAATACGATAATAAGGCTTATTATAAAATCAACGATAGTTCTACGACTGAGAAGCAGTTTGCATTGAATCTTCAACGAGACAGCAACTACTTTCATAACTGGTAAGCCAAGTCATTGTATGTCTATAGATGCACAAGTAATATATATTGGAAGTTTTACACTAAGAGTCAAATTAATTCTAATACCATTTTAATAACGTTTCTAGATTTTAATAAAATTACATAAACGCTTATTAAAAGTATATTGTATTTGTATAGTAATATATCGACTTAATTAACATGATGTATAATAGGCACATACTTCATTTTAAACATACTACATAAAAATATTGATACATAAAATAGAATTTTTGAGTGAATGCCAGTTATATCTACATTAGATTAACGTCAACATTATAGTCTCTGATCAGAACAGATGATACTAATCAAAATAATTAATTCTTACACGAATAGCACCATGAATATTTTCCAAATTGCGCATACCAATATTCTTTCAATCAACATTGGATTTAATATGGAATTAATTGAATATAAATTTAATAGTAATAACCAGAGTACAATGGAATAAAATTTAAAACACAATGATGAATTCATCTTTACATAAAAATGTTGTTGTTTCCAAACACAAAATCCAGATAGTTGAGATAATATAGGTCTATATAATTGTTAAGTCCAATTATTATAACTATATTGTTATGTGTGCTTTTATTATTTTTTCATTAATAATAATATAATTATGAGCCCTAACACAATAAAAAGAATGTGTGACTGTAAGTTTATCAATCATCAACCTATTGAAACGTTATTATTTTTTAATAATTCATTAATAATTCATTTAATAATTCTTTCGATTATTGGCATATGAAGTTAAATGTGCCCTATTGTGATATTAAATAAATCCCCATATAACGTAGATGTTGGTGGGGTCGTTGAGCAAACAGTGGTCATCCACAGAAATAGCATAATATACAAGATAGTTTCGCGAAATAAAATTTTGAAAAATACACCTGCGTATAACCGATCTGTTTCAAGCACAGAAATTTGACATAGGCCTATACTTAAAACTTTCTAGTATTAATTGATTCATATACATATCTTACTTATCAATGGCAACTAATCCAATTAGTAGTATGTTTATCATTATAATAATCATCATTAGTAAAATGTATGCTCTTCTCGGTATTATATTTAGCGAATAGACTATTTTAGTATACAATGTTTTTAATTGGTTCATGAAAGATATGCTAGATATAAATTCATTTGAAATATATATATATAAAAGAATTATTGGCTATCAGAAAGCATATCATTCAATATTAGAATATCTAGCCGATAAATAAAACCATTTGAGTCATTTGAGTCAAATTGTTTGACTGTATAACTTATAAGATAGTGAGTGTATGAGTGTGGATCGAGAGTGGGAATAATTTTTAGATCAAAAATATTAAATTGCGTCAAGTATTCAAATTCGTGTTATACGAATATATACCAATTGAAAGTTTGTTTCAATTGTAATAGCATGTAATTGGCATGACATTGCGCATGTGCGTATTGACACTGACTTATGTTAATGTATTTAATCAAATGGTAATTAAATGAAAACGAGCATACTAATAAGCTCTTCCCACCTAATTCGGTTTTCAAGTTTCAAATCATTTCATTTCATTTAAACATCACGATTCACGAAACTCTTTCTTTTGTGTGTTAATTTAAATAACGTTTACATGTCGATTACTTTGGCCTAAATGTGCGACTTAAATCAAAAGATTTAATAATAAATCCAACATATTATTATACGTTGATTATACGATGTTATCACGTCCAACTTTTACATCAATTCCAATAGTATAATTTCAAACAGGTGGTATTTCCACAGCTCGCAATAGCTCATCCAACTTTATAACACCTACTGCGTTTTCTCAACAACATTTTCTTCGACATATTCAACATAGTTCTAGTTCCAAGATTTGCTAGATATTATATAATAAACGTAGTGGTCGCATGTGTTGCATGCCATTAGCGGAAGTCGAACGCGGATATTCTAACAATCAAAGAACTGAGGCTGTTAACAATGATGCAATGAAACAGCGCATTTAAAACGCGACCTTACACGCGACAGTGAAAACTTGATCATGCATTGAGTGACTAATTCTTGTTAAAATTAAAGTACAATATACTTCAATAATTTCAAGATTATTGAGATATCTGTTTTTTTATGTATGCCTGTATGAAGACAAAATATTAGATTCAGTGTTTTAGTTTCCACCATTCCTTCAACAAATGATGCAAGTATATTAAAAATAAGCATTTGTCAAATAATGTTTAGTGACATTGATTTGCATATTATTTCACTAGGAAAACAACACATTCGTTGTTACACTTGCAAAAGGTTCGCATTCCCATAGATTGAAACAAATATATTATGTTATTGATGAAATATGCATAACTCATGTAACTCATCAAATTTATCGCTCATTATCTATTAATTTTATCATTTTTATATACTGATCTAAAAATGTGTGATGATGTGCGTCATTAAATTTATTGTGGTTCTGAAACCTTCCGTCAAACTTTAAATTTGTTTTAGGAGTATTTTTTTATTTTTGTATAGACTTGATGTCCAGCTACACAGGTTATTCTTATGGGTTTTTTCAAAATTTCAAAATGATTTTTACGAAACAATATTAAACTTATTTGGCTCAGAAACAATAGGAAGCTATTTTGGTGTCACTATGTTGAGCACACATTTTAATTAAGTGAACTCGCTTTTTTGTGTCCATTGTGGAGAACCAACCAAAAAGAACAAAAACGAACCATTTTGTTCAATGTGTGAAACTAAATCTTTGTTTTAGTTCTTGCAGTTTTTTTTATTTTACTCTTGCCTTACCCCTTCTCCCCCTCTCTCTTATGCCCTACAGACAGAATAATAAACAATAATTGTTTTATTTCGAAACTATTATGCTCATCTTACGCAATATAATGGGCATATAAAATGTACATAAATAAAAAATAAGTTACGCAAATAATACCGAATGACATGTTACAAAACAAATAACCTTAAAAGGAATTAAGTATCCAAGTAGGTCCAGTCTTGGACCTAGTATAGCTATCGTACCGATACGTATCGATCCAAGGACCACTAAGTGAAGGTGATCAGGAAACTTGAGTTCGATTCCAATTCAGGTCAGTCACCCTAATAAGACATGCTATCCGTTGGTACGGTCGTTAATTCGAAGTGTTATAGAGCAGGGCATTTTATATATAATATTGTACAATGCATGTTTGTAAAATCGTATTTATAAGATTGTGTAGGCCTACTAGATACATTTTCACAAACAAAAATGTGTATACAGTAGTTATTTCCTCAGTTGAAACGAAAACAACGAATTTTGTAAAACGGAATTTTGAAAACACTGGCAAAAAACAGGTAGGACTATAAATTTAAAAAGAAAGTATATTTTTGGCGTTATATAATTTTTGTCACATTTTTATGACTGAACCAAAAGCCAGAATCACAATAGACACATAAACTTTCATTATTACTTATTTCATCAATGAACTTTCTTATCACCATACTCAAAGAAACCTACTCAACCTACTCAAGAAAACCATATCAATGGTTTTCTATATTACAAATATGTGTTATATGTATGATGTGTAATATGTATAATATTCGTTATTCATAACTAAATAATACAAAATTCCATTATGATCGGATTGATAGAAAATTTAATTATTTATTCCATGAAATAAGTTCATCATTTTAAATGAATATTTATATACCGGTACTACGAGAGAGGATGACTCCGATTGACCGTTTCCCAAATAATGCAACACTGGATAAGTATATATATATATATATATATATATATATATATATATATATATATATATATATATATATATATATATATATATATATATATATATATATATATGTGTGTGTGTGTGTTGGTTTTCATATATATATATATATATATATATATATATATATATATATATATATATATATATATATATATAAATAAACAAACTAAATAATAAGAATACATAAACTAGGTCATGTGGAATACTATTCGTCGTACTTCACTACGAAATCCGCCTATATAAAGCGTTAACCCAACAACACTAATCGATTGTCACCCAAGATAGTAATCATCAGTTACCTAATTATCACCCGCCTGTTCCTCTCTCCAGCACATTGTCGAGCGACACCATGACGTCATCAACGTGCTCGCCCGCTCGGGCGGCGTCGAGGAAGTCGTCAGAAGTATCTCTGTCTCCGCGAGCGCTGGTCGTACTGCTCTGTTGTTTACCTATCGTACTGTCGGCTACAACCAACGATCGCGCACCTTCAAGACCTGCGACTGCTATCATAGGCACACCGGCACCCAAGACTCCTGCAGGACATCGTAACGTCATGAATCCAGCTTTTGTTAATGCCGGCAGGACTCCTGGACTGGAGATATGGAGGATTGAGGTAAAATACCGAATTACGTAGTGTTTATGTTATGATTTACGGTTTTTCTGAGAAATGAATCTAAGTGGAAAACTATCTTTTTTAAATATAAAAGTTATAAATTAAAAGTTGAATAAAAAAGTATAAATATAAAAGTTGAATTAATCAAAGTACTGACAAAACTATTTGAATATTTTACTATACTTTCGAATATTAAAGTAAAATTAATTTTGTGATTTTATTATGCCTGCTTATTTTATGTATTTTAGTTCGTTAAAATTGCATTTTTGGGAGTTTTTATTTTGTTCAATATTGAAGATTGGTTATGCAAATATTTATCTACCTAGTCTAAATTCCGGGGTTGATTCAAAAAGTTGCGGCACAATAAATTTTCATGCTTCACCTTTATAGGGAAACAATTGGCTTCGTGTCAATGTTGATAAAAAAACAAAAAAAAATCAAATCATCTTGACTTTTCTCCAAGGATGACACCATAAAACTCAACAACAAAGCAAGTGTATGATACATTTTAATAAAAAAAGTTTAAATATAGATAGCATTATATATATATAAGTCATAAGCCTTACAAGTCATAGCTTCCTACCGTGTTATTTCTATAGATATAAACACACACATGCAAAATTTTCGTGACCGAGACTGACTTGATAAAATGATAATGGAGTAACTTGCTTTATTATTCTCCCCTTGAACCTTGTTCAATGTTGATCAAGTAATATTGCATTTGGTTACCAATTTCAATCATGTTTTAGTGCATAATTGATGAGGCGAAATGAATCGATTATCTTGTTTGTGTCAGTAAATCCTTATTCGACCCAGCCTCTATAAGCGCAAAAACATTTACCAGACCCACGCAATATTATTGATCTTGAAAACCAGACAGTAGGATATAAAGAGATGGACTTATATGAAGGCCTACATTTTTAATCCATCTGACTCAGACGAGAACTCGTATAAACGTAAGCACAAGAAAAAAAAAAATCAAAAACCCCGTTAGCACATCTCTTTCTGATCTTTAACAAGAGCCTTGTGCGCTGTCTGCAACAGACCATGAACGTGAACTTCCGAGTAGTATATCTTCAGTTTAATGTTGACCTAATTGTGGACCAACTTTGCCTATCACAGTTTTCACACTGCCGAAATTTGAGATGCAGTTTACTGTAGTAAAGAATAAAGAATAATAGAAACATAAAGAACAACATTGAAAGGAACGTGGTGAAATTATTAAACATAATACTTTTCAACACTCTTCGCTTAGTTTTAGTTCCCTGACAATGAACTAGTCGTTTGATAGACCCCATTGAAACTATGCCTAAGATAAAAATATGTCATAGTCGCACGTGTAGATAACTGAGGCAGTGATATGATGAATCATATCGGAACTCGGAAGTAGATTTTTTTGACTTCATAATCAGAGAAAGAGGAAAAAAGAAAAGAAAAGTGAGTTTTTTTAATACATTTTAAAATATGAGAAGCACATATTATTTTTGATATCCAACAAATTATTTCAATTATAATGTTAAATAATTTCCTATATAAGTTCAATAGCCATGATAGTAAAAATAATTATAGCATTATGCTTTGAATAATGCAGAGCTTACATTAGAACTGTAATATTCAAAATTTGTCAGTGAACGACACACACACACACACACATATATATATATATATATATATATATATTCAGTGTATAAACGTCATATTTCGTCGTCGTCATGATACATGTGCAAACCAATAAACGCGACAACATCTGTTTGTCGGGTAGAGTCGAGTATCTCCTTTGCCTTCTGTCGTTCTCTTTAAGAACAGCTTCTGCCACTTACGAGAATGATAGTGACAGTCTTTCTTGATTTCATTACCTCAATACTGGAGGTCATCGTTACAGTAATAAGGTAATTACGACTTCTATTTATAAGTCGTCTTTGTATACAAAGTATGTTTCCTCATGGAATTTCCATAATACACGACGCACTGAATGCGTGAAAGGTGAATCAACAATTTGTTTTGTCATTCAGATTTGTTTCATTCACTTTCTTGGATTTGTACAACTTATATGAGATGTGGACCACGTAAACCATATACAGTCTGCCGATTCACTTTCATAACCTGGTTATTCAAACTATACGTTCTTTAGCGTCGTTTAAAGACGCTTTCGAAGCGTCGTTTAAATAGTATGTATTTTGAAATTAATGACGTATAGCATGTACAGTACTTCGAGTGACTATACTATCTACTGGTGTCGATGAATGATAATTGAGATGATGGGAAGATGAAACGAATAATTATTTCATTAGCTATGTATGGAAGGAAACGAAGGAAGGAACCACGACTCTCAGGATGATTGTACCATGGCGGAAATCGAACCCCGTCTCCTGAATGACTGACTGAATAAGTGGGAAGAATTCAACTTTCCTTGCATCCATGAGAGTTGAAGGTTCAAGCTATATTGTACACAGTTTTACTTTCCCAACCTTTTCTTTGACGTATTTCCATAAAATGATTCCAATTGACATGACACAAACCATAGTAGGCCTAATCCTTGATTATAAACGAAAATTGCAATAATGTTTAAAAACTGAAAGACTGAATTTTTAGAATGGATAGGATACGATTAGCAAGTTTCAAACTTTTTACTGCATTACTCATTAGAGGTGTGGTGCGCGAGCAAAAATGATCTTCATTCAAGGAACTTATAGGCCTATATCTTCGTTTAGATAATCCAATGAATGAAACCATAAATTAAGAGTCTTCTTAAATACTTCCTCATCGTCGAGACTCAGACCACGTAGACCGATTCCCAAAGATCTCATTTTGGCTCCAAAGTCGTTGTTGAGAAGAGCTAGCTGTATCACACAATACTAGGGTTTCAGGAGAATGTTAAAGGGGTGACTGAAAGGCAAATAGTTGGCATCGACTCGGGAACAAAAATGTGCAACTGGCAAAGAGCCATGATTCCCATGGGGGAGGTAATAGAAGATACTGGAAGTATTGTCGTCACTCAGGATGGACGATTGCAGAATGCGGAAAACCAAGTTACGGTAGGCTATGTCAAAAGTGATGCAAAAATTACTAGAAATAGGAAGTGAGAAGATGTTTAATTGACATGAAATAAAACGTGAGTTTTCTTCGTCCACGTATACACAAATTGCGTTTCCTTCATTCATAGTTAAAACAAAACATGTGTACACTCACGTAAGCGCCCGAATACACAAATAGCTCTTATGATTTTTATGGAGGGAAAGAGATAGAGGGATGGGGTCTGAGGAGTGGATGAAAGAGACACGAATATATATTAAATCGACGTGTAAGGGTTGAAATAATGAGCTCATTTGAGTCTCACGTATATACACTATGCATGTATATTTATAATTCTAATATATACGTACTGACGCCAGTAAATCCACTTCACTTTTACAATACTGACAAGAAAATAGCTTCCATCAGGCTCGGGAGAAAATTACGACTCAAGTTTACGACAAACAAAACGTATTTTGGTATCGATGTGGGCCGCGATCCGAAAACAACGTATATACGCTCTATAAACCGTTTAATTATAGCACTTATGCACAATTTTGTTGATCAATGAAGATAATCTGCCAATAAAAATAATGAAAATTTAAATCTTTTAATTTCAAATTCGAGCAATCTATCTTAGTATGTTCTCGTCACATCTTGCATCTAATCATGGCGATTGAAACTCTACCCCTTTGCCTCTGCGATCGTGGTTTATTTTAGGGTCTTTTATTAGCTTCGCTATGAACCCTCTTTCATCTGGAAACGACTTGAGAGCTGTAAGACTAAAAGCCGCGGTGAAATACTTATAAATAAGAAACAGAAAGAAGACAAGAAAGAAATTGTTTCTTGTTTCGTGACGTTAGCCAAACGTCAACGAGTTCAAACGGATTGCCTATAGGTCCATTTTTTGGGATTCTGTTAGATCACAGATTAGAGTATACTAGACGTGATTTTGAGAACACTATATAGACTGAAGATGTAATTCCTACCACAGTCGATAAAGCAGCTCTAATTTCTTCAGCTATAGCTTCTTTGTTTCACTAGAATTTTTATGTATCCATGCTATTTCATAGACACTGGTAAAACGTTTTGGTTATAATTACAAAAATGATTATAACATGGAACTATAAAATTATTTCTTCTTCACAAATAATCATCATTCAATAAATATTAATTTTCTAATGCCCAACTTCTACAATACCGTAATATTTATTAAATCATATGGCTACATTAGTAATTGTATTAGAGAGCCTACACATAGCAACACGTTCAAGATTAAAACCAAGTTTAAACGGTTCACTTATTCTCCAAATAGCCTAGCTGTTGGTCATTCAGCTAACATCAATCAGCTAACATCAGCTAACATCAATCAATTCATTCATACAATATTATTATTATAGTTATAGTCAACTCAATTTCATAGCTGGACGATCACTATCTCACAAACTATCCTATTATTGATTCGAATAATCGCATTCGCATATATTTTCAATTTACAATAATACAATACCACAAATAAAAAGCATATAATGAACTAGTTACGATTTCCCATCCCTCCCTGTCACCACTACAATAGAATGATTGGAATCAACATGAGCATTGAAATATTAGCAACGCCATGTCATTGAAGTTTGAAACATGTATAAACCATTACTATTACTACAAGTTAGCAAGCAGTTTATAACAATGATGTTCATTTATATCAACCCAGAGATAAAACTAGTGTCAAAGTCAATAATAGGTTTATCTATGAAAGCTTATGGCCATGTCCACAGAAGGACGGCCGACATGACAAACTAATCGACGTGCTAACATCGACTGTGAATACTCATACACGACAGGAAATTCCAGGTTTCAAGTTCAGTCAAGTTAGGACTTTAAAACTTAAATTAACATAGCAAATTAACATAGCAAGATTAAAGCATTGTAAAGCATCTTGCAATGATGCAAATCATTGAAAAAATCAAAATGTGCAAAAACGAAAGTATAACTTTCGTTTTGTGCATGTTATAATTGAAACTGAAAGAGTGAAATGTATCATAATGATAGTTGACTATATGTTTGAATACGTTGATTGAATTTTACACGGTCGTAATCAGTATGTCATAAATTCATGTTCTTCTTAGAAAATTGAGAAATTATTTTTTATACATCCTTGAACTAATTGTCATGAATTGAGAAAACAATATTTCAATGTTCATTTGAACCAGAATGATAGTCCTATCTATTTACTATTATTGCTATTCAGAATTAGTCATAATTTAGTGTTCAAAAAGTATTGTAAGAAGTTTTTAAATGTCGGGAGTCACTATGTGAATTGTCCACCTTAATTTAATTCAACTTGTGTGTAATGCCAAGACCTAATTCATCCATTGCACCCAACCTAAGGCATCTAACATTATTATATCTTAATCGAGGTGTAGTACTAGATTGATATTTATGTAGATTTGTGTTTTTATTTATATAAGAATACATAGTTTAGGCCTATCCATGTAAACAAGAAGATAGTGTTCATGCAGTCCCAGCAAATGACGTACGGACAGTTTAGCATTTCCAATGAATCATATACATATTATATGTGCAATCTGTGAAGGTCGACTGGCAAAAATAACTAGACCTATTCATTAGCTAAGAAGCTTGTTTTTCCTTATACATTTCAACAAGGTCAAGTTTAATTATGTTTCAAATGAGGCAAGTAGAATCCCGCTCTTCAATGTCTTGTACTGTGATTGGAACGAACGGAACGAAGCGTTCCCATTGGATAGATTACGCGCCAATCCACTTGCACTATCGGTCAATCGAAGACTGGGCAACTTTGTCCAAATAACTCAAATTACTTATCAACTCTAATTCTGTAATTATTAAATATAATTACATGCAGCCTCAAATACAGATTGGAATTGCATTTAATAGTAATTACTTATAAATTATCTATTTTCAATTCAGTTTATATGTAATTCTATTATTTGGAAAGATTCAGATAACTTGAATATTGTATTTAATTTCTTTCAATTATCAAGAAAAAAATGTTCATAAGTCTACAGGAAAATAGTAAAGCTTACATAAGTTACCAGTTAGAGCTAGGCCTATTCCACTTTGGTCCATTTATTGACACATCAATCAAATGTGTCCTGCATTGCTATACCAAATAATTCATGTTTCAGTAGTAAATATAATAATAATTAATGCACTAACATTCTCGATATTTTACCAAAAAGATAGAGTTAACCTTATAAATTATACATAGTTAATTTTCAATTAGTTCATTTATAGTCAATTCTGTCATTTAAAATGTATAACTATACATTCATGAAACGACTACTTCAAGTTGGTGATTATACTTTCCCTTTTTAATAATAGTATATACTAGTCAACAGAATTTGAAATTGAAACTAATCACCGCTTGGAATTAGGCACGATAGTATTCAAACTGCATTTAATCACATTTAACATCCGCCGGCGCTGATAAAAGTGCGATGACGTTATGTTATGTTTACAATATAAAGCCACTGAGTGAACAAGGCTATTCAAGATGTTATATATGAATAAAAGGACAAAGAGTTTGAACAATAATTGGGAAGCTATCAAAGAATACGAATTACAGAATTATATATTTAAATCAGGCATACTCCATCCATAGTCAAATTGATTACTATTGTAAAATGAGATTCCTGTATATGTAACAAATGTAAGGGGTGTAGTTTTGTGTAATTATTTTAAATAACAACAGTCTTATCATTTCAAGTTGTAGCACGTATAATTTGACCTATATATTAAACAAATTTAATATCAGTTACTTGGAAGAAAAGGTGAAATATCAGTTTTTGGTAAAAATGTTATCCAAAAAAACGGAGATAATAAATAATAATAATACAACAAACTACTGCGATTATTAGTATATCTAGCAAATGGTATTTTTAATTTCAATACAAGAAAAATTCATTCATTACAAATGGCTGATGGCCTAAGTTTCGGTATTTTGTTATTTCTACCATTTAAAGTTATTTCTACCCTCATACAAAGGGGGTTAGAAAGTTAAAATTAAATTAGCGTAAATTAAAGATGAAGATAAAGATAAGACATATTTTTCACAACTTCGACTTCAATTTGAGAATTATAAATCTATCCATTTACCAAAAAATCATAATCTTCTCATTCTTGAAACAGTTCAATTCGCTAATATTATTCACACAATTGCAACCTGTTAGTTGTGCCTTGTTGTTGCAAGAGACATGTAAGTCAAATTGATATTAACCACTCACTATCAGTTTTAGTTCTCCAGTTCACTGTATTACCAGTAATATTATATGTATATGTCATAACAGTAACATAACAACATATCATACATATACAACTAATACCTGTAATATGAGAGAACTTATATAATCATCACGATGAAAGTTTCAATAATAGGTCCCAAAATCAAGTACCCCTTGCCAAATAATCTGGGAACTGTTGAATCTTCATGCATGTTTGAAAAAAATTATAAAAAATGTCCACTGAGAGACCAAGAGAAGAATATAATATTAAAACCAAAATTTGAACCGAAATCATCTTTCAAGCACAATATAATGATTTTTTAAATCTTTTATATTGGGTTTTAATGACGCACTGTTATGATAGCGCAGATCTAATGGCGTCGGATGGATGATGAATGAGATGATGGGATGATGAGATGAAGGTTTTTGGGTAATGGGAAGGATAGTGGGAAGGAAGCGGTCATGGCCGACTCATTGTAGGAACCATCTCGGCATTAGCCTAGACAACAGAGGGAAACCATGAAAAAAACCTGTAAAGATGGTCGGTGGCGGGGATAGAACTGGGTTCGAAATTCCCCTCGCCTCCCGGATCACTTAAAGCGAGCGCGCTGCATGTTCCGGTATACATAATGATTTTATTGATTTTAAATATGATAATGTATATTATCATAATTATGTTAATATGATACGGTGTTTCATTGAAGTTATTTATTGTATTGAACTCAATTAGTTCGCCATAACAGAATAGAATCACATTCCAGCTATTTCAATTATCGAGTATGCTCTATACTTGTAAGAAGATTATAGTCAATTGCTTCGAATCCGACCGAACGTACACACAAACTTATTGTTACGAATTACGAAACAGCATTTAGACTTGGCACATAAACCAGCGTCTTCGTTAATGGGGGAACGTTAATGGGTTAATGGGTGTAAATTGGACTAATATGAAAGGGCGTCATAGTCTATGAGATACAATTACAATGATGACTAAAGCTAGTATACCTATACAAGGTCCTATTCTTTTATGATCGGCTTCCCTTGAGCGTTGTGCAACTTGAATTAGAATAATTCATCAAATTGCATGTTTATTTGTTATAGTAAATATATATATATATATATATATAGGCCTATATATATATATATATATATATATATATATATATATATATATATATATATATATATATATATATATATATATATATATATATATATATATATATATATATATATATATATATATATATATATATATATATATATATAGATGGTATAAACACACCCGTGTTTTGATATAGCAGTTGTCACAATAAATCGTCAATCAAAAACTTCTCAAGAGATATGTATTTAAATACATTTGAATAAATGATGATTCATTTTCATGCATAGAAACAATACCGATTGGTTCTCCTTGACTTGATATCAGATCAGGATGTTTATTGTGATTTAATCTCAAGCATGAAAGACGTCTTGGATGAAGACGTGAACAATATAATCGTAGTAATCAAACAGTCAAATAGTCTTTTATCTATTTGGAGATCAATTTAGAAATTAACTTTCATCATTCGTTATTTTATTTTCCTATTGTCTTTCTTAGATTTGATTTGAGTAAGTTAGTAATACCGATTCTTTCAGATAAGATATTGTATAGTTTATATAAAACTTATAGTTATACGTGTAATAAGTTTTGTCGATAATTATAGCCATATTTTTCCACATCTGTAGTATAAAAAAAACTAAACCATATAGTGATGAATTAGCGAATAGTAACGCGTAGGCCATATATCAAATAAAATGAAAACAAACAAGATTCCTATTATATTACATGTATCTTGAAATAAAAAAAATATAACATCTAAAAATTCGATAACTATACTATTTTTTTTAGACTATAACCATGAACTTCATATAACAATTAATACTATAATCAATGAGAGAAATTCAATTACAATTGATGAAAAATAATAAAGTATGAATATAGGGGAATAGGGGAGCCCACATAGTCATAATAACACAATTCTCCGTTGAAACCTATATTAATTAACTTCCTCGTTGTATACCACATATTTCATATATAAGACAAGTTGTATTTTGGCATTATGACACTTTTATCGATTTTTTTTATTTCTCTGAGTGAAGTCCACTGACTGATTGATGAGGTTAGAGACCTTTTCCCTCCCTGCCTTGCCACAATCAGCTCAACTTGTTTAGCATTTCAACGGCATTCAAGGAGGTCGATATGGAGGTACGAATGAGCGGTTGATAGACGAATGTTTACCGAGATCCATGCCTTATGCGGGTCTCGAACTCTTGACTTCAGTTTCTAAACCTGCGCCTTAACCTGGCTGTGGGGTCACTACTTTCTTACACTAATTCTATTTCTTGTGGGGTTTAAACTACGAGGTTAGTTACGACGGATCATTTCTTTCAAATCACGTGTCATTGTATACCTCATCCTCATCTCAAGTTATTTTAAGAAGAATAACAAAATCTGTGTTCAAACTTTTAAATTTAAAGTATTTACTGTGAGCTTGATTGTGAAACGGTGGGGTGGGTGTGTTGTTTACTTCTACCAGGATATATAATAAGGACTTTGCTTCTACCCTTCGTTTGGCTGAAAGCCATTTGTGCGTGTTGCGAGACGGCCCCACGTACGCCACACGCACTTTTTGTTGATACTAAAAGTATTTAGAATAATTAAACAAATGTCATTACACTTGACGGATGTATACCGATACAGACATTTATTTGAGTAACTATAGACATGATGACCGTGCCAGCGTTTCTCTGTAACTTAAGGGAGCCTTCATACCATCAACTAATCTACTAATAACTTTCTATAGCAGGTTGGCAAATCCACCAGAAAGAACTTCATTGGAATAATAAAAAACAAATGAATATGAAATTACAAATTGAACATATGGGAAACATCTTAATCTAATCTTGATCTAATAATAATATATCTAATAAATACTCCATGGTATATTTATATTTGGCCAATAATCTGATTCAGTAAATAATCGTTCATACTAGTTAGTTCTGTTTAGTACCGTATCTTTAAACAATGTACGGTTTGTACCTATGATAAATATACACAAACTTGACTAAAGGCTAAATAAGTTTGATGAAGTTTTACACTATCGCACAATTGAGGAATGACACTTGACGTCCAGTAATCTCGTCTGAATTCAGTGAAATTAATTCAACAATGATCATGTAGGCGTATACTCGCATACATATCACTAAGCATTTACTCGATTTATAAAAAAAGTGACAAACTAAATAACTTTCTACCATGTCGCATTTACCATAAATTATTAATTAACTTTGCAATAGAACTAACAGAGTGACCGTCCAAAATGTATCTCTGTAAAGATAGCCTTATTGACCATGAAAAACAAAGTGTACCCATTGATTATCGGAACAAAGTTATCTGTTCGATGTACTCACTGTGTTGAGAGATGTTGTACAACTTAACATTGAATCATGTACTTGACTTAACATTAAAAATAGAGTAATTAGTAATTACTTTTTGCAAGACAGCTATAAAACACAGACGCAGCTCTGTCAAACCGCAAATTTACGTGTCCTTGTAAAAAAATATTAACTCGAACGACAGTATATAATTATCAAACTTCTCTTTCATAACTGTATCAACCTAGTTGCAATTATTATTAATAAGACCTAGTGAGTTTTCACTTCATTGACAGCACTGATTTCTTCATTGCATTTTGCTAGCTGCAAAAAAATATCTCTCATGTATAATGTAATATTCTCTTATATTACAATTTAAGTATATTCTTCATAGTAAAATTATCTCATGTATAATTAAATTGAGAATATTTGGTAATATTGGTATATTGGTAATTGGTAATAATATTGGTATTTGTTAGATTGGTATAATTTAATTGGTGTAATTGGCTCGTTCCATGGTAATATATATGTGTTTGTGTGTGTGTGTGTGTGTGTACAGGGGGGATTAAAATACAGAAAATGTACAGAAAATATTATGTAAGGTTTATAAATAATAGTAAATAATTGTAGCATGATACAGTTTGTACACAAAAAATATATACGAATATTATTTTAATTGAAATATCTAAATAGTGGTGGTTAGGTACATTAGGTGGAGAATGGGGGAAAAGCAACAGCAACCAAGAGAGTATTTAAGTATTTATAAGTAATAAGTAATAAGTATTTCTTATTTTCATGGTTTCAGTATTTTCAATATCATTGTCAATCATAGAAATAAGTGACTATTTAGTAATGCCTAAATGCCAGTAATGGTGAATGGTAAAGTAATGGTAAAATTATAATTTCACCAATTGTTTTTTGTTCCAGAATTTCGCTGCAGTCAAGTATCCCAAGACCAATTATGGCAAATTCTATTCTGGGGATTCCTACATTGTACTCAACGTAAGTTACAAAATTAACAGTGTTACATAACCAGTATCCTATATCAAATTATAACCTACTTTGATTAAATTTCACAAGTGTATATATATATATATATATATATATATATATATATATATATATATATATATATATATATATATATATATATATATATATATATATATATATATATATATATATATATATATATATATTTATATATATATATATATATATATATATATATATATATTAATAGGATTAATTCTTGAAAAAATCATCGGCCCCACTTCTATATACAGGCGCTATATATATAAATATATAGCGCCTGTAAATAGAAGTGGAGCCCATGATTTTTTCAAGAATTAACCCTCAATCTTCTGTCATTAACTCATTATTATAATGGATAATCATCTTGATATATTTATTGAATCAAATATTTGTTCACAGAGCAAACAATCCAAATCTGGTGACTTCAGTTGGGATATTCACTTCTGGCTGGGAGCTCAGACAACACAGGTAAACTATAACAATTTGAACCTTTTGTTTCCTCCACATAATCAATTTCTTACCTAGGGAGGAACATTTTAATTCTAACATCTTAAGGAACAGAACTAGGGCAGCTGACTCCGAACTTGGAGCCTGCCAACTCCCGAGTCCCCCCGTCTCTCCATTAATCAAGCCATGTCTCTTCTTCCAAACGATTCCCTCCATTTTATTGTAAATATAATTATTATGAATATTGAAATAATTAAAATAAATGTATCATTATATTTGTTTATTACTCTTAGACTGTTATTACTCCAAACTTGGCTATGCTATATGAAATATTACAAAAACTGTACTATTTATATTAAAAGTAACACTGACCTCTTGCCTAATCACTAGACAAAATTAGGCAGTTGATTACATTAATAATTCATTAAATACGCCCATTTCGAAAATATTATGTAAGGTTTATAATAGTAAATAATTGTAGCATGATACCGTTTGTACCCATTAAGAAATGCCAGATAATTATAGGGATTCAATGATAACAAATGCATTATAAAGAAACAAGGGAAAAGTACTATCATTGTCTGATATAATTCTACAACTATGGTATAATATCTGTTTTTAAAACATTCTCTACAATAAACATACACTAGTTCAACTTTGTATCATCAAATTTTCCATTACTTCCATTAAATGTGTACTTTATTATAGGAAAATTGATTCATTATTTTCTTGAATTTATTAATTTAGCAGGAATATACACACAAATAAAAAATTATTCAATTAATATTGTTGTAGGATGAGTCAGGCGCGGCTGCCATAATGTCCGTAGAATTAGATGACTCACTCGGTGGCGGCCCGGTCCAACATCGAGAAGTGCAAGAACACGAGTCTACTCTGTTCCTGTCATACTTCCCAACAGGTAAGGCAACATGTACTTGTTAAGTCTATGGAGTACATATCACTTATAAATCATACAATTGAGTAAACTAAATATCAGTCACACTTGAATGTTGATTTCTGTAATGCATTGATGAGTTGCCAATTTTTACATATAGTCTACTTTATCGGTTATTGCTCTCACCATCACATTCCTCTGTTGTCACCCATGAACACACATGAACCATGAAACAAGTTCCACTCGTGAAGATGAATAGTTATCTCGTAATCGCCATTTTGCTCCTCTCTTTCATCAATAAATATTTCATAATTAACTATAAAACAAGATATGGGAATTTTAACTTATTTTATCGTATGATTCTCCTGTTTTGATCAAATGTAAGGCTACCAACTTTTCATAGAAGTTATAATAAAATGACAGTAGGCCCCAAACCTAAAATGTAACCTAGTGTTTTATTATGAGTCTTTTGTATCAAACCTTTCAATTTACATTAAATGTACATTTTTGACTGAGCAACATAATTTTTTTTTTAAATAATGATTTCAAATGAGCACGGTTTTTCTGTGTGAAATATATTTTGCTGCTGAAATGCTGATAAAAAATAGGACCACCATTCACAAATTGAATTTACGACGAAAAATGGCTCAGACGTGAAAAGAGTATGCAATATTTCCAGGTATCCGTTATTTGACGGGAGGCGTTGCCAGCGGTTTCCATCACGTTGACAAAGATGCAGTTGAAAAGAGACTGTTCCAAGTGAAAGGAAAACGTAACGTTCGTGTTCGACAAGTGGAACTCAATGTGAAGTCGATGAACAAGGGTGACTGTTTCATTCTGGATGTCGGCAAGAACATCTACATTTACACAGGAGTCAACAGCAAGAGAACTGAGAGGCTGAAAGCAATCAGTGCAGCCAATCAAATCAGAGATCAGGATCATTCTGGCAGATCTCACGTCACAGTCCTCGGTAAATATTGTGATATAATTCTATTAATTGGTAGTGTTGCTGTTAGGTCAAGAATGTGAAAACATTAACGAAATTGTCATATCAAAAATGGACCGAAAAATAAGAAGTTCTGTTCAATATTGAATTGAAATGTGTATTGAATATCAGGTCTGAATCATATTGCCATCATTGTGTAATTATTTTGTGATATTTCTGTGATCAGCTCTCTGCTTGTTCAATTGATGGTGGTGGGAGAAATGGGTTTGGATGAGTGTTTACAGGAGATAATTTTTAGAACATACTACATACGAGCGACAGTGAGCTGATTATTTATTCCGTATCAAAATAATAAAAATCTAATAAATTAATTTTGATATAGATCAATACCTGATATTGAATATCGATTAAAAATATCAAAATCGTATGCCAATCCCAATACTGATATACTATCGTATCAGTATTGGGATACTGATACTGGTAACTGATACGAGATGAAGGCAATGCAATATAAACTATGAATAATATTTAAATACATTTTTATTAGGGCCTACATTGTACTATAAATGTTATGCTTTTGTGTTATGATTGTAGTAGACTTGTATTAGAAAATGTAATCATCCAAATGATTAGGGCGTACTTCATTCATTTTCATCAAGTGAAATATTTCCTCATTCTAAATACTGGTACATAATGTGTTTTCTAGATGAATCTGCCACACCCGTTGAAATTGCGAAGTTCTTTGAGGAACTGGGCTCAGGATCGCCTGCAGCTGTTGCCGAGGAAAGTGCAGGAGGTGATGACGAACAGTTCGAGAAGCAGCTTGATACAACCGTAACCTTGTGGAAAGTAAGCGATGCAAGCGGCACTCTCACAGCAACTAAAGTTGGAGCTAAGCCTCTCAACCAAAACCTACTGAATGCTGATGTAAGTATATGAAGTTACCTAACTATGTTTTACAAAACCTTAACCAAACATATCATGTTTTAATCAGGACGGGAAGCAGAAAAACTGTTGAAAATTGATGATTTACAATCTAGAATATACCGGTACTTGAAATATTAATAATTAGGATATTGTAATTCTAATTGATATCATGAATGAAATTTAACTGATATTGTAAGTATTGTAACAAAGGAAGATTTTTTTAAATCAACCATAGATTGAAGCATCAACCAGTTTTGAAAAAACGTAGTTCTATAGTGTGCAGTCATAATTATTCATCAACTTCCCCCAAATTGTGTATAAATAAAGTGAATCATATGATTTACTGTAATTATAAAAACTAGTTATTGTTATGTTATTAAAATCTGAAAATTTATTCTGAATTTGTGTTAAATCTGGGTCTACTAGAAAGTCATTCGTTTATAGAAGTTTTATGGTTTGTATAACGTAACTTTAAACAAACACATTTATATTTAAAATAATTCATTAACATAAACTAACACTTGTATTTTTTATCACTACAGGACTTGGGTGAAAAGGTATGAGCAACTGAGAATTCAGTACTGGTTTACTAAAGCTTTCTTTTCTATTCTGGTACTGGCTCTTGTAGTACCTTGAACCCTTTGTATTATATTCTGTTTCTTTATTTTCAGCTTGCTTAGAGTACCAATCTAGTATATCATTTTTTATATTCTAATTGTAGATCATACAATCTTGACTTACTCTTGATTTCCTTGTAGCTTATTAGAATGTGTTGAAAAATACATTCATTGCAGTAGGTCCACCTACTGTTATGTCTAGGTATTTGGAGATGGTCTTTGTTCTATCCTTTTATTGACGCTTATGTTTACTGTGCTTTGTAGCAACTGGTCTTCCCCATTTTTTTGTAAATCCAGCTATAGTATTCGATTGGTTTCTCACAAATAATTCAATAGGCAACATGCATGCATTCAAGAGTTAATTCCACATAGAACGAATGAGGTTTTCCTCAGATTCAATAATATGGCAGTTGAACATATTATTGTATTAAAAAATTAACAATGGCTTGAAATGGCATTGGAAATGGATAAACCATTGATTTGATTTGATTTGATTAAAACAAGTGTTTTTGAGAGTCTCTAATTTTTTCGATTTTGATTGTCTCTGACCATGAGATTCAGCAGAATGACGCTCCTGCTGTATGATGTATCGTGACTTTGACTTCATATGTGATTTTATGCAAAACTGAGCCAAATCCATGTTGGAAATAATTTCTTGAGCACTACGTTTTCATCGAAAATTGAAAACAGAAGCGGATTCATTAATATTAAATTGCTAATAAGTTTTACCGAATAAAATAATGAGAAAATTTCATGGATGTTGCCTATTTGCGTTGAAAATAGTGGGCCTATGTTTAAATGACTTCAAATACTTTAATTTAGTTTTAACTTTATATTTTTTGGAAGCTAAACATATTTAGTGCAATAATAGCATTGAATAATCAAGTTTGTGACCAAAGGCCACTGTGGTCGTCGCCCATGGTGGCCATAAAGAAATAACCAATTTAACAACCTTTCAGTATCAACTAAAAAATTTTAATTTTTGCTTAACATCTATTTAAGCATCTGTAACTCCCAATAGGTAGTAAATTGGGATTTTAAATCAGAGTTCTTGAAAAATATTAACAATGATACAATAAGTCTAAAAATAAAGAATTAATCATTCTACTCAATTAATTATTTCTCATATGATTTTTCAAAAGTGAATATTCGGCATAGAATAATTTTCCGACAGTTTCCAATTTGAGAAACAACGTTTCAAGTACAGGCATCGTTAAATTTATTCTATTAAACTGATTGTTGGTTTTCTAGGACTCGTTTATCCTCGATACCGTTACATCTGGTTTGTTCGTTTGGATTGGTAAGAAAGCAACGAGCGCAGAGAAACTCGAAGCAATGAAGAAAGCACAGCAGTTCCTCAAGGATAACAAATATCCATCATGGACTCAGGTCAGTTTGAAACTTCATTATCAATCAGAATTGATTACCAAAATACAGTTGAACAATATCTACATTCGTAATTATTTGCTGACTTTATTTTGTGTACGGTAGTTTTTTCTCTAGACAAGAAATTTACTGGTACCAGATGAAGTTTGCTACAAAGTCTATTGCTGTAACATATATTTATGAATAAATTGACAATAGTAGAACTTTAGAACTACTAAATAATAATTAATGCTCTACAGAACCACTGAACCTGAGTTCATTGGGAGTACTGGTTTTTAGATCTTACAAGAAGTGAAAATTGTTACAGTACCAAATTTTTATTTCAATGTCTTCCTGAATTCCGTTGCTGCTTCACCTTTTGTCAAAGAAGAAGTGAAAAAGAATGACACTTATCCATTTTGAAATTATTATAAAAAATATTATATATTAATGAACTCATAAACCAACTTGATATTAATAAACCATACTCCGATAGTTTAGAGAAAGTAGTTTCTCCCTTTTGTGGCTGTATGATAAAAATTGTGATAATAATAAATAATGATTACATCTTCAGATCAAGCGTATTGTCCAAGAAGGTGAACCATCGGATTTCAAACAATACTTCAGTAACTGGAGGGCAATCAACGACCAGACAGGTCTTGGCCGCCGACACCGTCGTGAAGTTATCGCAGCCAGTCTGCCCGAACCAGACTTCGATGCTCGTAGTCTTCATGCCAGGAGAATTGCTGAGCTAGCCAAGAGTGGTGGTAAAGCATTCGGTTTCATGCCCGATGATGGTTCTGGTTCCGCTGAAATCTACCGTATCGAAGACTTTGAATTGGCCCCGATTGATAAGTCAACACAGGGAATGTTCTTTGGTGGTGATTCATATGTCATCAAGTATACATACAAGAAGAATGGAAATGAAAACTATATCATTTATTTCTGGCAGGTGAGATATGATATTTATTTGCATTATTAAAATATGGCAGGGGATGTAAGAAAATGCAATAATGGGTTGAAGACCTATAGTTCCACAGTTTTAAATTTGAATTGATTTATACATGCTCATCATGTTTCCTATGAAAACCTCCATGAAAATAAAGAAAATAAATCAAATGTATGGTCAAGATTTCAATAGGAAAGTTATTGGTGTAGTAATGTAATAGTAGCATCTATATCTGTACGTCTGATGTTAATTTATTTTCAAGTAGAACATATTATACAAACGATGTGCTTTACAGGGTAATGACAGCACGCAGGATGAGAGGGCAGCATCAGCACTTCACACAGTTAGACTCGATAACGAGTTGAACGGAAAGGCAATCCAAGTCAGAGTGACTCAAGGCAACGAACCCAGGCATTTCTTGCGCATCTTCAAGGGTAAGTTATTACGCGAATCACCAAGTGATCACCATGCGTAAGTATTTTAATTAAAAGTTCAAAACTGACAAAATAGCTTCGCTGCATGAACCTATCATACAAGTTACAACACAATAATGAAATATATCAGAGAATTGAATTTTCAGTCAATTATATATAAATATATACAACTAGCTTCACAAGTAATTTTTTCTACACATGAGCCTGCACAGGGCTTAATACACCCATTAGGTTGCAATATTAATATAAAAATCTAATGTTTAAAGGCAAGATGGTCGTGTTTTCTGGCGGACGTCACAGTGGTTTCAAGAACCTTAAAGATCACGATACCTACGATGTTGATGGAACGAGATTTTTCCAAGTGCGCGGAACATGTGACGATGACGTCCGAGCTGTTCAAGTACCCGAAGTAGCCTCTTCGCTAAGTTCTGACGATGTGTTCATTCTCGAGACACCCACTGCCACTTATTTGTGGTTTGGAAAGGTAAAAACGACTGGTTCAACAACGACCATATCATATCATATCACAATAGATACAGTTCCTTTAAATTACAATGCAGTAGACCCTAATTGAACTTCAATTATCAATAGTAGTGTTGACAATTTATTAAATTGAATTATAATCAAATTATAATAGGCTTGGGCTTGGGTGAAAGCTTTGATGTTTTCATATATCAACTGTTAGCCTTGTTTTTTAAATCACTAAGTAGACCAAAGCATAACAGGTGAAGAAATTTAATAACTTCAAGTGTGTCCTACAATCATATATGTAGGTAGTCTAGTGAAATCATCAAGGCTAAAAATAAAATCAATAAGTTGTTTCCTCACAGGGAGCTTCTGAAGACGAGAAGGCAATGGCTACCACCGCAGCTAGTCTTGTCGTACCCAACAACGAACCAACCGTCGTTAACGAGGGTGAAGAGCCAGATGAGTTTTGGCAAGCGCTCGGAGGAAAGGGACCGTACAGTACAAAGATTGATGGAGAAATAGAAGAAATAGAACCGAGGCTTTTCCACTGCCGCATTAAAGCCAATGGCAAATTCAGTGTCGAAGAAATCCAGCAATATCACCAAGAGGATCTTGATGAAGATGATATCATGGTCCTCGACTCCGGAGAGGAAATCTATGTCTGGATCGGAAGCAAATCAACCGAGGAAGAAAAGAAACGTAGTATGGAAATGGCAGAGGTATGTGAACCTAAAATTGAAGACTGCGACCTTTAAAAATAACAGGAAGAAAAGGATATTAAATATAAATCAAATGAAGTTGCATTATAATTAGCTAATACAAATAATAATTGAAAATCAGTCAAAGGATGATACAATTACACTTAAGTGTGTGAGATGAACAATTTACACTTTTGAATACTAATTTTAGTGTATTATTTGTGGACATTTGTGAAATTTGTCAAATTTACAATATTTAGAGAGATGAAATGAGAAGTAAACTTAAGTCAATATATAAAATGAATATAGATAGACAGGTCTACCTATTCGACCGGCAGGTTTATTTAATATTATTTTTTAAAAATCAAGGTAAGCTTTTAATCCAGAACATGACATAATTTTGATGTAATGTACAAGTAGCCCTCTTCTCTCATTCATTAATATTGTCATTTTTTCTTGCAGAAATATTTGCAGACTGACCCGAGTGAGCGTAGTCACGATCAATCTCTTATCTTCACCGTCAAGCAGAATGAAGAGCCTGAAAGCTTTACCTCACTTTTCCCCACGTGGAACTCGAAGCATTGGGAGGTAACCAACCAAGTTTAAGAGAACGTGCATGATGCAATGTAGTTTAGTCGCTCACCGTTTGATATGTAATACTTGTGTGCCTACCTCTGTTGCATTCCAACCATTTATTAATCTCAGTGTAACAAAATGTTATGAAAACATAACTAACAAAGATTATTTAATATTTAGAATTCTTAGGTGGCAAGATGGTGAAATGTAACATTTACAAAATATTGAAAAAACTAAAAGCCATCCAGTTGCATTAATATTCAAAGGTTAGCCTAATTAAACAAATGTTACAACATGCCTTGTCCCGAAAACCTTTAAATATTTCATAATATGTTTTGTTTATGTTAATGTCAAAAAACAAATAATTATAAGTCTGAACTTTGTAATATTATTCTACTGAGCATGCCTATAGAATTTGTGTTTATTAAGGTACTACCATAGACTTGACATGAAAATCTTGTATTTTTCAAGATGGAATATATCTTTTGTTTATTCAACTATTTGATCTAATTAATAGAAAAATGAAATAACAACTCAATATTTATTCTCTCCATTGTTGAAAATGTATAACATCTATATATTTTCTAAACACGATAAGTCGATAACTCTTCAAATACTAGCATCCCCCCCCCCCCCCCCCCCCCCACACACACACACACACACACAAAAATCTGTTTATTCCTATAGAATCATTGTATAATATAATGAACTGAGGATAATAATTTTCGTGGAAAACTACCATTCTGACAAAAAAATTCTCTTAGTTCTAATTCACTACATTAGAAACACTCACTGTCCCTAATGTCAAATTTACCAGTTAACCGTTTTCTATCATTGTAGTCATTGCACAAATTATTGTATGAGCTAATTTTTGGCCAAATCATTCATATTGATTTCTTATTTAATTCAATCTGCAATATGTAGCTGTGTGCAGGTGACAAATGTTCACAGAGAAAAAAAGAAAACGAGATAAAGTGATTAGAAGTGAAGAGATTATCAAAACTACTGTACACTAAGTAAAAAAACAAATCAAACTTACATATATTTATAAAAAATTTAATACCTCGAACAAAAGTAATTATTTTGATGCTTATTAGAAACTTGTAATGTGTATGAAAAACAGTTCTGAGCAGTTCAGTTCTGAAAACAGTTTTACATTTAAAGTAACGCAGTAGATGGTGGATACTAGCCATAGATATTGAACAACGGCTGTTTTTTTTACTGGTTGAAATTTTTTGTAAAAAGTAGAAGGAATGTACAAATTCAGGAAAATAATAAGAAGATAGCAGTGATTATTCAAATAATAAAATATTAAAAATACATTTTATAAAAAATATAATGGTGAAAGTGTATGGTAGTTGGTAGTACCTTAATTTAATTCAAATTAGTAGTAATAAATATAAAACCTACTCATTAATATATCCTGTAGTAAAAATATCCGCTTGTCAAGGACATCTGTTTTTGTATGGTACTTTGTAGCATTTAGAACATCTTTTCTTAACGTAGTAAGTAGATAGTAGATACGTGTTACACAGGTTGTGCAACTGTCTAGTTTTCCTGAGTACAATAGTATCATTGAGTTTGTATAAACTTGATTATAGTATGACTGGAATTTTAACCAATTACAATGATTTGAGCCTTTGTTTATAATCTATGTTGAAATATATTCATTTTTTCCTTGATTGTAGGCCTACTAACAAAACAAATCAAACCATTGAAATCAAACTATTGAAAAACTAGCCATTATAGTTAAATTACTTCTGCATGGTGCTCAGTTAACAGTATGTCTTCGGTATAACGGTATTAGTTTGGTGTGAAACAATGTTTTGTACTGTGCTTTGCCTATAATGAATACAATCTGCACGTTTTCAATGATGCAATAAATACTCTTATCTTGAAAATTCTATTACTGTATGTAATTGAACAAAATGTTACCAGTGGATTTATTGTATTCCAGTCTCTTCAAACGTATGAAGACGCGAAGAATGAAGTTAATGCATCGAATGCATGAATATTGCCCTCAGATGTGCGTTTTGAAATATAAATTATGGAATAAAATATGTTATAGTTTGTTAACTTTCTTGCTTTATTGAGTGTGCTTCCACATGTTCCAGCATTTAATTTTTATACACTGCTTAATTGAAATACAGAATAGGATTAATTATTTGTGTACAATGTTTAATTCAAAAGATGAAACTGAATAAATGGATTTAAATATTATTTATTCTAAAAAAGTGGCGCGAGTATTTCTGATACTTGTTCTCCTTACTGTAACATGTCTGTACCTTATTCCTTGCATGTATTAGCATAACGATACAGTACGAGTGATCTGCACAGTAAGTTCGAAATGAATGTGTGCATCCTAAAAACTTATTGAGACAAAACAAATCCATTGAAATATATTTGAATCTTATAAATGATAAGTCATATTGATGGAAATTATTTTTATTAAATCTAGTTTTGAAGTTAGGACTCAATGCCAGTACGCTTGCATAATTAAAAAAAATAATCTATTCATTATTTGCATTCATGATATTACCATAATCTGAGTATAGGGCAGACCATGCGCAGAGGGCTGGTTAACATTCGGAGAGTGAATATTTGCAGCTCTGCTATTGTTTACAAAATGTAAATAGAAAGATCAAGTAGCCTTTCTACATTGTGTTTTAACTTTGAAGTTACTTCAATCATTGAGTTTAGTTACAAGGTCAATGCTTCAAAATTCAATGAATAGGCCTACTGGAAAATCCACAGAAAATAAAGGTGTTCCACAATATTTAGAGGAGACAGTACACCATTTTGCACTCGGCTATTAAGCTCACAGCTGTTGGCCTAACCTCACTTTTTAGTGAATATTCGTGATAGTCCAATACAATAAATTGAGCAATATCTATTGTTACTTGATACATAACATTTAATACATTAATTATACATGTTAGTATTCACATTGAATAGTGCTGTGCTACAACCAGGGCTATAGTCGCAGACTATAGAGTAAAATTTTAAATATCTTATTCAACCACTTGACCTCAACTACTTACATGGTTTTATCATTAAGTAACTATATACTTAATGGTTTTATCTCTTATGCTTATCATTAACTAGGATTATAAAATTAGAAAGCAGCAGATGACATGGAATTCAACGCTGAAGGTAAAAATACTAATAAATATATAGTAATTATTATTATTATTGTCATCATTATTATTATTATAAAATTATTATTTTTTATTATTACAACTAGATTACTTTCTGGCAAAAAAATGTAATTTTCTTCAATGCAGTAAATAACCTTCCAGCTTGTAGTATGTAGCCTTAAGGTCAATTCACAACAGTTTTAATGACTGTTCTAATCATAGTCCTGATTTTAGTCTATGTCTTAATTCTCTTTCAAATATAGAAAATAGATGCTACAGTTCACAACTGTTGTAGACTATAGTTTGGGTCTCTTACTCTTCTTTTGAAACCATTTCGTTAGGACTATGGCACTGGGTTGCGCATGTTTAATGTAAACCAATCAGGTACTTTCAAAACAAGGTAAATACCTGTAAATACTCAACTAGGCAGGCCATAGTTCCGGGTGGCCGTGATGTCGGTGGAATCCGCACTCTATCATCTTAGTAATTACTGGTGGTGTTTTTCCAAGTTTTGGCTAAATTGTGAACCGAGATGCTAATACGAGAGTTAGAACCATGACTCGGATTAAAACACTCATTAAAACTTCTGTGAATCAAACATTTTTCGAAACTTTTCAACTTGTCAATAACGACTAAGCTAACAAACTTACTAACAATGATTTTCACAAGATTACCTCAAATTAAGATGTAGGCGTATCTAAAATCTGTGGCAGATTGGCCTTCCTTGAAATGGTAACTATATTGTCAAGTATTTCTGTATTATTTAGACCACCAACACATTCGTTACAACCCGCTGCGGGGTGACTGGGTTCTCGTGTCGCCCCACCGTATGAAACGGCCATGGAGTGGTCAAGTGGAAGCAATAACGGAAGATCAAATTCCCGAGTTTGATCCTACCAATCCCTTGTGTCCAGGAGTAAAACGTGGGAATGACAAGGTAAACAAAACAAGTCCCTTACTTTTGGGTTGTGTTACTTGTGCTGTGCATGTCATTTCCCGCATTAAGATATTACCGTCCTCCTTTATGCGGTAACTTGAAAGATATATATATAATGTTTTTCTTTGTGACATACTAGTAAACTTCCCGTTGGTAGTAAAGAACCATTTATTCATACGGTACAACCGGCACATGCAGCGCAGTGGTTAACGCGCTCGCTTCATGTCATCCGGGAGGCGAGGGGAATTCCGAACCCAGTTCGATCCCCGCCGCCGACCATCTTTACAGAGGTTTTTCATGGTTTCCGTCTGTATAGTCTAGGCTAATGCCGGGATGGTTCCTGCAATAAGTTGGCCATGACCGCTTCCTTCCCACTATCCTTCTCATTACCCAAGAACCTTCATCTCATCATCCCATCATCTCATTAATCATCCATCCGACACCATTAGATCTCAGTTATCATAACAGTGCGTCGTTAAACCCAATATATATATATATATATATATATATATATATATATATATATATATATATATATATATATATATGTATATATATATATATATATATATATTAGAATACAGTAATTCAGACTAGAAGTGAAATCAAACATTATAAACAACAGAATTTTCCTAAAACATTTGATAGCCAGTTTGAAAAACATAGTTGTAAAGTACAGTGATCAGAATCTTTGCTATTTACATCCAAATAGTAAATGGGTAAAAATCATGCATGGTATGAAAGTTACGATATTTACGTTTCAAATAAAAACTATGCAACACAAACCAAGTTTGCAAGTGTTCATGAAGTAGGGCTAGATGATGAAATTTATTTTCACCAAGAAACTTTCCATTTAATATCTTAATTTTAATAGACCATGGTAATCCATAACTACTATTTTAATTTGAGCCTGGATGTACAGTTTTCAATAATAACCAGATAAGAACTAACTATCTGCAAGTTCATAAATACAGTCTACTGTAAATTAATTGTAAATACCCCTACCATATTTTTACTTGACAGATAAATCCAAACTACGAATCTACGTTTGTTTTCACAAACGACTTTCCAGCTATGCTAGAAGATGCTCCTAGTCCTTCACCTAATAGTGATCCACTATTTCAAATGGCAGGCGTGCAAGGAACATGTAGGGTTATATGTTTCCACCCAAAGTCAAACATAACGCTTCCCCTGATGACCGAAGATGAGATACGCGCCGTTATTGATAAGTAGGTCCAAGTGGTATTTGGCATAGAAAGTTTATATTTTTAATTCTATTCGATGAAGAAATAATGTCCCTTGATTATTTTCCCAGTTTGAAGCACTAGTTTGAATGTCAGTTTTCACATTGAATTACATTTGTTCCATGTTGAGGTTTTCTACCTCAACCAATAACGTATTTGTTTATTATGGTACAAATGAGTAGGATTGCCGGTCGATTGTAAACAATATCAAAATTGTAATAACAAATGTTGATCGAATTGAATTTAAAAAATAATTAGTTAAAACAAAATGGTGCCAGTATAATGTACACTGCATAGGAATGCCCATTCACTGCGCTGTATCTTTCAGCCGAGTGGCTAACTAAAGGCCCGAGTTTCTCGCACTCATTACAAGAAGTTAATTTGCTATTTTTGCTTGATACAAAAGTCCCATCCCTAGCTATCACCCCCCATCTACTTACAATATTGAAATTCAATATCGATCATCGTTTTTATATTGAATGCACCAAATTTTGAATGCTTGTAGTGGTTAGGTAGGCCTATTGAATCGAAGTCCAAAAATATTGATTGATCGAAAATATCGAAATCGAACGGCAACCCTACAAATGAGCATACATAATGTAAATACTGTAATAGTCATACACCAGAAGAAATATGTACTCAATAGCCACTTTAACGTATTAACGTATAACGTAATAGCCAGTATTAGTTCTTCAGTATTAGCCAGTAATAGTTAATTATTGATTTTGAAATTAAAATGACTTATGTAACCAACGATGATAAGAAGTTAATTTGCTATTTTTGCTTAATACACTACCGGTACCGTAATCATCAGTTGGTAAAACTGACTCTACCTAATACATGTAACATACTTGGCTTAACTAATACCTATCAGGCCTTTTTTTTGTGAGGTCCATAAATTAATTAGAGAAATAATTGATAAAAAAAAAAATGATTCTAGAAATATAAAGTTTATAATAAGTATTAGACTTGAGAAGAACAAAGAATGTACAGAATTACAGAAAATTATAGTTCAATATTAAGTTTTTGGCACATAGCCCAAGTCTGATATTCAAATTATGAATGTTTTTACAAATCAACATTCATGAGTTTCTTCCAGATGGATCGAAGAAACTAACGAACTCGGCAAAAAATATCTTTGGGTGCAAATATTCGAGAATAAAGGAGCTGTCATGGGATGTTCTAATCCACATCCGCACTGCCAGATTTGGGCATCGTCGTTCCTTCCGAACGAAGCTAGCATGAAAGAACGTCACCAACTTGAGTATTACAAAACACACGGACGCCCAATGCTAATGGATTATGTGGCCAAGGAAATAGAGAAGGAAGTAAAGTATAAAATAATCTGACATTATATTATTGCTATACAGAGTGTCTTCAACCCAATATAAATGAAATTTTAAAAATAATAATAGTTCAGTATTACATTGTAGCATAATACAGTTAGGCTGTGAAACCACTATCTATCGTTGAGATAGATGTGGAGTGGAGTGGAGGGGTAAAAATGAATGATAGAAGCAGGACACAGAATGGAACAAGGAACAGTGGACACAGAAACGATGCATCAAAGTTTAAGTGAAATAAAGTAACAGCCTGTTGAGAAATGACCACAATTATTGTTTGCTCAAATACCGTACCGATGACTAGCTTATTTGGTGTACGAACGAGGAGGTAATAGGCCTAGATGAATAATCTTTACTAAAACACATAACTTTACGGGAATAGAACCCACGCCTAACTGGCATATGGTTTTTGTTAAAAAAATGTAGGCCTGAAGATTTAGATGAGGAGCAATTGCCACAATGAATTAAAATTGAGCACATTTGAAAGAACACAAAATTATGCTTTAAAAATCTTACTTTGTGCTATACTTTACATACTTTGCATATTACTTTGCAATGTAATAAAAAAAGGATAGGCCCTACATTATTTTATTTACCACTATACCATTATGTTATGGTTCTAGCAGGCCAACCTGTAAATTAAGTTTGAGTGTAAGAATAGCTACGTAGTCAAATGTTGACCAATAATTCACATTATTTTGTTTATATGTTTTTTTACTCTTCTATTTGTGTAGTCTCTGTAAACGATCGTAACTTGTTTTAGGTGAGAGTGGTTGTATCCAACGAGGATTGGGTAGTAGTGGTTCCGTATTGGGCTGTTTGGCCATACGAAACAATGTTGTTACCCAAGACTCACGTGAAACGCTTTACCGATCTCAGTGACGGTCAGAAAGATAGTTTGGCGAAAATAATCAAACTTATCACGACAAAATACGACAACTTGTTTCGCACATCTTTCCCGTACTCGATGGGTTGGCACGGTACGTAAAACAGATTGTGGAACAAGATTTACAATTCAGAAGAACAAAAAAACGTGATATCTTTTCATGTTGAAAAATCAACGCATAGTGATAATACGTAACATTGATTGCTCAATTCTTCACAAAAATACAATTTTGCATTATTTACTCAGAATGGGCTACTACCCTAATTGGAAAAAAATTAAACATATTTTTTTTAATGTGTGCCTTCATGCTACCAAATATGGGGTAGTATGGGATGGGATATATTTGTTCCATAAAAATAACAGTGAAGGTTATCTTAGCCATACCTTTTGGCTAAAAAAAGTCTACATTTTTCACAAGTTTACAATTTTAAATGTGTTTATCAGTAGGCCTAATTATCTTCATTTCCGGAGTTACGCTGTCATCATATTAAATTACACAAAAGTATTTTTGTAATTACAAATTGTAGACCTATTCTTTTAGATTTTACTGTGATCATTGAGTTTGTTGTTTGATCATTGAGCTACTACAAACTCAATGCCGTGATGAAAATTCACGAAATCAGTTTGCTGATAGATTTTCAATTTTTTACAGGAGCACCAACTGGACCAAAGCTGAGGGAAAACAATGAACACTGGGTGTTCCACGCTCTCTATTACCCGCCGCTGCTACGATCGGCAACTATCAAGAAATTTATGGTGGGGTATGTCTCGATCAACACTTCAACATTCTAATTACAGTTGAAATTGCAATATATGCGTATACAAAATTGGCTCACTTAGCAAATTACTAATTAGTCTATTGGACCTCTGAAATAGTAGGCCTACTGCCGAGAATCCATTTATTGGGAACGAGTGTTATAAGAAATAACTAAGTAGCTTACAACGCAATACAATGGAAACATTTAAGGGAGTGCATGCACGGTGCTTATAAGAATAGAGAAATTCATCTTTACTATTTTTGTCTATGTTCACGAACCAGTGTAATTGAAGGAAAAGTATATCAACTCCAAGATAATTTTATGCTATTTAATTACAGTAATATGACATTTTGTTTTTGCGAATTCAATCAGTTTTAAGATAATACGTCAATGAATACCAAGAATGTGATGAAATTCATTGACGTATTACTTTGAAACTGATTGGGGCACAAAAGTAGAATGTCATATTAATTAAAGAGGATGAAATTATCTTGGGGTTGATATACATTATATTTAATTACATTGCTTCGTGAACATTTAAAAAGTAATAAAGATGCATTTCTCCATTTTTATGACCACTCTCTTGACTTGGCCATGGAAAGAGTAGAGACTTAAGAGTAGAGTAGAGACACAGCAACGAAATATTACCACTCATTTTTTGATTACCGCATTATTTCATCTTTTCACTCGTTTTACTCACTGCACAATCTAATGGAAATACGATTCATCATAAGATCCATCAAAACATTTTGCCAAATAATCATACATATTTCACAAAAATGCCAATATTTTTTTCACTGTGATATCTATAGTACCATATTCACCACCGGCCACCGCGCACTTCATCCTTCTTCGTGACTTCTCAATATGAACATCATTCGACAACTATAATGTACCAAAAGAACCAAGAGGCGGGAGGGACGAAACGTCATGAATGAAAACTCAAGTTTAATGCTATACTAAAATTCACGCGAAATCACATACCGGTAGACAATATACCTTGTGTTCAAAGCTTTGAGTTGAAAGAAATACGTGACTTACAGTATAGTTCAACAAATCGTCAAATCATAGATGGTCAAACTTGAAGTTTAAACGTGAATATCAAATTTTCGTTTGTTTTGTTACAGATATGAGTTGTTGGCTCAAAGTCAGCGAGACTTGACTCCCGAACTAGCTGCTGCAAATCTGCGTAATCTCCCAGATGTACACTACAAGTTAACTCGAGATGATAAATAACAAATAACAAAGCTTTATTCAGTTCCTTTTGTTTTATGTAGTTTATCTGGTCACTCATCAAAGCTTCATAGCGTCAAAGGATACTATATGTAGGCGCCGGCCTATATATATTTTTTTATATTGGGTTTAACAACACACTGTAATGATAGTGAAGATCTATTGGCATCGGATGGATGATTAATGAGATGATGAGATGAAGGTTTCTTGGGTAATGAGAAGAATAGTGGGAAAGAAGTGGTGGTGGCCTATATTGTGGGAACCATCCCAGCATTAGCCTAGACTACAGAGGGAAACAACGAAAAAAAAATGTAAAGATGAACGGTGGCGGGGATCGAACCGGGTCCAAAATTCACCTTGTCTCACGGATCACATGCAGCGAGTGCGTTAACCACTGTCCTGCATGTGCCAGTTCTATATATTTTGTTGTGTTGATATAACACAAGTATTTTTCACAATTATATTTTGTTGTGTTGGTGTAAGAAAGTGTGATGCCAATTGATTTTCATTTTATGCAGAAACCGATTTATGAAACAGGTATTCTGTAAATACTACATTACACTATAGTAGTCCATTTTACATATTAGTGCAGGGTCTCCAAACTACGGCCCTCGAGCACCACCAATCCTGCCTGCTATAGTTTATTTTGATTACACTGTAAAATTTACAATGTAAGTAAATCATACAAAATAATAATCAGATGTATAAATAATCATTCAAGTAATTTTCATTATATTTACGTGAGGCTACTTTAATAGTTTTTGATCCTGTATTGATAACCCAAGGAATAGTTATAATTTGGGTTTCGTGATCAGACAAACTTGCGGATAGAACTTTTGCGGCGTATAGATTGCTATCAATGTTGGTTAAAATATAATCGATCGCCGTGGCTGTTTTTTAGTAATTCTTGTTGGACATTCTGTTGCAGCTCTCAAACCGTATACTTGCATGGTGGCACACAACCGCTGTCTGCTGCTGCTGTTGTTCAAATAGTCTATATTGAAGTCACTGCATATAATGATATTAATGTTAGTTTTGCCCTTCCCAAATATATTATCCATTGCGCAATTAAATTTAGAAAAAAATACGTCAAGGTCTCCATCTGGAGATCTGTATAGAGAAACAACTAGTAGTTTCATTTGACTGTCGACTTGAACTTCTATAGCGGTACATTCAAAGTTTTTGTCTATGCTAAGTTTGTCTATTTTAGAATATTATTTGCCTGCAATATTTTCTCTAACATAAATGCGCACACCACCGTGTGTTAGGGTGTTTCTATAATATGATATGTTGACATAATTCTTGAAGGGATATGCTTGATGTTCTTTAGATTTAAACCAATGTTCCGTAAAACATAATATTTTTGGTCTCTCACTCACTTCAAATCGTTCAGAAATAGTTCCACGTCAGTTATTTTGTTCTTCAGTGATTGGCAGTTTTGGTTCAGTATGCTGAGTGTCTTCTTGTCCTCTTGGTCCTGGTCCTCGAAAAAACCGAATGGAAGAAGTTCCAGTGTCAGTGTCACTGTTCGAAAGCGATCTTGTTGTAATAGTTCTTCTTGATGACAGGGGCGACGTTTATATACTGTAGTGTGATTGCAAATAATGAACTAGAGTGGCAATAGAAATAATACGTACCCCCAAATATCCTAGCTGATGGTGGGATCGTTGAGCAAACAATAATCACCATCATTATTATTACAAATGAACTTGAAATTCCTACTGTTTGTCAGGTGTGAACAATATCTGTTTGTTTGTGTGTGGTGTGTAGTAAGTATGCCCAATTTAGGACTCAATCTCCAAAACGTACGACTTTTGTGAGCTATTAATGATTTTTATATTTCTCTGTATACACAATGTGTATTATATCATAATAAATTGATTGATTGATTATTGTTTGCTTATACCTATTTAGTGCCCTATTTTACCAAAAGTGTATGTTTTGAGTTCAACTGGAAGATGCATTTAGTCTCTTGGATATAAATTGTGTATATAAATGGTGCATTTATGTATTTTAGGTAGTAAATACTGTTGAATGAATTTTTCTATCTAAAAGCGTTGAGTTTTGAAAAATACAATTCTACAGAAATTCAAATAAATTCTGCAGTGTATATATTATGCTCTTTCATTTGTCCCGTTTATTGTATCATCCTAATTCCTCTTATTCCTTCACATTATATTATTAAACATTTATTCAAAGAAGGTTCAATTTAGATAATTATAAAAAAGCATGAATTATAATTCATGCTTTTTTATTTTTTATAATTATCTAAATTGCTATAAATGGATCGTAAAAATGTTGGTTCACATCAGCCAGAAAAGAGGAAATGAAATATAACAATAAATTCGCTGTCAATTTGCATTAAAGAGAGAAAGGGATTTCTGTAATTGTCTGCAAGGCTCACACAGCTAACTTCCTCAGTATGATATTTGCCTGATACAAAAGAGTTGGATAATTTAGTAGCTGTTGTCGTGGGGCGACATATTTGAGTGACCTCTAGTTATAAGATTTTATATCAATTCTAAGAATAACTATATGATATTTCAATTGTAATTAAATGTTTTGTCATATGTCTTTTGTATATGTGAAATAAATGTTCAATAGGTCATGGCACTGTAATAGTACTATCAGAGATATGCATAATTAATTAGGCATACTATATTTTTTGCAAACTTACTGGTTTAGACCAGATTAATCAAAATATAACTATATCCTATGTAATTGCTTTATGGAAGTTTCTTTGTTGTATAAATTGCAGTAACAAAAATCAATAGTATCAACTGCTGAGTCATCAAAAGTATTGCTTTATCTCAAAATATCTCCCTCTCTTCCTACCCTCATAAGAGCAATTCACCCTCTTCCCTTCACTTTCCCTCACTCACAAGCTTCGCTATATAAGACGTGGAAAAACATCGCATCGGAATAATAAGACAACAATTTCATCAGTTTCATTCGACACACATTCAAGGTTACAATAAATATCTTATAATCTTGTGAACTGAGCAATTCTCAGAGTATGCAATAACTAGACCTATATATAGAAAAAATATATTCTTGAATTTATATGACTATAGAAGACCAAAAAATTCCCCTGCGGAACTGTTGAGCCCTTTTTTTGGACTATAGTGATTTTGAGTTACTGGTAAGTGGTAAGTCCATATTTTCTGATATCTTCATTGAATAGTTTGGTCCCAGTTTAAATTACAACACAAGCTAGTGTACTATATTTACTTAAAATAGTGCATTGCTATATTTGGTTAACCTAATTGACATTTGAACTGAAACTGAACATTTTATGGATTGGTCAGTGAAAAATTGAGTTTCATAATGTTCACTTTTTCATCTCGTTTACTGCGATCATTCAGTAGGAGAAATATTCATTTATAAATCCACACGTTTTCGAGTTTTCAGGTGGCTGTGTCTGATCTTTTTGTACTGTGGTCATTTATCTAAAGCTTTTTTCCTCGCAGATTATGCCCGTACTCATTTACTTTTAATTGCTTTTAGTGTATAAAAGATTATTTAATGTTTTTGTTTTCTCACAAGCAGAAAACAGAAGTTATTTATTACACACGAAAGCAGAGTAGTCTCCGACCCGCTCATCTGGCTATGCGGTTCTTCTGAAGAGCTCAACTGTCCTAAAAATGTCGTTTTACAGAGAACAATGGCATGAAACGTTTTCACTAAATTGCCTATCATGCCTAAGTGGTGAGTTATTGCAGTATTATTTGATCTACTTGGGGCTATAACACGTGAATGATAGTTACATATGTTATATACATCTGTGTCAAAGAACATACTATCTCAATAAATTTGATTTCCTCTGTTCACACATGTGCTTTTCTTTAGGACCCTTGGCATGTAGGCCAAGTAGGCCCTATGTGTGAATTGATTTCACAAAATGGTAGACACTCAATGATCTTGTTGAAATTTAACTGGTACTATTATAAAATCAATGGCCTAGGTCATACTAGGCTAGGCAAAGATATTACCAGGCTTATACTTGTATAATAGCCTACACCTCTGACAAATGAGGCCTAGGTCTAGGCCCTAGTCATCTAGTTATTTTCCAGTAGGTCCTTGTGCCTAGGTTATTTCTCCACTCAATATAAATGTATAAATTCAAACTGAATTTGTGAATAATATAACGTCCATCTATCTAGGCCAATATTTCCAACTTCTGACCACAGTAGGCCTAGGACTAGGCTATTCATTATCACTAGTAAGTTGCGCATTTGACAATACTTATGGCTTTCCTCTACATCTATGTACGTTTTACAGTGTAGGAAGTTCATGGCTCACCAGTAGCTCGAGGCCTACTTGGCCCGAATGAGACAAAGACTTCGGTGAAGCAGCGCCGAGCTTACGACCAGGCAAACGACTACAATCCACAAATGGCACATCTGAGGTTCAGCGAGCAACGGAACATCGTTCTCATGGCGGCAATTGAACTGTAGGTCTAGGCCTATGCTTAGTTAGTCCACATTCTTGAAACAGCAAGGGGGATCAGAATACTTTATGTCTATGGTAAAGACCCTGTGTCGTGGTCTATTCCCCGCATGTTTTCTTTAATTGAGATAGGCTGCAGAATATTTATATCAATTTCAAATTAGAAAAAGAGAGAATTTTTTCATTTGTGAGGGTGTAGTCGAGCGAGTTTGTCATTTAGCCGTCTAGCAAGGGAATGCGAGAGAAAGGTTAGCAAAGTGAAGGCTTAACCACATCTTTTTTAAACGTAACGTTTATCGTTTGATAATTAGCCCTACTAGTACAATTTAAAATTACAACAATGTGTTAGCTGTCACTTGATAGAATCTGACTTTATTATCAGGTTCTATTCAAACTTTCATCATTTGATTCAGGCCTACCATTTGTAGGATTATTACAGGCTAGAGAGCATTTTATGGCCAGAACACAGACATAGTAAGACATTGAAATGAAAGTAATTATACTGTCAATTGTTGCTATTGTATTAAATCATTAAATTCGAACTGGTACTCCATTAAATTTCCAGCAATTGAATATGATTATTATATAATTATTGTATTTATTTTATATATTATGTAATGAATATTAAATGCCTTCCGCACAAGAGCTTCCGCTTCTTTTCCTATTGTGCTGCGACCAAAGACATATCTCCAAGACTAGAGGCACGTTTTCATGGCTCGCAGTATACTTTTTTCTGGCCAATCAGAATGGATGAAATTCCTGCCGCTTGCACTTGTTGCTCTCAGCCGCGAGACCGAATGAATTCAACTTTGGAAAAAAGCGCAGCAGGTGAATTCTCTCTCATACAAGAAGTAGGGTTATGTAGAAATATTACTTACAAAACAGTACTTTTCAAATATTATATAATGTATTTGCGTGCCACATAAATACGATGCTGAAATTCACTTCGCCGTTGAATTGCTCGGTCTCTTTACACTTGTCAAGTTAGGCTTATGTTAACCACTTGACAGCCAGGTTATGAAATCACTACCCTACTTCTCAGGCCGGGTTCTTCCCGGTTAGATCGCACAGATAATTGTGCTTAGATAACCATTCATAACATACATAACATGAAAAAATGGTTTCATTGTATTCAATGTATTGGCATATTGTTGCACTTGATGGGCAGAAGAATAAATTTGCCAATATTACTTTCATTTAGCGTACAAAGGCTTGTCAGTTTGACACATATAGCCTAGAATAAGGTTTTGGAATAACAGCTGACTGTATTTCATCATTTTCCTATACATTAGCGTATTCTGTCAGCGAAAAAACTTACCGTATTGTCCCGAATATAAGCCGACCCCCAAACTTTTAGATCAACAATTGAAAAAAGGGTTCATCTCCTTCCCACGTAAATCATCACTCTTCTGAGTTAGAATTTAGTCAATTTCGTATTGCGCGCGTGAGGAAGCTATGCCAACTGCGTGTGAGAAACCGTTGCTAGGGCCTCACGATCGTGTGTACTCGGCTAGTGCCGATGACGCGCGATCGTCATATAGCCCGCCCACTCGTCAAGGTCTGACAAGACAATGCAGCTGACAGCTCAACGTGCCTTTGTTTATTACTGCGCGTCAAATAAAATTAATGGATAATGGGAAAATGATGCTTCTTCCTGATAAAACATTTATTAAACGTGTTTTTAGTGCAATGTTTTGCAGTTTCAAGTTGATTCCATTGTTAAGAGTGTGCATGCGCCCTATCATATCTAGTAAAAAATGTGTTTTTGACCGATTTTAGGCCGAGATCCGCATATAAGCCGATGGTGACTTTTGGACTCGCAATTTCGAGAAAAACCCTCGGCTTATATTCTGGACGATACGGTATGTCAGTACAAGTCCCATGTATATATGACAGTCATTTTGTCGAGACGTTGAATGAAATGTATTGGAAAGTTTGACGACACGTAAATGCGCCCGCGGGCAAAATGAGTGATAGAAAATTGATATAAACAATAGTACTTGAGTATTCTGTTCTAATTTTCAAGCATCTTGGAATGCATCCACAGCCTATTGGAAAAAAAAACACAAGTATTTTAATTCAATTTAATACAGGCCCTGAATTTTAGATGTAATCATTTCAATCAGTTTTGCACGTTAGAAGATTTGCACGCAAGCAAGTGCCCCTAGGCTGTAGTTTAGTTTGGGTAACTAGGAAAACGCCATGTGCGTTGTTAGATGAGCGGATAGTAATAGTATGGGTACAAATGGGTAAAACTGCTTCGAGTGGTACAAATTTAGCACATTTTATGTTTCTTCTTCAAAATGGCTGACCCGATCAAGCTGAAAATTTCCAGAAATGTGTATCAAAATGTAATTCAACTTCACGCAAAATTTAATTTTTTGGAAAGAAAATATTTTCTTTTTTTCCGTTGTGTTCTTCTAACGGGTATTTTTGAAATTTCTAAAATACATTAAAAAAAATTACCTCCCGATAATGCCACAAAACTATACAGATCTTAGTTGGATGAGGAACCATATTGAATTTTTTTTTTGAAGTTGATAGCTGTAGTAACCGTTCAACCTGTGGAGGACCAACAAAAAAACATATAAAAAAAAAAATGAAAACAAACACCAGTTTTCTTCAGTATGTCAAATTGAATCCTCGCTAAAGCTCGTCTAACAATGCAAAATTCTGGGGTTGATCGTATTGGCAGCTGGCCCCCTTGGTAACTCAGTCAGCTGAGGCACCGCTTCAGATATTGAAGTCACTGGCAGCATGCTTATAGAGCATACAATTGTTGCATTTAGAGCGACATGAGCCGAATAGAAATGTGACGTCTAGTAAGTTACTAAAAGATTTATTCTCCACTGTCGCAGGTTTTGCGAGCACTTGACAGCCGCAGGTTCTACGACAACAACGCGGTTGTTCAACCGTGGAGCCCGCTGCGTCTCAAGGTCGAGCGGCGTGACTTCATCCAGTGGAGGTAAGCTTGCTGTCAACGTCAATGGGTTATCAATTGGATGTAACGTCAACCTACTCGCTATTACCCGAGTTTTTCTTCACCTGTAGGCGCCATAAGAAATTTATATTGAATATTACTAGGAAAACGCCGTATATGCGTTGTTGGACGAGCGGATAGTAATAGTATGGGTGAAAATGTGTAAAAACTGCTTCGAGTGGTACAAATTTAGCACATTTTATGTTTCTTCTTCAAAATGACTGACCCGATCAAGCTGAAAATTTCCAGAAATGTGTATCAAAATGTAATTCAACTTCACGCAAAATTTAATTTTTTTGGAAAGAAAATATTTTCTCCTTTTCCGTTGTGTTCTTCTAACGGGTATTTAAGAAAATTCTAAAATTCATGAAAAAAAATTACCTCCCGATAATGCCACAAAACTATACAGATCTTAGTTGGATGAGGAACCATATTGCATTTTTTTTTGAAGTTGATAGCTGTAGTAACCGGTCGACCTGTGGAGGACCAACAAAAAAAATATAAAAAAAAAAAATGAAAACAAACACCAGTTTTCTTCAGTATGTCAAATTGAATTCTCGCTAAAGCTCGTCTAACAATGCAAAATTCTGGGGTTGATCATATTGGCAGCTGGCCCCCTTGGTAACTCAGTCAGCTGAGGCACCGCTTCAGATATTGAAGTCACTGGCAGCATGCTTATAGAGCATACAATTGTTGCATTTAGAGCGACATGAGCCGAATAGAAATGTGACGTCTGGTAAGTTACTAAAAGATTTATTCTCCACTGTCGCAGGTTTTGCGAGCACTTGACAGCCGCAGGTTCTACGACAACAACGCGGTTGTTCAACCGTGGAGCCCGCTGCGTCTCAAGGTCGAGCGGCGTGACTTCATCCAGTGGAGGTAAGCTTGCTGTCAACGTCAATGGGTTATCAATTGGATGTCACGTCAACCTACTCGCTATTTCCCGAGTTTTTCTTCACCTGTAGGCGCCATAAGAAATTTATATTGAATATTACTAGGAAAACGCCGTATATGCGTTGTTGGACGAGTGGATAGTAATAGTATGGGTGAAAATGTGTAAAAACTGCTTCGAGTGGTACAAATTTAGCACATTTTATGTTTTTTTCTTCAAAATGGCTGACCCGATCAAGCTGAAAATTTCCAGAAATGTGTAACAAAATGTAATTCAACTTGACGCAAAATTTAATTTTTTCGAAAAGAAAATATTTTCTTTTTTTCCGTTGTGTTCTTCTAACGGGTATTTTTGAAATTTCTAAAATACATTAAAAAAAATTACCTCCCGATAATGCCACAAAACTATACAGATCTTAGTTGGATGAGGAACCATATTGATTTTTTTTTTGAAGTTGATAGCTGTAGTAACCGTTCAACCTGTGGAGGACCAACAAAAAAACATATAAAAAAAAAAAATGAAAACAAACACCAGTTTTCTTCAGTATGTCAAATTGAATCCTCGCTAAAGCTCGTCTAACAATGCAAAATTCTGGGGTTGATCGTATTGGCAGCTGGCCCCCTTGGTAACTCAGTCAGCTGAGGCACCGCTTCAGATATTGAAGTCACTGGCAGCATGCTTATAGAGCATACAATTGTTGCATTTAGAGCGACATGAGCCGAATAGAAATGTGACGTCTAGTAAGTTACTAAAAGATTTATTCTCCACTGTCGCAGGTTTTGCGAGCACTTGACAGCCGCAGGTTCTACGACAACAACGCGGTTGTTCAACCGTGGAGCCCGCTGCGTCTCAAGGTCGAGCGGCGTGACTTCATCCAGTGGAGGTAAGCTTGCTGTCAACGTCAATGGGTTATCAATTGGATGTAACGTCAACCTACTCGCTATTACCCGAGTTTTTCTTCACCTGTAGGCGCCATAAGAAATTTATATTGAATATTACTAGGAAAACGCCGTATATGCGTTGTTGGACGAGCGGATAGTAATAGTATGGGTGAAAATGTGTAAAAACTGCTTCGAGTGGTACAAATTTAGCACATTTTATGTTTCTTCTTCAAAATGACTGACCCGATCAAGCTGAAAATTTCCAGAAATGTGTATCAAAATGTAATTCAACTTCACGCAAAATTTAATTTTTTTGGAAAGAAAATATTTTCTCCTTTTCCGTTGTGTTCTTCTAACGGGTATTTAAGAAAATTCTAAAATTCATGAAAAAAAATTACCTCCCGATAATGCCACAAAACTATACAGATCTTAGTTGGATGAGGAACCATATTGCATTTTTTTTTGAAGTTGATAGCTGTAGTAACCGGTCGACCTGTGGAGGACCAACAAAAAAAATATAAAAAAAAAAATGAAAACAAACACCAGTTTTCTTCAGTATGTCAAATTGAATTCTCGCTAAAGCTCGTCTAACAATGCAAAATTCTGGGGTTGATCATATTGGCAGCTGGCCCCCTTGGTAACTCAGTCAGCTGAGGCACCGCTTCAGATATTGAAGTCACTGGCAGCATGCTTATAGAGCATACAATTGTTGCATTTAGAGCGACATGAGCCGAATAGAAATGTGACGTCTGGTAAGTTACTAAAAGATTTATTCTCCACTGTCGCAGGTTTTGCGAGCACTTGACAGCCGCAGGTTCTACGACAACAACGCGGTTGTTCAACCGTGGAGCCCGCTGCGTCTCAAGGTCGAGCGGCGTGACTTCATCCAGTGGAGGTAAGCTTGCTGTCAACGTCAATGGGTTATCAATTGGATGTCACGTCAACCTACTCGCTATTTCCCGAGTTTTTCTTCACCTGTAGGCGCCATAAGAAATTTATATTGAATATTACTAGGAAAACGCCGTATATGCGTTGTTGGACGAGTGGATAGTAATAGTATGGGTGAAAATGTGTAAAAACTGCTTCGAGTGGTACAAATTTAGCACATTTTATGTTTTTTTCTTCAAAATGGCTGACCCGATCAAGCTGAAAATTTCCAGAAATGTGTAACAAAATGTAATTCAACTTGACGCAAAATTTAATTTTTTCGAAAAGAAAATATTTTCTTTTTTTTCCGTTGTGTTCTTCTAACGGGTATTTTTGAAATTTCTAAAATACATTAAAAAAAATTACCTCCCGATAATGCCACAAAACTATACAGATCTTAGTTGGATGAGGAACCATATTGAATTTTTTTTTGAATTTGATAACTGTAGTAACCGTTCCACCTATGGAGGACCGACAAAAAAACATATAAAAAAAAAAAATGAAAACAAACACCAGTTTTCTTCAGTATGTCAAATTGAATCCTCGCTAAAGCTCGTCTAACAATGCAAAATTCTGGGGTTGATCGTATTGGCAGCTGGCCCCCTTGGTAACTCAGTCAGCTGAGGCACCGCTTCAGATATTGAAGTCACTGGCAGCATGCTTATAGAGCATACCATTGTTGCATTTAGAGCGACATGAGTCGAATAGAAATGTGACATCTGGTAAGTTACTAAAAGATTTATTCTCCACTGTTGCAGGTTTTGCGAGCACTTGACAGCCGCAGGTTCTACGACAACAACGCGGTTGTTCATCCTTGGAGCCCGCTGCGTCTCAAGGTCGAGCGGCGTGACTTCATCCAGTGGAGGTAAGCTTGCTCTCAATGTCAATGGTATAACGTCAACCTACTCGCTATTTTCCGAGTTTTTCTTCACCTGTAGGCGCCATAAGAAATTTATATTGAATATTACTAGGAAAACGCCGTATATGCGTTGTTGGACGAGCGGATAGTAATAGTATGGGTGAAAATGTGTAAAAACTGCTTCGAGTGGTACAAATTTAGCACATTTTATGTTATTTCTTCAAAATGGCTGACCCGATCAAGCTGAAAATTTCCAGAAATGTGTAACAAAATGTAATTCAACTTCATGCAAAATTTCATTCTATTAGAAAATGAAAATATTTTCTTGTTTTTCGGCCGTGTTATTCTAACGGGTATTTTTGAAATTTCTAAAATACATTAAAAAAAATTACCTCCCGATAATGCCACAAAACTATACAGATCTTAGTTGGATGAGGAACCATATTGAATTTTTTTTTGAATTTGATAACTGTAGTAACCGTTCCACCTATGGAGGACCGACAAAAAAACATATAAAAAAAAAAAATGAAAACAAACACCAGTTTTCTTCAGTATGTCAAATTGAATCCTCGCTAAAGCTCGTCTAACAATGCAAAATTCTGGGGTTGATCGTATTGGCAGCTGGCCCCCTTGGTAACTCAGTCAGCTGAGGCACCGCTTCAGATATTGAAGTCACTGGCAGCATGCTTATAGAGCATACCATTGTTGCATTTAGAGCGACATGAGTCGAATAGAAATGTGACATCTGGTAAGTTACTAAAAGATTTATTCTCCACTGTTGCAGGTTTTGCGAGCACTTGACAGCCGCAGGTTCTACGACAACAACGCGGTTGTTCATCCTTGGAGCCCGCTGCGTCTCAAGGTCGAGCGGCGTGACTTCATCCAGTGGAGGTAAGCTTGCTCTCAATGTCAATGGTATAACGTCAACCTACTCGCTATTTTCCGAGTTTTTCTTCACCTGTAGGCGCCATAAGAAATTTATATTGAATATTACTAGGAAAACGCCGTATATGCGTTGTTGGACGAGCGGATAGTAATAGTATGGGTGAAAATGTGTAAAAACTGCTTCGAGTGGTACAAATTTAGCACATTTTATGTTATTTCTTCAAAATGGCTGACCCGATCAAGCTGAAAATTTCCAAAAATGTGTAACAAAATGTAATTCAACTTCATGCAAAATTTCATTCTATTAGAAAATGAAAATATTTTCTTGTTTTTCGGCCGTGTTATTCTAACGGGTATTTTTTAAATGTCTAAAATTCATAAAAAAAAAGTTACCACCCGATAATGCCACAAAACTATACAGATCGAAGTTAGATGAGGAACCATATTGAAAAAAAGTTTGAAGCTGATAGCCGTAGGCCTAGCCGTTTGACCTGTAGAGAACCGACAAAAAAACATGAAAAAAAAAAAAATGAAAACAAACACCAATTTTTTTCAATATGTCAAATTGAATCCTCGCTAAAGCTCATCTAGCAACATGCAAAATTCTGGGTTTGATCATTGGCAGCTGGCCTCTTGGTAACTCAAGTCAGCTGAGGCACCGCTTCAGATCTTGAAGTCACCGGCGGCATGCTTATAGAGCATATCGTTGTTACAGTAGCGCGACACGAGCGGAATAGAAATGTGACGTCTGGTAAGTTACTAAACATCCATTTGCCATTGTTGCAGGTTTTGCGAGGGCTTGACAGCCGCAGGTTCTACGACGACAACGTGGTTGTTCAACCGTCGAGCCCGCTGCGTCTCGAGGTCGAGCGGCGTGACTTCATCCAGTCGAGGTAAGGAGGCTGTCAACGTCAATGGGTTATCAATTGAATGTAACGTCAACCTACACGCTATTTCCTGAGTTTTTCTTCACCTGTAGGCGCCACAAGAAATTTATATTGAATATTACTAGGAAAACGCCGTATATGCGTTGTTGGACGAGCGGATAGTAATAGTATGGGTGAAAATGTGTAAAAACTGCTTCGAGTGGTACAAATTTAGCACATTTTATGTTTTTTCTTCAAAATGGCTGACCCGATCAAGCTGAAAATTTCCAGAAATGTATATCAAAATGTAATTCAACTTCATGCAAAATTTCATTCTATTAGAAAATGAAAATATTTTCTTGTTTTTCCGCCGTGTTATTCTAACGGGTATTTTTTAAATTTCTAAAATTCATAAAAAAAAAGTTACCACCCGATAATGCAACAAAACTATACAGATCGAAGTTAGATGAGGAACCATTTTGAAAAAAAGTTTGAAGCTGATAGCCGTAGGCCTAGCCGTTTGACCTGTGGAGAACCGACAAAAAAACATGAAAAAAAAAAAAAAAAAACGAACACCAATTTTCTTCAATATGTCAAATTGAATCCTCGCTAAAGCTCATCTAGCAACATGCAAAATTCTGGGTTTGATCATTGGCAGCTGGCCTCTTGGTAACTCAAGTCAGCTGAGGCACCGCTTCAGATCTTGAAGTCACCGGCTGCATGCTTATAGAGCATATCGTTGTTACATTAGAGCGACACGAGGGGAATAGAAATGTGACGTCTGGTAAGTTACCAAAAGATCCATTTTCCATTGTTGCAGGTTTTGCGAGCGCTTGACAGCCGCAGGTTCTACGACGACAACGCGGTTGTTCAACCGTCGAGCCCGCTGCGTCTCGAGGTCGAGCGACGTGACTTCATCCAGTCGAGGTAAGCTTGCTGTCAACGTCAATGCGTTATCAATTGAATGTAACGTCAACCTACTTGCTATTTCGTTAGTTTTTCAGTGTTTGTTTCCTAGTGTCTTATCTCAAGTTTTTAAATGATATATTGTGAGGGATTCATTTTGTGAATTAGTTATCATCTCTCTGTGTGATCCGGGAGGCGAGGTGTTTCCGGACCCGGTTCGATCCCCGCTGCCGTCCATCTTTACAGGGGCTTTTCGTGCTTTCCCTCTGTAGTCTGAGATAATGCCGGGATGGTTCTCACATGAAGAAAGCTTCATTCCATCATCTCATTAATCATCCATCCGACGCCAATAGATCTTTGCTATCATACAGTGCGTCGTTAATTCAATATAGGCCCTGTATATAAAAAAAATTACCCAAGTAACCTTCATCTCATCATCCCATCAAACATCCATCTGACGCCAATAGATCTATGCTATCATTATAGTGGGTCGTTGAACCCAATATTTAAAAAAATACTCAAGAAACCATCATCTCATTAATCATCCATACGACGCCAATAGATCTTCATTATCATTACACTGCGTCTTTAACCCGATATATAAAAAAATTACCCAAGAAACCTTCAACTCATCATCCCATCATATCAATAATCATCCATCCGACGCCAATAGATTTTCGCAATCAATACAGTGCGTCGTTGAACCCAATATTTGAAAAAAAATACCCAAGAAACCTTCATCCCATCATCCATCCGACGCCAATAGATCTTCACAATCATTACAGTGCATCGTTGAACCCAATATATGAAGAAAATACCCAAGAAACCTTCATCTCATCAATCATCCATCCGACGCCAATAGATCTTTGCTATCATACAGTGCGTCGTTAACCCAATATATATATATGTATACAAAAATTACCCAAAAAACCTTCATCTCATCATCCCATCATCTCATTAATCATCCATCTGACGCCAATAGATCTTTACTTTCATTACAGTGCGTCTTTAACCCAATATATTATATATGAAAAAATTACCCAAGAAACCTTCATCTCATCATCTCATTAATCATCCATCTGACGCCAATAGAGCTTTGCTATCATCATAGTGAGTCGTTGAACCCAATATCAAAAAAAAAAACTCGAGAAACCATCATCTCATTAATCATCCATCCGACGCCAATAGATCTTCATTATCATTACAGTGCGTCTTTAACCCAATATATATAAAAAAATTACCCAAGAAACCTTCAGCTCATCATTCCATCATCTCAATAATCATCCATCAGGCGCCAATAGATTTTCGCAATCAATACAGTGCGTCGTTGAACCCAATATTTAATAAAACACCCAAGAAACCTTCATCGCATCATCCATCCGACGCCAATAGATCTTCGCAATCATTACAGTGCATCATTGAACTCAATATATAAAAAAAATACCCAAGAAACCTTCATCTCATCAATCATCCATCCGACGCCAATAGATCTTTGCTATCATACAGTGCGTTGTTTACCCAATATATATATGAAAAAATTACCCAAGAAACCTTCATCTCATCATCCCATCATCTCATTAATCATCCATCCGACGCCGATAGATCTTCACTATCATTACAGTGCGTCTTTAACCCAATATATATATGAAAAAATTACCCAAGAAACCTTCATCTCATCATCCCATCATCTCATTAATCATCCATCCGACGCCAATAGATCTTCACTATCATTACAGTGCGTCTTTAACCCAATATATATATATATATATAAAAAAATTACCCAAGGAACCTTCAACCCATCATCTCATTTATCATCCACCCGACGCCAATAGATTTTCGCAATCATTACAGTGCGTCGTTGAACCCAATGTATATAAAAAAATACCCAAAAAACCTTCATCCCATCATCCATCCGACGACGCCAATAGATCTTCGCTATCATTACAGTGCGTCTTTAACCCAATATTGAAAAAAATCTCCATCTTGTCGTCCCATTATCTCATTAATCATCCATCTGACGCCAATAGATCTTCACTATCGTTACAGTACGTCTTTAACCCAATGTGTATAAAAAAAATACCCAAGAAACCTTTAACTCATCATCCCATCATCTCATTAATCATCCATCCGATGCCAATAGATCTTCGCTATCATTACAGTGCGCTGTTAAACCCAATAAATATTTTAAAAAAACAAGAAACCTTCATCTCATCATCCAACCGACGCCAATAGATCTTCGCTATCATTACAGTGCATCTTTAACCCAATATAAATTAGAAAATAGAATCAAGCTGTACTTGCATGCCATTAAGGGGGGACTCGGGTGAAAATCCTGCCTGTGTCAATATTTATTTTATACACTTCAAAATTGGAACATAGACAACTATGATGACAAAACTGAAAACTGTGTTTTTTTTTAAATAGCATTTCGAATAAAATTAATCCGGGAGGATTTTTTTATCTCCATTGTTAGATGAGATAACAAAAAATGATATGTCCAACCCTTTATGAAGTAACAATGAGCAATTTCAAAAAACATCAAGACAATTGAACAATATTTGTAGACGTAGCACAAAAAACATTATTGTTTTGTTGAAAAACATGTATTGGAGTAAATGCCCTCTGAAGATTGACAATGTAAATTCCTATATTGAAAATAAGTTGACTGTTCGATGCACAGTGATTTATCTCGAGTATGACCAAGATGCATTGAGGGTTGCGTTGGTTTGCCGGCCTCTATATGGTGAATTTTCTTCCTATCCCTCCCATGTTAAAAATATGTACCAATTTAACATCCAAATTGTTAGAACAACCGATTATGCGTAGTGAGTAGTAATAAAAGGAACTAACTTTGTTTACAAATACACACACAATGATGTTTACGTTTGCTCAGTTGTCTGGAACAGTTTCTTATATGAAGTGAAACGGAGATAGTGAGGTTAAATTGTGCAATATTCAAATTGTGAAGTAATTCATAATAATAATTCATGATAACGCAAGCTATATTGCAAGTAACTTACATCTGGACGATTTGTTGATGTAATCGAATTCGTGTGAGAAATCCACATGCCACAAACAAATAAGTAATCACATTTCATTCAATTGCATTACCAGTTAATATCCCTTTTCATAAGCCTAGCGCAGTTGTTTACTTCCACTGCATCTTGGATGGCAATATACACTGCATCTTGGATGCAAATATTTGAGGTATATAGAAGGCATGACATCGAGCTTCTACAAAACAACACTAGGTAGCGAAGCGATCGGGTGTTCTAAGGAAAGAGATCAGGAAATGGAACGTATTTCCGGTTCAAGTTGAGACACCATCTGAAGCCGGCGAACCAACGCAACCCTCAATGCATCTTGGGTATGACCATTGATATATTTCAATATTTTGAAACAAATTACTCGAAAAGACATGAAAATCAATAATTATTCAAAATACTATATACAAATACTAATACATACTGTATTTCTCGGTAATGTTCATGACAACGTTAAACTTGATATTTAACAGTAGCAGTAACGTAGAAGTTTGCAAACTCCAAACTTGATATCTTGAAAGGAAAACGTAGGAATCGACCAATCTGTGCCTAGTTCAAACATACGGTTGATGGCCACTTTGTCAAAATCTGTATAGCCCGTTGTCTTAACTAATAACAACATAGGGAACAATACTTGCTGCTGAGTGAATGAATTACGACATTGTCGAAACTGTAATGATTCTATATTTTCTCGTAATATATGTCGCAAATCATGTAGAAATAATTAAAAGCTCTCATCAGACTTTAGAGACACAACTTTCAGGTTATGTTGCACTCGAAGTGACAGCTGATGGGTAGACCTGTTTTAACGGGTTGAAATTAGATGTAGGAATAGTGTTGTGAAGTGGGTAGCATTTTAGTAAGTTTACAGCCTCGAGGCGAAGGAATAAGTTTAATGTCACGTTGAATTGTGAATGGTATTTTTTCCCTTAACTTGAAGGTGTCCAACCTTACCCGAACCTTAACCGCATGTCATTGAAAAGTACCCCGAAGCTCGTCACACGACCAAGTACCTTTATTCCGATAAACGCTCTTCAGCGTCCCCGATACCAAATCGATAGTTATTTGGGAAAAATTTAGAAAATTACAATAGGCCTATAGATACAATAAAATATACAGTATAGACATAGAATATAGATAGTCTATAAAATGCAGGTTTTAAGGTGTATATAATGTGTAATTGGAGTGGTAAGATCGCCCTTGTGGTGCTCCGTTCAAACGATCCCATATTTCGTACATAGCCTTGATTGGGGAACAATGATTTTGTATCAAGTTTTGATGTTATTATTATTTTTTTTTCATTTTTTTTCAATTTTAATTTTCAATATGTTTTAACATTGTATTCGTAGACCCTCAAAGTCATATCGACTTGTCTGAAGGTCTACTAAAGTGTTTAAACTAATAAACATGCATACAGAAAATAAAACAGATAATCAAGACAGAGCAGAAATTATTTCAATAATAAATTGGGAGAAAAAATAAAAACAATGCCAACTATATATTCAAACTTGAAACAATCAAGCAAGACTAGAAAAAAATATAGATGCAAATGCTAAAGAACAAAAGAACAAAACGAAAAAGTTATTATACCCTATTTGCTGAGACATTTTATTGTTGTAGAACCCATTTTTTCATTACTGTTTTTAGTATAGATAATTTATTAAAAAGTAACAATTCAGTCGGGATTTTGTTGAATAATTTTGGAATTAAAAAACTCTTCCTGATTTCCATATGAATTTTGGCTTATTTATTCCAGCAATTTGTCCTTATGTCTAGTTCCATGTGGATGCACAGCAGTAGTTTTATGTTCTTTGGTGAAATAATTAGTAACAATAAATGTGTACAAGTGAAGCTTTGTGACAGAAAGTAAATTACAATTTGAACTTGAAATATTATTTTTGGACGATATTATTTTAAAGATTCTTCATTGTATGTTTTCTATCTTGTTAACATAACTCTCAGTTGTGCACCCCCATGATAAAATACCGTACATAATTACTGACTCAATGAGCGCGTGGTACACAATTTTCAATGTTTGACAATTTACATATGGTTTAAGAATACGAATGTTATACATTCCTGAACGCAGTCGGTTGCATACATAGTCTATGTGAATATTCCATTTAAACTGGTTGTCTATAATAAACCCTAGATATGTATGCTGACTTGTATTTGTTATTTTTACAGAGCAATTGCAACGTCCTCCAAAATTATAACAATCTTTCCTGAAATGTTTATGCAAACAAGCATAATCATGATATATCAAATTTACTTGTTCTAATAATTTAAATGGTGAATGTATATAAATGTATATATTCATATAATTCAATTGTTTTCATCTAGAATTAGTTATTAGGCCATTATTATATATTATTCGCGGTTGATATTAACCTTGTATGAATAATCTTCTGTTTTAGAATTGGGAGCCGGAAGAGTTCAATATCACACTGCTGCCGCCCCGGCCAGCAGCAGCCATCTTGATTATTGGAAAATGAAGATTGATGATGTTTGGTAGCCGACTCCATTGGTTACGGTAAGGATGAAAGACAATAGAAGGGTACACGGAGATTACGATACAAGACACATTTAAGAAAATAGGTAGTTAGAACAGTGTTTTTCGTAAGCTTTCTGAATATGTATCGAGATTTTGGATAATTAGATACAAGTCCACGAAAAATCTAGTTGAAATATCGATCTTTATAGAAATAAACGTGGTTCTGAACTTAGAATTGTATTCATCTCAGAACTGACAACGTGCGACTTGTATCGTTATTTCCGTGTACCCTCCAATTGAAATGTGCAGTAAACCCTCGTTAATTCAAAAATCAAAGAGACCAAAAAAGATGATTTCGATTTTTAAAAATTCGGATCAACCAAAAAACGAGTTTTCGACGAGAATGGTCACTTTTCCCGCTTAGAATTCAGTCAATTTCGTACTCGGCCCGAGAGAAAGCAACGTTCAGTGAGGCTTTGGCAACGGTTTCTATTCCGTAGTTTTTGCCGGTATCATAGCTGCTATGCCATTACAGGCTGAATTGATTCGACAAGACTGTTTTCTAACTGTCTGAAGAACGTAGTCGAAGACTGTTTTAGTCTTCGTCCTGGTCTTGCTTCGGATGCTACGATTCACAGCTGTCGTAGTTTTGGTTTCGGTCTCAAGCTCGTCCTTCAGTTCAACTTGATTCCATTTGGTTGCAATAAAAACTAGGTGCTCCCAAGAATAACGAGTCAGATGCTTTGAATAATCAGAATAGTTGCGGCAAGGTGGCTTTGAGGACGGCCAAAATCAATTACGCCTACGCACTCTTGGAAGTTTTGAACAGTTATAATTACTCTATAATCAATTGTGAACAGAGATGGTTCTAGGATCGGTAAAACGCTAAAACTCTCATTAAACTGTTGTGAATGGATGTACGGTAAGGTAAAAATTATAGTATCTAGGCATTAGTCCATATGACATATCTTGGGCCTACCTAACTCAAACCAGCATCAGTAAATACTAGACACCAAACAAAATAACCTATAACTAGCATGCTATTATATGTTCAGTTTATCTTGATATAGCAAATGGTTTTCAAATTTACCGCTAGATGTACTAATTACGTTACGGTCTGCGCTGCACCTTACATCGTAGTGTCTGAACTAAAACATTGATATCTTGAAAACTGCTTATCCACCCAACACAAAACTTTCTGCCCAGGCTCATGCCGGGATGGTTCCTACAATAAGTCTGCCATGACTGCTTCCTTCCCATTACTCAAAAACCTTTTTATCTCATCACCTCATTAATCATCCATCCAACGCCATTAGATCTGCGATTTCATAACAGTGCGTCGTTAAACCCAACATAAAAAAGAAACTTTCTGTACTTTTAGTTACCAGTACTGGTATATCTAAATAGATGAACTACACCAAATATTGAAACATTCTAAAAATGAGTAATTGACCTTTGACCTCATCAAGATATACTTGCTGGTTCTGGTGTTGTGTAACATGTTTCAAATGTAACTGGTCACATGTAGATCATTTCCAATGACACCTTGAGACGTCCGCTGCTGTGTGCCAGCGGAGCGGTGTGGGATTTAGTAAAGACAATAATATGCATGAAATAAAAGGAAGGGACCGGCACATGCAGCGCAGTGGTTAACGCGCTCGCTTCATGTGATCCGGGAGGCGAGGGGAATTTCGAACCCCGTTCAATCCCTGCTGCCGACCATCTTTATAGGGGTTTTTCATGGTTTCCCTCTGTAAATGCCGGGATGGTACCCACAATAAGTCGGCCATGACCGCTTCCTTCCCATTATCCAAGAACCTTCATCACATCATCTCATTAATCATCCATCCGACGCCATTAGATCTGCACTATCATAACAGTGCGTCGTAAAACCCAATATAAAAAAAAGGAAGGGTGTGGGCGCCAATACGTTTTGGAATAGGGGAACTAATAACCCTAAAATTATAAATAGGAAAAATATACAGTCAACAGTTGATAGATTATTATGTAATTGTACTTGATATATAATGCAAGATTTTAAAACAGATTATCTCTCTTTGTCTCCAAAGTTACAAACTCACTTCTCTACCAATTTACAATACATCACCCAGTCATTCACAATTGTTTACAAAATTACTAATAATTTTTCTAAAGACACCGGTTAATGTTGTGCAGGCCCACATCCTCATTGTCGCACACGTTATTTTCACTTTCAAAACCCTTGTATTCATCAAACGAACTTCTTTCACCCGCCGCGCTTTGTATTTACCGCAACCACTCCTGATCGCGTGGTTGCTAGAACTACCTCTCTCGTGACCTTCACTTCTAGCTACCCCCGTCACTCGCGTTCCCTCTCTCGGCGGTTGATAAAACAACTCGATCAACTGGGTGATTAGCCGCCCCGGTGGCTAAGTCAACTATTGCTAGCGGTAGAAACTGAAGTCACCGTTGGGCGTGGGTTCGAGTCCCGCATAAGGCATGGGTTTTTGTGAACGTCCTTTCACCTATCATAACTTCACAGCTTCATTATCATCCGCTCATTCGTACCCACGAATAACAATGTTGGTGGGGTCATTAAGCATCATTAAAAATAACTGGGTGATTGAAAAAAAAAACGACTTGAAATGAATTCTACATAAAAATAGGACTAGTTAAACTAAAGGGAAAAGGGATGAAATTGGACCATGACAACCTCTCACCGTGAGGGAAGTCAGACAGGTCAATCTGTGGGGTGCGTGACCGGGGCATCAGGAGGTCAAATTTTGACGACCTCATATCTCGGAAACTAGTGTTCCCCGGAAAAATGTGAAAAAATATGTAATTATTCTTAGCGATGATGTCAGTAAGTGTGCGAATTTCATCGAAATCAGTGATGGTCGCCAATAATTGATCAGTTGATTTGTTCTGGAATGAATCATTATCCGTGCAGGAAAATGATCCATCCTGGAAAAATTCTGACTGATAATACAGGAGTGAGGTGAGAAAAAATGTATGTTACAAGCAGGAAAAAGATGGATCCTGGAACCATCATGCAGGAGACCGGGGTTCGATTCCCGTCATGGTCTAACATCTTGACTGAGACGGGTGGTCAAGTGGCTAGCACGCTGAACCGTCATTCAGGAGACCGGGGTTCGTTCCCCGCCATGATCTAATGTCCTGACTGAGACGGGTGGATAAGTGGCTAGCACGCCGAACCTTTCATTCTGGAGACCGGGGTTCAATTCCCGTCATGGTCTAACATCTTCACTGAGACGGGTGAACAAGTGGCTAGCACGCTGAACCGTCATCCGGGAGACCGGGGTTCGTTCCCCGCCATGATCCAACATCTTGGCTGAGACGGGTGGATAAGTGGCTAGCACGCTGAACCTTTCATTCTGGAGACTGGGGTTCGATTCCCGTCGTAATCCAACGTCTTGCCTGAGACGGGTGGATATGTGGCTAGCATGCTGAACCATCACTCAGGAGACCGGGTTTTGATTCCCGCCATGGTCCAACATCCTGACAATGTGCACCTGGTTTCCCTCTATCGTTCAGGTCAATACTGGGGTGGTTCTTTAGTCCTTGATCTACTGCCCACTTTTCAAAAATACTTATACACTTGCAGTTTAAATACTTGCAGTTATTCGCACTAATCACTGCTGCAAGCTGAATTATTCATTTTCATTTTTCTCTTCAATATATTGCATTCTCTTTGCCAGTGGAATAGAACCTGGATTTGCTCACGTGAACCAAAAGAAGTAGCTACCATGGCAACATGACATGTCTGTGTTCATGTTGGTACAGTAATGTACTATATAATTATAATTATTTACTTTCTAACTGTCGGCTAATCAATGGAAGCCTTTAATACCAACTGTGTTTCCTGTTGTTGCAGGTCGTCTCAGCTGTTTGCGGCACGAGGGTTCCTGCAATCCCAGCCTGCCGTACAAGACACGTCATGCAATTGCCGACTTCAGGATCATGTTGGAGCTCAGCTGATCAAGCAAGCAGCTGATCAAGACACGCCACGCAGGTCCCGCCTCCAGGATCATGATGGAGCTTAGCGTTCACATTGTGACTTCAGCCAGTCAAGCAGCTGATCAAGTTATGAATACTTCATGTGTGCATGCATGCATCAAGTCAAACAAATGATGAAGCAACAAATATATTATGATTGTATGATTTATTGTTCCAACTTGTACAGTATATGTGATAATAAATTGATGATAAGTAACAATTACATGATGTGTTCTCACTTGTGATTGACCTGTAGCAGTATACTCTCGTGCAGCCCGCAAGAGGGGGGGTGAGGGGATGTAGAGGGGGTTTGGAGAAATGACCTTGGACTTTGAACCATTGCATGCAAGAGCGGCTCACGTAGCTTCCGAGAAAGCTACGCAAGTCTCTCTCGCACGTTCGAATACAAGGTCTCCACCAAACCCCCTCCAGCTAATCTTAGATCGTGATTGGATGTATGACAATGTACCCTTGTTTGCAAGACAGGCTCATGCAAGTCTATCTCACACGCAATGGTAGAAGGTCTCACCCAAGAGCGATCCAGATCATCCCCTCACCCCCACGAGCCTTTTATTCACATGCTCGGGTGTGGCATCAATTGCTTAAGCTCGAGGAGATGAGTTCCTGTCGTGGAGCTTTAATCAGCTTGGTTTAGAGCCGACGGGGCGCTGATCAAACCACTCTAGGCTGGCCTACCCGGCTCGGGGATCATTTTACAGTAGGCTGAATCATACCTGGGTGCGGGCTGCACGAGGTCAGTTTACCCACATAACGGTGCACTTACGCGCTATCTCGTAGTTGCCACGATGGTCCAAGGAGTGAGTCTTCAAGGTAAACTGCAGCCTGCAAACAACAAAGAGCTCAAATAAATGTCAATAACTGGCTTGAAATTCGATCGATTACAATACTTTTAGTAGATTATTCTTTAAAAAGAGCTACTTCATGTTCACACCAAATTTGAGAAAAATCAAATTTCGCAATTTGAAAAGATACCAAGTTATTTTTCGCTCTAAAATCTTTAAATTGAGCTCAAATTTGGAACGGAGACCGCATTCGTGTTCTAAAATGAACACCATACACACACATAACAATAGAACTGAAAAATTCAACAACAAGTTTCAAATCCAAAAAGAATTGACCAAAAAGTACAGGGTTAAGTAAGCTCGTTTTTGACCTATCGCAATTAATTTCTATGAACTGGTTAGAGCTATGATGTTCTAGTATTTTTTTATAAGTATAACTTGATGGTCGCTAAATCCTCAGCAAATTTGGCTATACTCGCATCAGCCATTTCCAAGAAAAATGTATCTGAATTACCCAAAAACTGCAATTTCCAGCCACTTTTCAGAGTCATAAAAAATCATCATTTTTGATTCGGCTAAAATTTTGTAGGAAGACGAGGGGACATTTCGAATGAGTTATTCCGTTGAAATTTTGCTAATAATGCTAATGGAAAAGTAATTAGAAGGATTCCAGAATTCTATATAGGACCCTACCATGGTGAGTACACTAAGTTGATTTTCGCTCTAAAATCTTTAAATTAAACTCGATTTAGGAACGGAGACCGGATTTGTGTTCCAATTTTATCACACTACACATACATAACAACAGAACTGAGAAATTTAACCAAAAATTTCAAGCAACAAAAAAATTTGACCAAAATGTACAGGGTTAACTAAGGTACTTTTGGACCTTTCGCAATTAATTTCTATGAACTGGTGAGAGCTATGATGTTCCAGTATTTTTTTAAGAGTAAAACTTGATGGGCCCTAAATCCTCAGCAAATTTGGCTATACTCGCATCAGCCATTTCCAAGAAAAAGGTGTCTGAATTTCCCGAAAACTGCAATTTCCAGCCACTTTTCAGAGTCATAAAAAATCATCATTTTTGATTCGGCTAAAATTTTGTAGGAAGACAAGAGGACATTTCAGAAGAGTTATTCCGTTGAAATTTTGCTAATAATGCTAATGGAAAAGTAATTAGAGGATTCCAGAATTCTATAATATGGGACTCTACCATGGTGAGTACACTAAGTTGTTTTTCGCTCTAAAATCTTTAAATTAAACTCGATTTAGGAACGGAGACCGGATTTGTGTTCCAATTTTATCACACTACACATACATAACAACAGAACTGAGAAATTCAACCAGAAATTTCAAGCGACAAAAAAAATTGACCTAAATGTACAGGGTTAACTAAGGTACTTTTGGACCTTTCGCAATTAATTTCTATGAACTGGTGAGAGCTATGATGTTCTAGTACTTTTTTAAGAGTATAACTTAGTGGGCCCTAAATCCTCAGCAAATTTGGCTATACTCGCATCAGCCATTTCCAAGAAAAAGGTGTCTGAATTTCCCAAAAACTGCAATTTCCAGCCACTTTTCAGAGTCATAAAAAATCATCATTTTTGATTCGGCTAAAATTTTGTAGGAAGACAAGAGGACATTTCAGAAGAGTTATTCCGTTGAAATTTTGCTAATAATGCTAATGGAAAAGTAATTAGAAGGATTCCAGAATTCTATAATATGGGACTCTACCATGGTGAGTACACTAAGTTGTTTTTCGCTCTAAAATCTTTAAATTAAACTCGATTTAGGAACGGAGACCAGATTTGTGTTCCAATTTTATCACACTACACATACATAACAACAGAACTGAGAAATTCAACAATAAATTTCAGAGGACAAAAAAATTTGACCAAAATGTACAGGGTTAACTAAGGTACTTTTGGACCTTTCGCAATTAATTTCTATGAACTGGTGAGAGCTATGATGTTCTAGTATTTTTTTATGAGTATAACTTGATGGTCGCTAAATCCTCAGCAAATTTGGCTATACTCGCATCAGCCATTTCCAAGAAAAATGTATCTGAATTTCCCAAAAACTGCAATTTCCAGCCACTTTTCAGAGTCATAAAAAATCATCATTTTTGATTCGGCTAAAATTTTGTAGGAAGACAAGAGGACATTTCAGAAGAGTTATTCCGTTGAAATTTTGCTAATAATGCTAATGGAAAAGTAATTGGAAGGATTCCAGAATTCTATATATGGGACCCTACCATGGTGAGTACACTAAGTTGATTTTTCGCTCTAAAATCTTTAAATTAAACTCGATTTAGGAACGGAGACCGGATTTGTGTTCCAATTTATCACACTACACATACATAACAACAGAACTGAGAAATTCAACCAAGAAATTTCAAGCGACAAAAAATTTGACCAAATGTACAGGGTTAACTAAGGTACTTTTGGACCTTTCGCAATTAATTTCTATGAACTGGTGAGAGCTATGATGTTCTAGTATTTTTTAAAGAGTATAACTTGATGGTCGCTAAATCCTCAGCAAATTTGGCTATACTCGCATCAGCCATTTCCAAGAAAAAGGTATCTGAATTTCCCAAAAACTGCAATTTCCAGCCACTTTTCAGAGTCATAAAAAATCATCATTTTTGATTCGGCTAAAATTTTGTAGGAAGACGAGGGGACATTTCGAATGAGTTATTCCGTTGAAATTTTGCTAATAATGCTAATGGGAAAGTAATTAGAAGGATTCCAGAATTCTATATGGGACCCTACCATGGTGAGTACACTAAGTTGATTTTCGCTCTAAAATCTTTAAATTAAACTCGATTTAGGAACGGAGACCGGATTTGTGTTCCAATTTTATCACACTACACATACATAACAACAGAACTGAGAAATTCAACCAGAAATTTCAAGCGACAAAAAAAATTGACCAAAATGTACAGGGTTAACTAAGGTACTTTTGGACCTTTCGCAATTAATTTCTATGAACTGGTGAGAGCTATGATGTTCTAGTATTTTTTTAAGAGTATAACTTGATGGTCGCTAAATCCTCAGCAAATTTGGCTATACTCGCATCAGCCATTTCCAAGAAAAAGGTGTCTGAATTTCCCAAAAACTGCAATTTCCAGCCACTTTTCAGAGTCATAAAAAATCATCATTTTTGATTCGGCTGAAATCTTGTAGGAAGACAAGAGGACATTTCAGAAGAGTTATTCCGTTGAAATTTTGCTAATAATGCTAATGGAAAAGTAATTAGAAGGATTCCAGAATTCTATAATATGGGACTCTACCATGGTGAGTACACTAAGTTGTTTTTCGCTCTAAAATCTTTAAATTAAACTCGATTTAGGAACGGAGACCGGATTTGTATTCCAATTTTATCACACTACACATACATAACAACAGAACTGAGAAATTCAACCAAAAATTTCAAGCGACAAAAAAATTTGACCAAAATGTACAGGGTTAACCAAGGTACTTTTGGACCTTTCGCAATTAATTTCTATGAACTGGTGAGAGCTATGATGTTCTAGTATTTTTTTAAGAGTAAAACTTGATGGGCCCTAAATCCTCAGCAAATTTGGCTATACTCGCATCAGCCATTTCCAAGAAAAAGGTGTCTGAATTTCCCAAAAACTGCAATTTCCAGCCACTTTTCAGAGTCATAAAAAATCATCATTTTTGATTCGGCTAAAATTTTGTAGGAAGACAAGAGGACATTTCAGAAGAGTTATTCCGTTGAAATTTTGCTAATAATGCTAATGGAAAAGTAATTAGAAGGATTCCAGAATTCTATAATATGGGACCTACCATGGTGAGTACACTAAGTTGTTTTCGCTCTAAAATCTTTAAATTAAACTCGATTTAGGAACGGAGACCGGATTTGTGTTCCAATTTTATCACACTACACATACATAACAACAGAACTGAGAAATTCAACCATAAATTTCAAGCGACAAAAAAATTGACCAAAATGTACAGGGTTAACTAAGGTACTTTTGGACCTTTCGCAATTAATTTCTATGAACTGGTGAGAGCTATGATGTTCTAGTATTTTTTTAAGAGTATAACTTGATGGTCGCTAAATCCTCAGCAAATTTGGCTATACTCGCATCAGCCATTTCCAAGAAAAGGTGTCTGAATTTCCCAAAACTGCAATTTCCAGCCACTTTTCAGAGTCATAAAAAATCATCATTTTTGATTCGGCTAAAATTTTGTAGGAAGACAAGAGGACATTTCAGAAGAGTTATTCCGTTGAAATTTTGCTAATAATGCTAATGGAAAGTAATTAGAAGGATTCCAGAATTCTATAATATGGGACTCTACCATGGTGAGTACACTAAGTTGTTTTTCGCTCTAAAATCTTTAAATTAAACTCGATTTAGGAACGGAGACCGGATTTGTGTTCCAATTTTATCACACTACACATACATAACAACAGAACTGAGAAATTCAACCAAAAATTTCAGGCGACAAAAAAATTCGGCCAAAATGTACAGGGTAACTAAGGTACTTTTGGACCTTTCGCAATTAATGTCCATGAACTGGTGAGAGCTATGATGTTCTAGTATTTTTTCAAGAGTATAAACTTGATGGGCCCTAAACCTCAGCAATTTGGCTATACTCGCATCAGCCATTCCAAGAAAAAGGGTAGTCTGAAATTATCCAAAAACTGCAATTCCAGCCACTTTTCAGAGTCATTAAAAAATCATCATTTTTGATTCGGCTTAAAATTTTGTAGAAAGACGTGGGAACATTCCAAAGAGTTAGTCCGTTAAATTTTGCTAATATGCTAATGGAATATTATTAGAATGATTCAAATTCTATATAGGACCCTACCATGGTGAGTACACATGATTGATTTTCGCTCTAAAATCTTTAAATTGAACTCGATTTGAAACGGAGACCGGATTTGTGTTCGAATTTGAGAACCATGATGAATAAATAACAAACAGAACCGAGAAATTCAACAATGAAATTTCAGAGTACAAAAATTTTTGAAAAAAATTTTTTGTGGGCAAAATTTCGAAAAGGGGGGGGTTTTCCCCGGATTCCCTAAATTTTTGAGTAATGCAAGATTAAGAATTTAAGGACCAATTTAAAACCCAAATTTGGGGGAAAAAATTTATTCCCAAATTTTTTGGAAAAGGGAAAAGGATTTGTGTTCAATTTTAAAAAAATAAAAAAACCAAAAATTTCCCAAAAAGAATTTCGGGGAAAAAAAATTTTTTTGACCAAAGGGGTTAAAAAAGGTTTTTCCTTTAATTAATTTTCTATGAACTGGGGAAATGTTTTTTTTTTTTAAAGGGATAAATTGAGGCGCCTAAATCCTCAGAAATTTGGTTTTTCCCCCATTTCCAAGAAAAAGGTGTTTTTTCCCCAAAAAACCAAAACCCCCTTTTCGAGTCATAAAAAAAAATTTTTGTTTCCCGGGTTTGGGGGAAAAAAGAAAAACAAAAATTTTCCGTTAAAATTTTTGTAATTGCTAATGGAAAAAAAAAGGTTCCAAATTCTAAAGGGACCTACCATGGGGAAATAAGTTGTTTTTTGCTTAAAATTTTTAATTTAAATCGATTTAAAGGGAAACCCGGTTGTATTCCAATTTTTAAACAACCAAACAAAAACAAAATTAAAAAAAACAAAAAAAAAAAAAAATTAAAAATTTAAAAAAAATTTTCCCCCCAATTAATTTCTATGAAGGTGGGAAAGGTTTTTAATTTTTTAAGAGAAAATTGGGGGGCCCCCAAACCCAGAAATTTGGCATACTCGCATCGCCTTTCCCCCAAAAAAAGGGCCCCAAAAACCCTTTTTCCCAGTTAAAAATCAAAAAAACATTTTTGACCCAAATTTTTTGTGGAAAAGGGGACAAAAAAAACCCGTTAATTTTTTCAAATTGTAAAAAAGTAATGGGGTTTAATTTTTATAAAGGGATAAAATTACCCCCCCCTTTTTTCGTAAAACCAAATTCTTTAAAAAACCCCCGGATTTGGCCAATTTTTCCCAAACTCATAAAAAAAAAAACGAAAAATTAAACCCAAAAAATTTTCAAACAAAAATTTCAAAAACAGGAACAAATTGGGCCCAAAATTTTAAAAGGGAACTAGTTTTAGCCCTTTTTAAAATTAAAAGGGGCCCAAAAATCTCAGTTTTTTGGTAACTGCTCCCCATTCCAAGAAAAATGGAATTTCCCAAAAACGCAATTTACCAAGAGATAAAAATTTTTTTTTAAAATTTGGGGACAAGGAATAAAAATTTTTTTAAAAAGAAAATTTTTTTAAAAGCAAGGAAAAAAAAGGGGGTTTTCCAAATTTAAAAAAAATTCCCAAAAAACAAAGGGTTTTTTTCCTTTTTTTAAAAACCGATTAAAAAAGGAACCAGTTTTTGCCAATTTTAATTTTCCCAAAAACCAAAACCAAAAATTCCCCAAAAAAAATTGAAAAAAAAAATCCAAAATGCATTAAAAGGATTTTGGACAAAATTTTAAATAAGAAAGGGTTCTAGTATTTTTTTATGAGTATAACTTGATGGTCGCTAAATCCTCAGCAAATTTGGCTATACTCGCATCAGCCATTTCCAAGAAAAATGTATCTGAATTATCCAAAAACTGCAATTTCCAGCCACTTTTCAGAGTCATAAAAAATCATCATTTTTGATTCGGCTTAAATTTTGTAGAAAGACGTGGGAACATTTCCAAAGAGTTATTCCGTTGAAATTTTGCTAATAATGCTAATGGAATAGTAATTAGAAGGATTCCAGAATTCTATATAGGACCCTACCATGGTGAGTACACTGAGTTGATTTTCGCTCTAAAATCTTTAAATTGAACTCGATTTTGAAACGGAGACCGGATTTGTGTTCGAATTTGATAACCATATGAATAAATAACAACAGAACCGAGAAATTCAACAATGAATTTCAGAGGACAAAAATTTTTGACCGAAATGTACAGGGTTTACCTAAGGTTCTTTGGACCTTTCGCATTAATTTCTATGAACTAGTGAGAGCTATGATGTTCTAGATTTTTTTTAGAGTTAACTTGATGGTCGCTGAATCCTCAGCAAATTTGGCTATACTCGCATCAGCCATTTCAGAAAAGTGTATCTGAATTTCCCAAAACTGCATTTCCAGCACACTTTTTCAGAGTCATTAAAAATATATTTTTGTTTCGGCAAAAATTTTGTGGGAAGACAAGAGGACTTCGAAGAGTTTTTCCGTGAAATTTTGTAATGCAAAAGGGAAAATAATTAGAGGAAATTCCAGAATTCTTAATATGGGACTCTACCATGGTGAGAACAGTTGTTTTCGCTTAAAAATTTAAATTAAACTCATTTAGGAAGGGAGAACCGGTTTTGTGTTCCAATTTTATAATACACATAAAACAACAGAACGGAAATTAAAACCAAAAATTTTCAAAGGACAAAAAAAATTGCCCAAAAAGAAAGGGTTTTAACAAAATTTCCTAAAAATTTCTATAAAGGGAGGGGAGGGTTTTTTTTTGGGGTTTTTTTTAAAATTTTTAAAAAAAATTTTGTTTGGGGGGGGGTTTTTAAATTTTTAGTATTTTTTTTTGGGGGGAAAAGGGGTTTTGGGGGGGTTTTTTTTTAAAAAATTTTTTTTTTTTTAAAATTTTTCCCCGTTTTTTAAAAAACCCCCAAAAAAAAAAATCCCCCTTTAAAAAAAAAAAATTTTTTGGCAAAAAGGGAAAAAGGTTTTGGGGTTTGTTTTTTTTGTAAAAAAAATAATTAAAAGGATCCGAATTCTAAAAGGGGGTTTGGTGAGCCCCAAATTTTTTTGCTCAAAATTTAAATTTAAAAACCTTTTGGGGGAATTTTTTAAACACAAAAAAAAAAGTAAAATTAAAAATTTTCGGAAAAAACGACGGTTTAAAATACTTCCCCAATAATTCAAATGGAACATGATTTCAGAAAGAAAATAGGTGTAAATTCCCCAATTTGGCTTCGCAAATTTCAGAAAATTGTCGAATTCCAAAACTATTCCCACTAATCAAAAACTATTTGTGATTCCGAAAGGTGTGAATTTCAAAGCAATTTCCAATTTTCCGGAAAAATTCATTTATGCTAAGGTTGTATAGAAGAGGCATTCGAACTATATGAAATGTCATGAGAAATGAAAGTATTGGGATTCAATTTTATCACACTACACATACATAACAACAGAACTGAGAAATTCAACCAAAAATTTCAAGCGACAAAAAAATTTGACCAAAATGTACAGGGTTAACTAAGGTACTTTTGGACCTTTCGCTATTAATTTCTATAAACTGGTGAGAGCTATGATGTTCTAGTACTTTTTTAAGATTATAACTTAGTGGGCCCTAAATCCTCAGCAAATTTGGCTATACTCGCATCAGCCATTTCCAAGAAAAAGGTGTCTGAATTTCCCAAAAACTGCAATTTCCAGCCACTTTTCAGAGTCATAAAAAATCATCATTTTTGATTCGGCTAAAATTTTGTAGGAAGACAAGAGGACATTTCAGAAGAGTTATTCCGTAGAAATTTTGTTAATAAAGCTAATGGAAAAGTAATTAGAAGGATTCCAGAATTCTATAATATGGGACTCTACCATGGTGAGTACACTAAGTTGTTTTTCGCTCTAAAATCTTTAAATTAAACTCGATTTAGGAACGGAGACCAGATTTGTGTTCCAATTTTATCACACTACACATACATAACAACAGAACTGAGAAATTCAACCACAAATTTCAAGCGACAAAAAAATTTGACCAAAATGTACAGGGTTAACTAAGGTACTTTTGGACCTTTCGCAATTAATTTCTATGAACTGGTGAGAGCTATGATGTTCTAGTATTTTTTTATGAGTATAACTTGATGGTCGCTAAATCCTCAGCAAATTTGGCTATACTCGCATCAGCCATTTCCAAGAAAAAGGTGTCTGAATTTCCCAAAAACTGCAATTTCCAGCCACTTTTCAGAGTCATAAAAAATCATCATTTTTGATTCGGCTTAAATTTTGTAGGAAGACGTGGGAACATTTCCAAAGAGTTATTCCGTTGAAATTTTGCTAATAATGCTAATGGAATAGTAATTAGAAGGATTCCAGAATTCTATAATATGGGACTCTACCATGGTGAGTACACTAAGTTGTTTTTCGCTCTAAAATCTTTAAATTAAACCCGATTTAGGAACGGAGACCGGATTTGTGTTCCGAATTTTATCACACTACTAATACATAACAACAGAACCCGAGAAATTCAACAATGAATTTCAGAGGACAAAAATTTTTGACCGAAATGTACAGGGTTAACTAAGGTTCTTTTGGACCTTTCGCAATTAATTTCTATGAACTAGTGAGAGCTATGATGTTCTAGTATTTTTTTATGAGTATAACTTGATGGTCGCTGAATCCTCAGCAAATTTGGCTATACTCGCATCAGCCATTTCCAAGAAAAATGTATCTGAATTTCCCAAAACTGCAATTTCCAGCCACTTTTCAGAGTCATAAAAATCATCATTTTTGATTCGGCTTAAATTTTGTAGAAAGACGTGGGAACATTTCCGAAGAGTTATTCCGTTGAAATTTTGCTAATAATGCTAATGGAATAGTAATTAGAAGGATTCCAGAATTCTATATAGGGACCCTACCATGGTGAGTACACTAAGTTGATTTTCGCTCTAAAATCTTTAAATTGAACTCGATTTAGGAAACGGAGACCGGATTTGTGTTCCGAATTTTATCACACTACACATACATAACAACAGAACTGAGAAATTCAACAATGAATTTCAGAGGACAAAAATTTTTGACCTAAATGTACAGGGTTAACTAAGGTACTTTTGGACCTTTCGCAATTAATTTCTATGAACTGGTGAGAGCTATGATGTTCTAGTATTTTTTTAAGAGTATAACTTGATGGTCCCTAAATCCTCAGCAAATTTGGCTATACTCGCATCAGCCATTTCCAAGAAAAAGGTGTCTGAATTTCCCAAAAACTGCAATTTCCAGCCACTTTTCAGAGTCATAAAAAATCATCATTTTTGATTCGGCTAAATTTTGTAGGAAGACAAGAGGACATTTCAGAAGAGTTATTCCGTTGAAATTTTGCTAATAATGCTAATGGAAAAGTAATTAGAAGGATTCCAGAATTCTATAATATGGGACTCTACCATGGTGAGTACACTAAGTTGTTTTTCGCTCTAAAATCTTTAAATTAAACTCGATTTAGGAACGGAGACCGGATTTGTGTTCCAATTTATCACACTACACATACATAACAACAGAACTGAGAAATTCAACCAGAAATTTCAAGCGACAAAAAAATTTGACCAAAATGTACAGGGTTAACTAAGGTACTTTTGGACCTTTCGCAATTAATTTCTATGAACTGGTGAGAGCTATGATGTTCTAGTATTTTTTTAAGAGTTTAACTTGATGGTCCCTAAATCCTCAGCAAATTTGGCTATACTCGCATCAGCCATTTCCAAGAAAAAGGTGTCTGAATTTCCCAAAACTGCAATTTCCAGCCACTTTTCAGAGTCATAAAAAATCATCATTTTTGATTCGGCTAAAATTTTGTAGGAAGACAAGAGGACATTTCAGAAGAGTTATTCCGTTGAAATTTTGCTAATAATGCTAATGGAAAAGTAATTAGAGGAATTCCAGAATTCTATAATATGGGACTCTACCATGGTGAGTACACCAAGTTGTTTTTCGCTCTAAAATCTTCAAATTAAACTCGATTTAGGAACGGAGACCGGATTTGTGTTCCAATTTTATCACACTACACATACATAACAACAGAACTGAGAAATTCAACCGAAAATTTCAAGCGACAAAAAATTTTGACCAAAATGTACCAAAATGTAAATGTACAGGGTTAACTAAGGTACTTTTGGACCTTTCGCAATTAATTTCTATGAACTGGTGAGAGCTATGATGTTCTAGTATTTTTTTATGAGTATAACTTGATGGTCGCTAAATCCTCAGCAAATTTGGCTATACTCGCATCAGCCATTTCCAAGAAAAGGTGTCTGAATTTCCCAAAAACTGCAATTTCCAGCCACTTTTCAGAGTCATAAAAAATCATCATTTTTGATTCGGCTAAAATTTTGTAGGAAGACGAGGGAACATTTCCAAAGAGTTATTCCGTTGAAATTTTGCTAATAATGCTAATGGAATAGTAATTAGAAGGATTCCAGAATTCTATATAGGACCCTACCATGGTGAGTACACTAAGTTGATTTTCGCTCTAAAATCTTTAAATTGAACTCGATTTTGAAACGGAGACCGGATTTGTGTTCGAATTTGATAACCATATGAATAAATAACAACAGAACTGAGAAATTCAACAATGAATTTCAGAGGACAAAAATTTTTGACCGAAATGTACAGGGTTAACTAAGGTACTTTTGGACCTTTCGCAATTAATTTCTATGAACTGGTGAGAGCTATGATGTTCTAGTATTTTTTTAAGAGTATAACTTGATGGTCCCTGAATCCTTAGCAAATTTGGCTATACTCGCATCAGCCATTTCCAAGAAAAAGGTGTCTGAATTACCCAAAAACTGAAATTTCCAGCCACTTTTCAGAGTCATCAAAAATCATTATTTTTGATTCGGCTAGAATTTTGTAGGAAGACAAGAGGACATTTGAGAAGAGTTATTCCGTTGAAATTTTGCTAATAATGCTGATGGGAAAGTAATTAGAAGGATTCCAGAATTCTATATAGGACTCTACCATAGTGAGTACACTAAGTTGTTTTTCGCTCTAAAATCTTCAAATTAAACTCAATTTTGAAACGGAGACTGGATTTGTGTTACAAATTGATCACATTACAAATACATAACAACATGACTGAGAAATTGAGCACAAAGTTTCAAATCACAAAAAAAAATTGCCCAGATACAAATACATAACAACATAACTGAGAAATTGAACACAAAGCTTCAAATCACAAAAAAAATGCCCGAAAGCACAGGGGTTAATACACTGGTTTTTGACCTTTTGCAATTAATTTTTATTGACTGGTGAGACCTATGATGTTCTAGTCTTTTTTTATGATCATAGCTTTGGGATCTTTAAATCATTAGAAAGTTCCGTTAGGATTGCTTTGGCGGTTGCCAAGAAAAACGTCGCTGATTTATCAAAAAAAGGACATTTTCAGCCAACTTTCAGAACGGTCTCTTGACCTAACGATAATTGTCCAATTGAGTTTGAATATTCAACAATAAGATTTAATTCTAGGGAAGAAAATATGTTTTGGAAAATTGTAAAACCAAAATTGACGTCAGAAATCAAATTTGAAAAACGAAAAAAAATGCCAAAAATCTTAAGTTTAGATTCGTCTAAAATTTTGTAGTATGACGGAGGGGCATTTCAAAAACTCAATTCCATTGAAATTTCTCCAATTTTCTTCTTTTCAAAGTAATTACAAGGATTCTAAAATTGTATATGGGCCCTAACATTGCAAATAATACTGAGTTGATTTTTGCTATAAAATCTTTCAATTAAACTCGATTTGGGAACGGAGACCGGATTATTGTTACAAATTGATCACATTACACATATATAACAACAGCACTGGGAAATTCAACAAAAAGTTTCAAATCACAAAAAAAAATTGCCCAGATGCACAGGGGTTAATACACTAGTTTTTGACCTTTCGCAATTAATTTCTATGAACTGGTGAGACCTATGATGTTCTAGTATTTTTTTATGATCATAGCTTCGGGATCTTTAAATCATTAGAAAGTTCTGTTAGGATTGCTCTGGCGGTTGCCAAGAAAAACGTCGCTGATTTATCAAAAAACGGACATTTTCAGCCAACTTTCAGAACGGTCTTTTGACATAACGATAATTGTCCAATTAAGTTTGATTATTCAACAAGAAGATTCAATTCTAAGGAAGAAAATATTTCTTGTGAAATTGTAAAACCAAAATTGACGTCAGAAATCAAATTTGAAAAACGTATAAAAAGGCAAAAGATCATAATTTTTGATTTGTCTAAAATTTTGTAGTATGACGGAAGGGCATTTCAAAAACTCAATTCAATCGACATTTCTCCAATTATCTTTTTTTCAAAGTGATTACAAGGATTCTAAAATTGTATAATATATAGGCCCGTAGGCCTATACCGTATATAACAAATATAGCCTACCAAGTTGATTTCTGCTCTAAAATCTTCAAATTAAACTAAATTTTGGAACTGAGACCTGATGCGTATTCTAATTCGATCAATCTACAAATACATAACAATCTAACTGAGAATGAGAACAGAACTGAGCCCCGATTCGATGGGAGCTCAGCCGTCCTGAGTCTGCCGAACAAGTGTTCCAAGCGCAACAGGTCTCGTGCTTATCAAGGTCAGACCGCACGCAGTCGGACGATGCACACAAAGCAGCGAACAGCTCAACATGCCTCGGCTTATTCTTACACGTCAAATAAAATTGACAGAAATTGGCAAAACAATTATCAATTCAAGGAATTCACTCGAGCTATTTCGAATTATCCAAACCGAAAACTGTGTTACAGAATTTAATGGGTCGAGATAATAGTTCAAATTACGGTCTAGTTGGAATTCAGAACACTCATATTAATTAACATTGAAATGCCTATACCTTCAACCAGGAACCGACGTCAAGTTCGAAATATGTCAAATTTCATATTAACCAAGCTTGGATTAACGAGGGTTTACTGTATTGAAATAGTTTAGATTGATCCTATGTGTCATGAGTCTACAGGGACCGGAACCATGCTCTGAATTAACAAACCGATTCATTGTTATAATCACGCAATTAATATGCTCGATATCAATTAATAATCTGCGGCCATATATATGAATTGGGTGAAAGTTAAGAAAGAACCGCAGCTTGCCACAGTTTATACGTAAGTAGAGACACTCATGTAGCGGAGAGCCCGTTGTTAGAACACAGAGATGATTATCTACAAGTGCAAGATTTGATGTTACGGCTTTTGCCTTGGTCAGAGTCGAGTAGATATCTACTCTGATATCACAAGATACTGACTATTTACTCGACTCTGACCAAGGCAATAGCCGACACGTCAAAATCTCGTGTGTTTGTATATCGGTAATCATCTCTGTGTTCTTTCAACGGGCTCCCCACTATGAGTATCTCTACAAAGTTTATGGACTTTGATAAGCTGCTTTTCTTTCCCTTTCATAAATCACAGACCCAATTCATAGATGGATGAACTATAATTATATAATTTTTAATTTTCAAAACTAAAATACCTATAGTAAGAAAACAAATTTTTGGAGAGTAAAAATAAAAAAAGGGATTCCCTTGGTTAAAATTGTGTATGACAAAGAAAGATCGGACACGAGATGTTGAATAATTATTGGCGAGCAAATTCTCGAGAATTGACAGATTCAAGAACGAAACTGAAGAGTTTGAATCGTAGACCTACAATAACAACGGTAGCCTACTCACCGGTCGAGTTGTTTTCTGGAGTTTCTCTTCTTCTCTCTTCCATCACCGCGTCTCTTCTTCCTCCCTCTTCTCCATCTTCTCTAGCCGCACAGCCTCTTCCTCTTCTTCTTCTCCTTCCCCAAACATCCTTCCTTCTTTCTTTGGATTGAAAGTACGACCAACTGTAGAATGAGACAAGAAATGGTATTACATGATACAATTATTGAGCCACTGAGCACACTTTTTGTGTGTTTTTTTCCCAACCTCCCTCACTAGCCTAACAAACATGTAGCCCCCTCCAGCAACCCCCCCCCCCTCCCCTACCAACCTAACCAATAAAAATCAACCCCTGCGGCACCACCCTCCCAAACAACATGCAAAAACCATCGTAGATGAAGAGAGTTTGAAAATAATAAAAACAATTCTCAACCTCCCGTGACTTTTCTGAAAGATATGAATAAGATCTTTCAGAAAACACCAAAAAATTGGAAATCAAACACCAATTGGCGATGGTCAGTGTCACACTAAAATAACCTCACTCTTTATTATATTGCTGATGGATCATTAACTGTTGACATTGTTTCATTGTCATATTTTGCGAGTCATATAGAGCCTATTACGTTTTTGCATTCATAATCCACATCATTCAATGTTCATTTCTCTAATTTCTCATAGGTTAGGTTAGGTGGATGAACGGTCAGCTGACTGAACCTCGTCTTATTACTGTAGGTACCTACTGACATTGTTATACATGATGAATAAAGACTTCCTATTTTATTCTTCTCCATAGATGCAAACTAACAGCACTGATTTAACAGCCATCATGTAATTACGCTAGTCCTACTTTACTCGATGACAGACGAACGGCTAACGGAACTACTTGATCAGTTCTGACACAATAGAGGAAACGTGTACGAAGATGAACTCATCAAAATAGGACCTTCTACATATAGGCCTAGGAAGATCAATGAAAACTTCATGTGCAAGTATCAGTGTAAGAAAATGTGCAAAGAATCTAATTGCATGTGCCAAAGTGTCATATTAATTAATGGGTAATTTTTTTTAGGCCTAGGCCTACTCTAGGTTATGGTCGGCCTAGGAACTTTTTCATTACCTGTAAATACACACTGGCGTTTCAGGTAAAGGAGACACTTCTATTTCACTTGCGAATAATCACGTATTGGAGACACACTTTCTTAGTCCCTATTATATAAATAAATTATTATTTTCTTCTCCGTATCAAACTTCCATGAGGTGGGTGTTTTGTTGTTTATGTTCACCACTTACAGGTTCGCCAACTTAACCACAGTGCTTCATTCATATTATTCTGTTCCAATCAAGAAGGCAGTGAACTTACCATACTCGTGTAGCAATGCCGCCAACCTGTCCAACCTTCTGTCAAACTATTTGTAAATATGCCATAATTAGCATGTCTTTTTAGTGATGGTCAGGGTTACATAGGGTGAGGTTTTGTATTACATTGTCATCTAGGTAGTAATATCAGGGTTCATGCTCTGCCCTACTAACACTAAAAATCATTTGACACCACCGAACATAACCCTAGAACAGAGGGTTGAGGATACAGCATATTCACCAAACTTCCAAGCATAGTAACCCACTTTTGGTACATCAAAATTCAAAAAACTATTTTAATAATTTAGGTTGAAAAGTGAACCGGTACATGAGTGGAATTTCAGATTTTTGAAACAAGATTTTAAAAATTCATTTATATTGGGGTCAACGAAGCAACTCTACTGATGACTACGATCTATTGGCGTCGGTGAATTATGTATGTGATGATAGGTTATTCGAAGTGTCTATTCGCAGAAAATATTTAGCCTCCAAGCACCCGCATACATATTGGCAGAAAACATTTTCTGCCTACTAGAACCGGAAACACTATTCGCAGAAAGATTTTTCGGCCTGGTAGCATCAGTAATACTACTGGCAGAGGAGAAATTGTGACGTCACACGAATATTTCTGCGGCCAAGAACTGGAAATACTATTTGCAGAAAAAATAATTTGTGCCCCTAGGGATCGAAAATACTATTGGCAGAATAAATCTCGTACATTTGGCGTTTATGCTGCATAACCATAGGATAGTTTTTAAAGGTTCGAATTAACCGAGTTCGAATTTTTGTAAAAATGAGTTATCAAAGTTCTTAGAAATCTTGAATTTTAATTAGCTAACGTATTTACAAAGTGGATTTTGTTGATTGGATTAACAAGGCTAGCCTATAAAATTTCTAGTGAAAACCTTAAACCCTACTTATCCATTACCATCTAATATAATTATTCCCACCATACTAACAGATTATTCGAGATACAATTTTAATCGTTTTAATTTATTGGTGACACTTGTTGCTCACACTTGATAGTTCCTTTAATTGCTTTTATTGATGTATAAAAAAGTGTTCTGGTATAATAGGTACCAATATCAAAAAAAAAGTTTCGAGTTGATTGACCTTTTTCCTGACCAGTATGCCGCGTACAAAATTGCACACAGAAGAAAAAAAAACATAAAAACCGAGCCCAAAATTTTTCGGTATATGGAATGAAAATCTTCGCTACGCTCATCTAATAACGTCCTTCCATCAATCAAACATGGCCGAAATAAAACGCGAAATTAAGAATCTTCCCATGTTGCCGTGTGTATTTTCTACCTAATTTCATTTCTTTCTGCCAATAGTATGTCAAATGCTTGGAGGCAGAAAAAATCACAATAAAATTTCTGCCAATAGTACTACAAGTGCTTGGAGGCAAAATATTTTCTGCGAATAGTGTTCCAAGATGTAGGAGGCAGAAAGATTTCGTGCCAATAGTTATTCAGGTGCTTGGAGGCAAAATATTTTCTGCGAATAGTGTTCTACGATCTAGGAGGCAGACATCTTTCGTGCTAATAGTGTTTTAGACGCTTGGAGGCAAAAATCTTTCTGCCAATAGTATTTCAAGTTCTAGGAGGAACAATATTTTCTGCCGATAGTCATTCCGATGCTTGGAGGCAAAATATATTCTGCCAATAGACTCGGCCTAGGTTATTTCATTAGATGATTTTCGACAGTGGGAAGAAGTCGGTCTTGGCCTTCGGTTGAGATCATTCTAGTGTTGACCTGAACGACAGAGGAAAACCACAAAAAACCTCAGTTAGGATGGTCGACCATGGCGGGAATTTAACCTCGATGTACTGAATGACGGTTCAGCGCGCTAGCCACTGATCCATCCGTCTCAGATAATTCAACACTTGACAAGTTAATTATATGTACGGTAATATATATTGAATGGTTAGAAATTTAAAAATTCTAATTTGACAAACAGAAATCACTCATTTATATTATTTTTAATGATGCACTGTAATAATACTGGTGAATATTGGTGTCGGTAAATGATGAATTAGATGATTTCTTTCCCTTTCCAACTACTTTTACTAACAAAGTTGGGTACACTTCACAAGGGCACAACATGCCGACTTGATTTTGCCAGTGCAAAGTCCTCTTCTCACCACCTCCCTCCATTTCTTCCTATTGTTACACCATTTACCGCTCTCAACTTCAATCCATACCTCTCCTCTCTCTTCAACAGCTCTTCTCACTCCCATCTTCCATCTCTCTCTCGGTCTCTCTACTCTTCTTTCATCTCCGCATATTTCCGACATCTCGTACTCTGCTCTGGGTATTCTATTCCTCTCTATTCTTTTCATATGTCCGAACCAACTCAGTCTCTCCCTACCTAGCTTGAACAATAACCGTTCCACATCAACCTCTGCTCTAATCAATTTGCTTTTTTTTTCTTTCCAATTTTGATACTCCTGCAATGCTTCTTATAAATTTCATCTCTGCTGCTTCTATCATGCTCTCTTATCTCCAACCCAAGTCCAGGTAGCAGCTGCGTAAGTTAATATTGGTAAAAAAATATGTATTATATACATTTTTTGGGGAAAATCTTCACTCCATAATATGACTTACTGACATGTTGGTATAGGCTGTTTGCTTACTGACACGTACACTTGCCTCTCTGAATATCTTTGCATCATTGGTTAATACGCTACCCAAATATCTAATTTCTCTACTCGCCACCGATTCTACACCTCGCAACGTTACTTTCTCCCATCTCGCCTTCTTTTCTCTGTTCATCACGTTCCTCTCTACTTACCTTCATTCCATATTCTTCAGTTACTTTATTCCATTCATCCATCTTTCCCTGTATTACTTCTCCATTATCTCCCCATATCATTATATCGTCCGCGTATAACAGTGTCCTCGATTCTATCCCCTCCGCCCTACTTCCACTCGCCTAAGCATTTCATCCATTACTATTGTGAACAATATTGGTGACAAGACACTACCCTGTCTGACACCAGAGTTGATGTTCTACCAGCATTTGTCTAGTAGACCATAGAATAAGATGATGGGAAGTAAAAATATTTCATTTCAGGTGTCTTGGTTGGATATTTTTTATATCTGGAAGATGATATATAAAAATATCAATTTAAATTCCTATAGGAATTTAAATTGATATTTTTATGTTCAGTAATTGCCACTTCTGTATAATCAACCAGATTATATAAACACTGAGGGTTTTGATTATCAATATTCAATGCCTTTCAAACTAAAACATAACTGTACTATACTATAGGCCATATACATAGAGACGGCCATCTACAACTATACAATTAAAAACATATGGAAATCAAGCTGCTGTTCTCATACAACTCATATAATTCTCATACATTTGGACTTCTGCCACGGAATCATACAAATTATATCAGTAGCCTCTGAAATCTTCTGTTGCCTGACACAAACCACAATTTCACTCTTGATCGCCTACCCCATCAACAGCTAGGCTAGGTTAGACGGGGGTACAAATCAGCAGGTGATAATGGAACTACGAAGTAATGATGAGTGAAAGGAAATTTACAAAAACCCACGCCTGACGATGGCTTCAGTTTCTATAGCAGTGCCCTGGCTTGAACAACAGAGGGAGGCTAATTTCACTCTTATGGCAGAACAAAATTAAATTTTCCACTCACACCTGCACTCCCCACAACAGGTGCATGCTGCAAGCAAGCTGAGCCAATCACAAAAATGGAAAAAAAATATGAAAAATGGGTGGACAAATTTTCCAACAATTATCAACATCTATTCATTGCCTTGAAAGTCTCTGAAAGATCTGGGCCACTCCCCCGCTTGTTGTGACTGTTACTTCTCCAAGCGTACTGACTTCACAGCGGAGAGTCGACACTTGAAACAACAATCATTACTTGAATGGTTGTTAACTGGTATGGATTAACAAGAGGGATAACCGAGTGTTGGATTTTATGAGAACATACTGTGCACTAGAATAGTTCTTCATTGGCATGAGTCAACAAGTGTTTCTTCAGGTGAGCTGCCTGACTGCTCTAACAAGAACATTCCTTGAAATGGAAAGGCCTAATTATCACCGCTATGAATCTTCATGTGTCTCTTCAGTCCACTTGATCTCCTGCACTTATACGAACATACGTTGCACGCAAGTGGCTTATCGCCAGTATGTATCATCTTGTGTGCCCTCAGATTACCTGAATCTCTGCACTTATAAGGACATATGTTGCACTGGAATGGCTCATCATCAGTATGTATCATCATGTGTCGTTTTAGAACACGTGCACTTTTGCATTTGTAATAACAAACATTGCACTGGAATGGCTTATCATCAGTATGTATCATCATGTGTGTTTTCAGATGAGCTGATTGCCTGCATTTGAAAGAGCATACGTTGCACTGGAATGGCTTATCACCAGTATGTATCATCATGTGTGCTTTCAGATATGTTGCTTGCTTGCATTTGAAAGAGCATACGTTGCACTGGAATGGCTTATAGTAGTGGCTGGCATTATAGGTTCCCCTTCATTGTCCACACCCGTATATGTCTGTGTGCAAGTATCCTGCTCAGTAGAATCATCTGTACTTCCACTCTTGCTTGTGCCATCATCTGCTTGGTTGTTGGACATTAAACACACAAGAAAATAATAATCATTTTACATATATTCCAAACTGTATTGTTGTGCCTCTTCACAATATTATCTGGAAACTACTGCTTTGATGTTCACTGTACTGCATGAATTAGGATTTGAATATTATTAATACACAATTATTGAATAATTTCAATTAAAACAATGGTTTGCAAAATGAACACAAGACAGAATCACTTTTTTGCACAATCATGCACAATGTCACCCATCAAAACCACCTGGTTTTCCACCTTCATTGAGGTATGTTCATTGGTTACAATTTTTCAAATTATTTTCTCAGTATGTAATGGGGACAGGCTACAAAATGGAATTCAATTTGGGAAGGATGTAGTAATCACAGCTAGCTAGGTATGGGTGCCAGAGAGGTTGTGGAATGGTTGGGATTTTTTTTACAAGAAACTTTTCAAACGTTTTGCCGTGTCAGAAGGCATGAGCTATATCGTTTTGTAACCCTCAAAATCTGCAATGTCGTTTCGGACATTGCATGTGCAGAACATCTGTTAAAATTCTACGCATTGTACAGTCATACAACTTCGTTTGTTCTGCAATCTGGCAGACTTTTGTCATCACACCTCAAATAAAACTTTCAACATCTAATCACCAATGTTATTGGACGAGGGTTGGTTGCCTGATAAGATGTTGGAGTTCACCATCTCCCTAATCCATTTCAAAAGCTAATTGTGGATCATGAAACCAATACTTATAAATATAATGGGATCTCAACAGTCCAGATTCGCTCGAATTTGCTGATGTCTATGTGGCAGATTTTCGAGTTTCATACACAATTCGATTGGTCAACACATTGCCCAATATTTTACTCAATGGCCAAACAACACGAGGCATGAACTCCCACACTTAAATAGAGATGGTGCCTGCCAGTAAAAATAATAATGATATAATTCTAAGGAAAATCTAAAGGTCTGGATATTCTGCTGAGGTCCTACCAACAAGACGATATCCACTGATGCGATGTTACGATGCTCACTCGTGCATAGCAAAATGAGAACACCAACTTTTGGGACCGACTTTGTATATCATACTTTCTCGAGCCCTAACTCTTACAAGTCATACTCATTTACATCTGCGAATGAGGATTCACAAGGAAGACTGCCATTTTATAGAACAGAGAACATCAATAACGTGAACAAAAATATCATTACATTGGAGGCCCTCCCTAACACGTGCTACAAATGTTACAGAAGTTCTGCACAAAAATTACGTTTTTTCCATCTTGGGATCAATATTCTGATTGATAATCTATCTCATCTACTGAAAATGGGAAAGGGTCATTCCACGTAACTAGGGGCATGATAAAAAGCGAAAAAACGTGGAATTTTTTCCTTTTTTGTCAGGGAAGTTTCAAGCTATGTTACCACACTTGTTGAATACTTGTACAATACTTGAATACTTGTAACACTTGTATAACACAATGCAATCCCTTAGCAACCAGGTAAATGAACAGTCGTGGAAATTGTGTTGCTGGATATTAATTGTGAAAATTGATACAAAGAAGCATCTAAAACAATATTCAACCATACCTTGCCATTGGGATTTATCTGAGACTCATTTTAAATGATAAATCAGTGAAATCTGTTGAGTGACGCCAAAGTTCTGAAGAATAGTAAGTTTTTGGATTTACTGAGAATATAATTTTTGGTTAGTGTTTGTTTGTTTTTTCTACACGGTCATCCTGAAACAACTTGGCCCAATTTTGAAAGTCACGGCCATCTGGATAGATATTGACCAAGGTGTATGATTATTATTGACCACCTTATCAAGGTGTTTAAGGTAACTCTTCAAGATGACGACCTAATTCAAGAAAGTAACGAGGGGAAGACCAAGATTGGGACTGAAAACCAATAGAGGGAATGAGATGGTGCTAAGTACGGTACCATTGCCGAAAGAATTGAATGTAATTTGTGGTATGAAGTGTGGATTAGGAGTGAAGGTCAAGGACAGAGCAATACAATGCTGTTCAGAAAAATGTTCGCAATGGTGGCATATAGCGTGTGTAAATATAAGTACTGCACAGTACAAGTGTATTCAAAATGTACCAGGCTTAAAGTGGAGCTGTGGAAAGTGCAGGGAAGGAGAAGATAAGAAGAAAAGAGAAGCATGTATTGAGGGAAAGAAAAACGTTTACAAGGGAAAAAACGAGAATATCCCTAAAATTATTATGAATGAGGAGAAAACGAATGGGAAACAATTGAAGAAAGGGAAATATGCCGAACCAAGTAAAGTTGAATGTTTGAGAACTATGAATAACGAAGAAGAGCAGACGCGGAAGAATTATACACGCAGAGGAAACGCAATTGAAGTTTATTCCAGAAGAAGAAATGAAAGACAAAAATAAAGTCAGCAAATTTGGTGAAGTCGAGATGGAATCTGTTAGATCTAAAAAGGAAAGTAAACAAATAACCAAAAAGAGTATTGTACTGCTGGGAAGCTCGATTGTTTGTGGAACAAGCGTCGCCACGGGATCCAGTGTAGAGGTGGATGTGAGACCAGGAATTGGAGTATTTAAAATGAGAAGAGTGGTGGATGAAATGAAGAAAAGGGAAGTCGATGGTAAAGGAGTTATTCTGATCGTAGGAGGAAATGATTTGAAAGAGATGAGACAAAGAGAGGGTGGACAAGATATAGTGAACAAAGGAATGAAGGAATTGATTGAAGCTGCGAAAAAGAAGTTCGGAGATAGTCGAGTTGCAGTTAGTGGGATGTACAGAAAATATGAAAATAGAGAGCTAATTGATGGAGTCAACGCTGCTACTGAGCGAGTGTGCATCAGAGAACGAGTGGTGTACATTGAGGCTAACTGTTGGGTACATGAAGAACATTTGAAGGCTGACGGGATCCATTTAAACAAATTGGGAGCAGAGAAACTCGGTAAACAGAAAAAAAAGAGATAATGTAGGCCTAGGAAATAATATGGAAATGGGAGACAAATCAAAACAGATGGATATTGAGATGGGAGTAAAAAATACATTAAAAATAACGTTAGTTAATTGCAGAAGTATATGCAATAAACTCGACGAATTAAGAACAGTAGTAGACACTATAAATCCCGATATTTTCGTACTTGTGGAAACCTGGCTGGACGATGGCTACACCGATAAAGAGATAGAGGTAGGGGGTTACAGCTTATTCAGAAGAGACAGAAATAGACATGGGTGTGTTGTTGTTGTTGTAAGTCTTTATTTGAATGATAATTGTATAATATAATAGAATAGAATATGGTATAATATGATATAATATTGCACATACAATGATAGTTCAATATAGGCGGGGTTCACTGCAGATGAGTGGTCTTCCACCCAAACCTTCTAGATATAAGATATTGATAAATAATAAAGATATAGAAATAAAGATTTGAATAAACTATGTAATAAAGGCTTCTAGTCAGAATGGAAAAGGTGATGATGATGCTTGGGAACTAAAATACTGATGACGCTACATATAATGGTGAGTGGTACAAGTGGGGATGTTTTAAAATGTGAGGTAGAGGATAAATTAGGGATAGTTGTTTGTGAAGTACTCATTTAGATTATAGAAAGGATTTGATAATAAATTGGTCATGATATTTAGGTATGGGGGGAGAGGAATTCTTAGAGGCTGTAGAAGGCATTTAGGAGGAGGAAGGATTTAAGGGATGATTTGAATAGAAGAAATGTAGGAGACGACTCAATGTGACATGGAAGATCGTTATAGAGGATGGAGCAGAGATGTTTGGGGCTTTTAGTGGTGAGAGCAAGGTTGTGGGGAGGGATGAAGATTTTGAGGTTGGAACGGATGGAGTGGGAGTGGACTGATGAGCTGAGGGGGAATTGCTCGGGGTGGCGACGTACATCAATGGCTGCTTCTTGGATAAGAGTGGACGGTAGGGTCAGGATGCGAAGGGATGTGAAGTAGGGTTTACAGGATTCGAGGCGTGGCAGGCCAGCTATGATTCGCACTGCTCGTTTCTGTAGGATGAAGATGCGGTTGGAAGTGGGAGAGGAGCCCCAGAATATGAGGCCGTAGGATATGATTGAATGGATATGAGCATGGTAGCCGGAGAGGAGAGTAGGAGAGTTCACAATGGGTTTCAACTTGCGGAGCATAAAGCACCCACTGAGGATTCGGGAGGATGCACTATTTATGTGGTTGGACCAGTCAATTGTGTCGGTGATGTGAAGTCCAAGGAATTTGGTGGATGAGGTGGAGGAGATGCTATTGCCATTGAGGCGGATGAGTGGACTGAAGTTAGTGGGGTTGTGGTGAGAGTGAAAATGCATAAAGACTGTTTTGGTGAGGTGAAGGGAGAGGTGGTTCAGATTACAGAAGGAGGACATAGCGGATACCTGGGTATTAACGGAGTTGATTAGGGATGTCATGGAGGATCTGGGAGCAGTGAGGAGGTGACTAGTGTCGTCAGCATATACGGAGAGGGTGCCGGTGTTGAGGAGGTTAGGGAGATCATTAATGTAGAGCAGGAAGAGGAGGGGGCCAAGGACCGAGCCTTGGGGGATACCATTCAAGATAGCGAGTGGGCTGGAGAGGTGAGGGGTGTTGGAGATGGCAGAGCGTACATTCACAGTTTGGGTGCGACCCGTTAGAAAAGATGCGATCCAGTCATGGGCCAAACCACAAATGCCGAGGGGTTTGAGTTTGGATAGGAGGGTGGGATGATCGATCCTGTCAAAGGCTTTGCTCAAGTCATAGAAGATGCCGATAGCATTGTCACGCCGATCGAGGGAAGCATAGAGTTCGGAGAGGAAAGAAAAGATGGCAGTGGTAGTGGAACGGTTGGAGCGGAAGCCGTGTTGGCAGTTGGAGAGGACATTGTGTTTGTCGGGGAAGGAGGTGAGACGGTTGTGCATGATGTGTTCGAAGATTTTAGAAAAGGAGGAGAGGAGGGAAATGGGTCTGTAGTTGGTGTGATCAGTTTTACTGCCTTTTTGTAGATAGGTAGGATAATGGATTGTTTAAGGAGGTTTGGAAAAGTACCTGTAGCTAGGGAGAGGTTGATGACGTGTGATAGAGGGAGGGCGAGGTAAGAGATTGACTTGGCAATGATCAAGTCTGGGACACCATCACTTCCACAAGAGTGTTTGGCATTGAGTTTACGTGATACGATGGCAATCTCAGCGGGATGGGTTGGGAAGAGGGACATTGTGGCAGTGGGGTGATTAGCGGGTTGGGGAGGGTGGTTTAAGAGGGTTGGTGGTTGAGTGATGCAGGAATTAATGAAGTAGGAGTTGAGATAATTGGAAAGGATTGCCGGATCATCTTCCTTGATGCCGTTGATGAGGATAGAGAGGTTGTTAGGGGGTTGTGGAGAGGTGGTGTGGGATTTAATAATTTCCCAGGACGTCTTGGATTTGGTGTGGGGAGAGGAGATGATGTGATCATTATAGGATCTTTTGGAGTCACGTATGGATCGGGAGTAAGCTTTTTTGGCGGATTAATACTTTTGTTCAAGTGTTTTTTTAGAGGGAAGAGATTGAAGTTAGAGTGGAGGAGACGAAGGGATGTGGATAGGGCGCGAAGCTCGGGGGTATACCAGGGCGTGGGGGGTTTTATGCGGATTTTGCATTTTTTTAATGGAAAAGCAGCATGGAAGTGGGTAAGGAATATAGATTGAAATGCGTTATAGGTCGATTCGGTCGTAGAGCAGGAGAAGACTGGATACCACTTCTCGTCAGCGAGAAAGTGGAGGAATTGGTAACCCTATGAACCCCGTCTCCTGCATGACAGTTTGGCTCACTAGTGACCGATTTACCCTTCACAACCTCCCTGTTAGTTGGAATCAGTTGATCATACAATTGTTTGGACTAATTGCAATTGACCATTGCAAGTGATAGGCAATGTCCCTTGATGTGGGCGTTCAGAGATACACCTCAAGATCCCTAACAACAAACAGCTGCTATGTGGTGTGACGGAAGTAAGCAGCTAAAGCATAACACAACTGGAATCGAGTAACTATCTAGTATTTCAATGGTGTATCTATACTCAAGTGTTATGGAGAAGGTTCTATATAAGGCAACAGAAACCAAATGAGTTGCATAAAGTCTTAATGTTGACCCTACAAAATATTGTATTGCAATTCTTTATTTATTGTCTGACATTGTAAAATATAATAATGAATATAGTACACAACAATTGCTCAAAGTAGGCAGGGTTTACTTTGGAAAGTGGTCTTCCACCCAAATCTCCGAGTAAATTTCTGTCCCTTTTACTCAATTCGTATATCAAGCATCAGGCTATGTTCCTATTTAAGTCATTTGGTACAGTACTAAATGCGTTTTTAATGACCGATTTAATACGTCGACCCGATCCAACCTCACGCGCAATATATATTTAAAATATCACCCACAAGTGTGATGTTTTGTTTCTCAAGTCCCAAGTCCTGGTGGAGAGCCATTGAAACAACACAAAGATTAGTTAGACACACGAGGTTTCGACATTTTGGCAATTGCCTTGGTCAGCTTAGAGTAGATACTGTGACCAAGGCAATGGTGACCAAGGCCCTAACCACGTGTCTCTTAATCATCTCTGTGTCGTTTCTTTCAACTCTTCACCATGAGTAGGCCCATCTACTTTTGAACCTCGGTAAGTTGCTCTTCTTTCTTTCCCTTTTACCCAATTCAGGGATTGTGGGGATTGTTTGGTTGAGACATCACACGAAATACTTCAATTCAGCCCAGAGTTTAGCTAGCTGTAACCTATAAGTTGCTTCCACTCAACAGATTAGTTAAATACTACCGAGATAAGTAAATATAATATGATAACAAGTGTTGATAATACGTTGATAAGCTCTCAACTACTAATTATAAGTTGAAAATAAATCTAAGTTTATAAGTTTATTTTCGATAAGACAATAAAGTTAAATGATATTATCAATTAACTCCTTATCTGTACTTGGAGTAAAATACTAGGACAGTAATAGCTTGACAGAATTAGTGTCAAGTTGACCTCAGTTGTCTGTACCTTGATCAGTTAAAGCATTCTACAAAGTACTGTACTGTAGTACAGTGTTCATTGTGTACTAGAGAAGCTATGATACCAGCATTTGAGAGTGTGGGTAAGGCACCAGGTTTGGAGATATGGAGAATAGAGGTAAGATAAATTATTAAAAACAATTATCAACTTTAGCATTGTGCAGTTTCAATTTTCTTGGATAATTAGTAATCCCAAAATTGCAATCATGGAATTTTTAATCGGAATCATTTTTCTCTTTAGTCGAATTGATTTGGTTTAGAAATGATGCATAGTAATTGATAGCTGTAGATAGCAAAAGTTATTATATATTAGGTGGTAATTTTACTGTGACACTGAGCATCGTCAATTGGTGTTTGATTTTCGATTTATTGTGTTTTCTGAAAGATCTTGCTTAAATCTTTTAGAAAAAGTTGCCGGAGGTTGAGAATTGTTGGTTTTTATATTTATTTATTTTCAAACTCAATTGAATCTGATGGTTTTTGCATGTTGTTTGAGAGGGAGGGGGGGGGGGTGCTGGAGAGGGGGGATTCTTCTTGGGCAGGTTAGGGGGGTGGGTTGATGCCATTGTTGCTCAGTGTCTCAGTAATTTTACCGAAAGATTTATTTTATCAAGATTCCAGGTGCAATGTGTGACTTGAGCTAGATAATTATTCTCATGCTAATCCAAAATTATGATAACGCAAAGTGATAAAACTAACACTATACTTTTATTGATTCTCTGTCGCAATTTTAGAAGCCATCATATTTTTATATTAAATCCACTAAAGATTTAAGAAGAAAGATAAGCAGTACAACTAAATCATTTTTATCTACATCTGAAAGTACTAGGAATGTAGGCGTTTTGTTATCAACATTCACTAGGCAATGAACAACATATAATTCATGTTATAGTTCCTACAATTCCTACAATACAATCGTATCGGACTGGAGATCTCCCGGGAATTGTAAAGGAGGGTCAGTGGTTTTGAAACTGTAGGCACATTGGGCATCGATTCGAGTCTCGGTTAAGGCATGCATTTTTGTAAACGTCCTTATCGCCATTTCATAGTTTCATCATTGCCTGCTCATTTGTGCCCCCAAATAACCTGGTTGTTGATGGGGGCGTTAAGCAAACAATAATCAAGAATCCAACAAAGTAGAGAACTCTCGGGGGACTTTCATGTAGGCTATCCCAGTGGGTCAAAATTATAATTATAATTAATTAGCTGTACACATATATCTATTTGTACCTATTGAATATGGAGTTATAAATTGATTTGAATTACTTCACATTGTTTACAGCCACTTGAGATATTTAAATCATTTGTATAGCCTACTTCCTAAACATTTAAGTATATATCATGTCACAAACTATCACGACACAAATTATAAATTACTATTTTAGCATGACCTAAAAATGAATTTTCATTACGGTACCCTACAAATACACGTTAGAGTTAAACTCTTGAAAATATTTGTATTAAAAATAAAATGATGATAATAATCTAAATTTTCTTGAATTTCACAAAACTAAAACTTGAAATACATATTTTATGTAAATTTACGTAGGTGCTAATGTTTTTGCACCTATGTATTCGATTATCATGTCAATTATTCTTCTTTCAGAATTTTACAGCAGTGAAATATCCAAAGACTGAATATGGCAAGTTCTACATCGGAGATTCCTACCTAGTCCTCAGCGTGAGTTCATGTAATAAATAATATGACGTAAAGCAGTCTTGCAGAAGATTACATTTTGTTCATCCACCAGATCAAAGCCATCACTTACTTCTTTTTGTAAAAGCATTACACTATGTACTGTGACTATGAATAGCTAGTCTGTTGGCTTGATTTGAAGAATAATAATTTGCGATGGACAATATTAGAGATAAATGATGATACAAAGTAAGTTGCCTATAATTCTAGCCTATTAAAGACAGTTAGTGATACAGCCAATTATCTGGCTCAGTCAACCAAGGTACTGCCATGAATAACCAACGTCAAGTTGTGATTCGATGGAGGGGGGGGGGCTTCGATTCCTGCAAAAGGTGCCATCATTCTAAGTTACAAACATCACTCATCATTCATATCCCCAATTAACCTAGTTGATTGGCAAGGTTGTTAAGCTAAGCAAGCAATAATCATCAATCTTTTGCAGAGTATAAAAACGAACCATCTTCTACATTGTCTTCATCATCTAATAGGGATAGCCGCATTAAGGCATGGTCCAACAGGAAACAAGTTATAAGCCTTTTAAATACGGTCCTGAAAACTTGATGTATATATTCAACCATAACAAATAGCAATTAGTCATATACTGTAGAAGTACACTTGTAATAATGGTAGTGTCAGTTATTAGTTTTCACTATTAATGTCTAATTTCAGAGTAAAGGCACAGCCTCCAATTTACACTGGGATATTCATTTCTGGCTAGGAAAGGAAACAACACAGGTAAGCAACTACTAAATTATGATAACAGACAACCATTGTGTATTGCCACAGATAGAGCAAATACATTGGTTCCGTCCCAAACGTTGACTAGCCTTACGAATTTGAATATATTTGGATTCATGCACTTGGGCCCTACGTACTGGTAATTAATAAGTTTTAAAATTGATCAATTATATTGATTTTCACTGGTTTTACACCCCCTGATATAAATGTAATAATATTTCAATTATTCAAAAAGTAATTGTCATGTTTCTGACATTTTCAAACTAAACGTACAGTAGAATTTTGAAACATACATTCAAACTAGAAGATTTTCGATGAATCAAAATAATGCGAGAAATAAAATTGATGAATTTCTTCTGATAAATCCAAAAACCACAATAGATTACTTTTGAATTATCACTTTATTTTTCCTCGCAAAACTAAACCAAAGTCAAATTTATTAATTCAATAGGAATAAAATGAGAAATTATTCAATTAATATTGTTGTAGGATGAGTCAGGCGCGGCTGCCATAATGTCCGTAGAATTAGATGACTCACTCGGTGGCGGCCCGGTCCAACATCGAGAAGTGCAAGAACACGAGTCTACTCTGTTCCTGTCATACTTCCCAACAGGTGAGCAACCAACAAAATCTTACTACCAATATAATATGCCGTACAACGGAGGATCAGGCACGTACTGGCCATAGGCACGTACTGGCCGCTGGTGGGCCCCCACAGTTTTGTATTCCAGAAATTTCGTGTAGTTCCCAAAACCCGTAGAATCGAATTGAAAAACATGAAATTTCGAAAAAATTCCCTGCGGGGCTCAATTCTCTCCTCCCTTGCTATACACTACACACTTAGTTTTGCGGGCTCACTATTGAGGCCTTGCCTGGAGCGCTAAAATGACACAGAACGACCATGCACTTGCAATAACTGTGATGGGCAAACATCAGTTGGGCACCTTTAGTTCTATAAGAAAACACATTTTTTGCATCCTGATTTTATCTGAAACACGTTGAACCATATTTCAACGGGCAAGCCAGAAGGGGGCTTGCCCCCCGTGAATCACAACTTCGCGGTAACGGATCGATAGGCCTACACAACTCTTCTCATATGGCATTTTCATTGTATTTTCATATAAACGCATACTTCGCTGTCTAATGACTTGCTCTAGACTTCGCACTTGTAGACCTTTTATAATTGTTTATGCATGACGCCCTTTCAAAATTGTTCCCCCCCCCCCCATCTGAGCTAATATCCTAGCTACGCCACTGCTACATGTTTAAAATGCTTCGATAAAAACTATTAATTATTGATAAAGAAAAAAATCTTCTGTTTTCCTTGTCCTGGATTTGGTTTTATATAATTAATTGGTGATTAAATGGTCACCATAAAGTGGGCCCTTGATTTCAGTACTGGCCGGTGGGCCCATTACTTGCCAGTACGTCCCTGCGGAGGACCCTATTTATTTCTACGCGGTTAATCGGTACTACGTGCTTTAATTCAGCCAACTTTTTTCCCCATTACACCGAATAAATATATACCCAATTTGCCACATCCAATATGTGGGATATTTGAGTATACAAAAATTCTATGTGTAGACCAAACATATAATATGTATATCCCCATATGTTTGTCTCAACATATACACAATTACACATATTGACAATATCCCAATAATTTGTATCATTCTCCAACAGGTGATTTCCCCACTGATTTGAGTTACTGAAATATTACCAAAATCTAAAACAGTTCATCTAGTTAAATAGTAAATAGTATAGGAGTTTAAATAGTATTCCATTGTGAACAAGTTTATAATAAACAAAATTAAATTAATTTAAATTAAACTAAACTAATTGAACTAATTGAATTAATTAGTCTGGCCGACACATATACGGTAATTTGATTTCATATTGAATGTTTTGTCAGGTATCCGTTACTTGACGGGAGGTGTTCCCAGCGGTTTCCATCACGTTGACAGAGACGCAGTGGAAAAAAGACTGTTCCAAGTGAAAGGAAAACGTAACGTTCGTGTTCGACAAGTGGAACTCAATGTGAAGTCGATGAACAAGGGTGACTGTTTCATTCTGGATGTGGGCAAGAACATCTACATTTACACAGGAGTCAACAGCAAGAGAATAGAACGCATTAAAGCCATCAGCGCAGCTAATCAGATTCGAGATCAGGATCATTCGGGAAAGTCACAAATTACAATACTCGGTACAGTTATTGTTACATGAAAGTTTGAATTCACGGTTAAACTGCACCGAGTTCTGTGAGAATATTAATAATATGTATACCGCAGTGGCGGCTCGTGCCCTTCAGTGGGGGGGAGGCAGGTTTCTTTCTAATAAATCATAAGATGCGTATGACTATATTCTTTTCATTCTTATTACATGAATGAATGTTAGGGTTTGAAGGCGCGTTGAATGAATTTTTATTTTGCGTCAAAAGGATGACCCCAGTGTGAGCATAAAGTTCCCGCCGGCAGAGCTTTTAGAATTGACCCAAGCAAACCCCACCACCACGTCAAGGTGTCACTTGTAAGGGGATTTTCATTTTTATCTACATCGAAATTTGACACAACAGCATTGTACAATAATTAGGGCTACTACTCTTGTCCACGACTGAACTGAATTATAAAGAAACTAACACTAAGCCGGAATAAATTCTCAGAAATTCGTGTGATATTTTCAGTCACTGATACGAAGCAAGAATTGAAGATACCCCACTATAAACAGAATGATATACACTGGACACAGTAGCCTACGTGTTTAATTATCTGAAGTTGACAAAGTAATCTACTGTATTTACAGAGTGATTTTTATTTGTGCACACTGCAATTTAGATTCATCTATGAGGGATAAATCCGAATTCCGATTGAATAACTAATACGAATATTATAGTTATAGTTGACTGCTGATTGTATCAACAAAATGAATAGACAAGGGGAAATAACAGTAGGCCTAATAATTGACCATTGTGACATCATATAAATGAATTTCGTAGTTCTCACAAATTTCCTTTGGTCAAAACTCGAATAAAAACAGAGTAAAAATTTGAAACACTCATTAATAGGAAGTACAAACCAAACAACTAGTAACAATCAATAATAATAATAATGATACAAAAAAAAGTAATGATAATAATAATAATAATAATATTAGTTATTATTACTATTATTTATTATTATATTCAAATAATACATATGCAAGAATAATTAGCACGCTCTTCCAACTGTGGGGTGAAAAATATATAATATCAATTATAATAATGATTATTATAGTAATAAAAATAATACTTGTAATAATAATGATGAATAAATAAAAATAATCATCATAACAACATCAAAGAACCGAACGTAAAACGTGTGATTACGCGTGTCGGTTCGGTGTCCAGCATTAGGGATTGCATTGTGAGGCGAGCCTCCGTAGTAGCCATTCTCAAGCCATCGTGCGCATGCGTGTTCGAGAGTGAGAGAGATAGAACATATAAGATAGGTTCGTATAATACACATTAGTAACTCTCACGAAAGAAGGATGTACCGAGCGACCGTCTCCCCCATCCCAGACGACCAGCGCGCGGGTGGTTCAAGCCTGATAGGAGACTTGCCTCCACGGTACAGTTCGAACATGAGAAACTCAGCTCGGAACTATACAACGCGGTACATGAAATATGCAGCGAATATGAAAATTATTGTATGAAATAGTGTAAAATAACGATAAAAATCAATGATGATGGGCAATAGACACGAAATCACGAGAAAATATATGTAGACGAAAATTTTGAAATTGGTTCTAAGCGCTATTTTCCTGTCAAAAATGAGATGGTACTGCCTCTCAAAAAACTGAGGAGGCACTGCCTCCTCTGCCTACCCTAGAAAACCGCCACTGGTATACCGTATTATTTGTATAGACCTTCAGAGAAAGTCAAAAGTATATTCATCAGAAATACTTGGACAAGATATTTTTTGGAAAGTTCTATAATTGAAACTAGGCATAATTTAGTGAACTATTCAAATAGCAGTCTACAAAAAATGTCAAACAAGAAATTATATTCTGTAGGCATGTAGTTTTCCAAATTTCTTGAACTTCTAACAGCAGGCATTCAAACATTGTCATTTTTCTTAGTACAATACGATGATACTAATATTGTATTATACCAGTATATTGGTGCTAATATTGTGCTGCATACTAATTATTATAAGTTGGGGGAAAAAACTAAGACTTTTACTACGAATTGCAAATGAGAAAACATAAGCATGCCATATTCTAACACATTTCATTTTTCTGTAACCGAACTTATCAGATATCTTTGAACAAAAACTTCGGACGTTACAAATGCTAATACACAACGACATTTTCTAGATGTATGTTCAACCAACAGAGAGATAGATCAGTTTTTCAAAGAGCTTGGCTCTGGCTCGCAGTCCGAAGTAGCCGAAGAAAGTGAAGGAGGTGACGACGAACAATTTGAGCACAATCTGGAAACTTCCGTCTCACTGTGGAAAGTTAGCGATGAAACTGGTTCGCTAGAAGTGACTAAAGTTGGGGTAAAGCCACTATCTCAAACGCTGCTGGATGCTAACGTAAGTAGGCCCAACAACTATATAGTTTAGTTCTACTTCATATATTTCTTAACAATAACCTATAAATAATATGTAAGGATATATTTTTTATCAATATATATGAAAGTACTGTACAGTAATATATAAAAATAATATAAGTAAAACCCCGAAAACCAAGGTACCCGTATGTAATTTCTAGCATTCAGTCATAAATCTAATTGTTTACAACTGAAACTATAGGCCTGAATTACATTAGATGTATTCATTCCATTTACTTTTAATTTAGTATTGTATGGGGTCAACATATCTGACTGTTACTGCTAGAGATAGATAGGTTATCGATGATGCCGACAAATTTTTGTGGCACAATTTATATAATAGTCTGTTTAGTTTTTACTTGTAGTTAGCTTGTTTAAGTCGTACTCAAATAAACTATATACAGTGAAACCTCTATGCATCGTTCCCGGATCCATCGTTTTCCTGCTTGTATCATTCATTTTTTCTCACCTCACCCCACTCCTACTCAATCAATGTTAAATTTTCCTGGATGGATCGTTTTCCTGCATGGATGGTTTTATTTTCTTGGTCCCTTGGAAAACGATGCATAGAGGTATCACTGTAGTAGATAAGCCTACCTATAATACTTGAATATAACATTATTAGAAAGTAGGACTTGATTAAAAGAATATATTTTTGCTATGGAAATATATACTTGAATATATACTTAATCATAAATATAATATAAAATATATCAATACATACACTTATCGGTACTGTACCTATAAAATGTACCCGAATCTTGATATTGTGTTCTGTATTTAGGACTCGTTTATACTGGACACGGTTACGTCGGGTATCTTTGTCTGGATTGGCAAAAATGCTAACACTGAGGAGAAGTTGGAAGCAATAAAACGAGCACAAAAATTCCTTGAAAACAATAAGTACCCTTCATGGACCCAGGTAATAAACAATTTCGCAATACTAAGATTCAACAGAACAATAAAAAACAATGCAATTTTAAATCTGTATGACAATGGTATGTTAATACGACATTTTAAATTGAATTGCAGCAAATTTTTCAATATTTAATGCATCTCAAAGGCTCAGTTACATGCAAACTTGAATGTACAAATATTTTCCATTTTGTAGTTACCGTACGTAGAACCATTTCCACTTGTATAATTAGTCAATTACTAGTGATATAATTGGCAGTCTTTTTGTGGTATAAATTTTTTTTTTTAGAATATTGAGACTGACTTAGGAACATCACTGAGTATTTATTTATGCACATTCACTCTGAACAGATAAAGAGAATAGTCCAAGCAGGTGAACCACCAGATTTCAAACAATACTTCAGCAACTGGGAATCAGCAGGAGACGTGACATCTCCTACCAATTACCAAACAAAAATGATTGCGTCAAGTTTGTCTGGACCAGAATTTGACGCGAGCAGTTTGCACGTACGGAGGATTGCCGAGTTGAGGAAGCGCGGCGGTAAAGCGTTTGGTTTCATGCCTGACGAAGGGACGGGTACCAAAGTCGTTTACAGAATCGACAAATTCCGACTGGCTACAGTCGACGAATCTATGCAGGGAATGTTCTTCGGAGGGGATTCATATGTCATCGTTTACACTTACGAGATGTGCGGCAAGGAGAACCACATCATTTATTTCTGGCAGGTACTTTGAAAAAAAAAAAAAGTTGAAAGTATGTTTGAAATGAAAAGTCGTAGAATTATTCATAATTGGTTGCATTGGACTTTTTTTTAATGGATAAATTGTTCATACTTTCAAGTACAATTGAAATACCGAACAATTCTGAAAATTAAAATATATATGCCCACCCTAATTTTATTCTATTCAAAAGTTCCGTTACTTTTATTAGATTTAACCACTCACATAACATAGGCCTATTACTTATCTTTCAGGGAAACGAAAGTTCTAAAGATGATAAAGCAGCTTCCGCTTTTCACGCAGTTCGTCTTGACAGTGAAATGAATCAAAAATCAATTCAAGTTCGAGTTACTCAAGGAAACGAACCACGACATTTCTTGTATCTTTTCAAAGGTGCTGTACTAACAATACAATGCAATTAAATCTTTACTTACAATATTCAATGGTCAATTATATAGCATAGGCCTTAGGCCTTTATATAGCATATATATATATATATATATATATATATATATATATATATATATATATATATATATATATATGTGTGTGAAGATTCAATTTCACAATAGAGAGAAACGTTTGGTCTATCGTTTGAAAAAATATTACGGTAAATGATTCTTTCTTTTTTAAAATGTTGCTTAACGACCCCACCAACAGCTAGGTTATACGGGGGTACGAATGAGCGGATGGTAATGAAACGATGAAGAGATGATAGATGAAAGGACGTTTACAAAAACCCATGCCTTATGCGGGACTCGAACCCAAGCCCAACGGTGACTTCAGTTACTACCGCTAGCGATCCCCCACCGGCACATAATAACATAATCCCACTCAACTTTTGAAATTAATTAATTAAGCATTATATCTGTACGTATAACTTTTTATGGTTGAACCAATTTTTTTTTTTAAATGGGTTGAAATTTGGAAAAACCTGGCCAGAAAAACTACACAGAAAAGGCTCAAACATTTATTTTGGAAAAATCAAGGTCATCACCACAGTATTTTTTAAATTTCCATGTAGGCCTACGGTATACTAAAGTGAAGTAGTTTGATATGACATTTAATGAGTGCCATTAGCCGTGCCAGTGCCATTCAGTGTCGTGAGAGAATTACATTATCATAGTACGGTAAATACTAAATAGTGCATCGTATCATTTGTATGCGCATAGATATATGCGTATGATAAGGGATTAGTCCATAACAGTGTGTGCTTTGGTGAAATAGATGTACAAACAGTACAATAACACAGATATAATTTGATTCTAGGTAAGATGATAGTGTTCAAGAGTGGACACCAAACAAGCATATCAGAAAATGTGAAAAGCAGTACAAGATTGTTCCAAGTCCGTGGGACAAATACGCACGATGTCAGAGCAATCCAAGTTGACGAAGTCTCGGCATCGCTCAATTCTAACGATGTATTCATTCTAGAAATATCGACTGCTACGTACCTATGGTTTGGAAGGGTATGTAAATGAATGTATAAAGTTGATCAATGTTATTGAGTACCGGTAGTTATTTAAATAAAGTTTAACACACATTACAACTCTGATAGTACAGAATAGCTTTGAGGGGAGACAGAGAAATTTGTATATACGTAGTATAAACAGTTTAAGATTATCTCCATGTTAGCTCTGTGTTTGGAATTTTCTCGATCATCACTATACTGTAGTATGATTGATTAAATGGGTTCTACTATTCAGGTAGTAATTAAATCTTGAGTCTCCTTAATGTGTTTCAAGGGTCAAATCGGAACAAAAACATTTTAAAATCAATTTGAGCCATCTCTGTGTAAATGATTCTTAATCTCGAAGCCAAGAGTAGAAAGCAGGACTTGATCACTGTGATTGAACTACGGCTGTAGCTTACCTACACACAATTTGAGCTGATTTACATTGTCAATTATTGTTGGTTACATTCAATTTATATAGCATTCATAAACATATACCAACACTTCCAAGTGAAAATGGACGGCAATGCTAACTAGACATTTATTTTCACTGTAGGGAGCTTCTGATGACGAGAAGGCAATTGCTGCTACCACCGCAGCTAGTCTTGTCGTGCCAAACAACGAACCAATCATCATTAACGAGGGTGAAGAGCCAGATAATTTCTGGCAAGCGCTCGGAGGAAAGGGACCGTACAGTACAAAATTTGATGGAGAAATAGAAAAGGAACCAAGACTTTTCCACTGCCGCATAAGAGCCAATGGCAAATTCCATGTTGAAGAAATCCAACAATATCGACAAGAGGATCTCGCTGAAGATGATATCATGGTCCTCGACTCTGGAGAGGAGATCTACGTCTGGATCGGAAGCAAATCCACCGAGGAGGAAAAGAAACATAGTATGGAAATGGCAAAGGTACAAAATCCTTTCGAGACAACCTTAACAAGCTAAAATTACACAAAGATACACAAGTTACAAAGATACACAAGCTACACAAGACAACACAAGACAACACTACAATGATTGTTAGTTGCAAGGATTTTTGTTAACAATGAAAGTGACAACAGTGCCATCCAACAAAAAAGCTGCTCATAGCTAATTAATAAATTTAAATGTTATTTTGGATGTTATTTTAAGAATCGAGTTTGAGGTCGACAAACATCAAATTACACTAAAGAGTAAAGTTAATACCTTTTTGTAGGCCTACAACAAATTTCTGAAATTATTACCTTATTTAAGATTTGATTTGTTTGTTAAATGAGTTATCATATTTTAATTATTCTTTGGGGTGGTAAGATCGCCCTCGTGGTGCCCCGTTCAAACAATCTAATCTTCCATCCATAGCCTTAATTGGGGAACAAAGATTTTGTATCAAGTTTCGATGTTATTGAAAAGAAAAAAAAAATTACAGGCCTACTCTACCTCACCAGGACTGTGTGTTGACAATAAGCCCCCTATATCAATTAAATTTGATTTCGCATTTATTTTTCAGAACTACTTGACTGCTGATCTGAGTGACCAAAGTCATGATATGTCTCTCATCTTCACCATTAAGCAAGGAGAAGAGCCTGATAGATTTACCATACACTTTCCCACGTGGGAAAGTGGAAAAAAACTAAATTAGTATGGCATAAAAGAGTGTGATTGAGCTTCAACCGTCGAGCACTGCCAAGGCACCACGGGATATTGTTCAACATGATAATAATTATAGTTCAACTCACCGTACGATCAGTAAATGGGAAACGTTGAATCCACTTCACGTGTCCAAGCGTGTAAGCCGCCAACAATATCCTTGACTGATACATCAAGATTACTGAATGCCTCTCGCAGTTTTACTACGGCCTTCTGAGAGTCATTTCCACGTCTACAAACTACAAACACTGAAACAAATTGATGAATGGACAGTATTATTAAGAGATTTAAAAAAGCACATCAACCCAATAATTTCTATCTCGGGTGGTACCATATCAGTATTTGAATTTACACTTCATTATTCTATGTCCTGTATTATGTTTACATTATGTATTATTACCACACTTATTATGCATGTGAATAGGAAATAAATATATGAATATATATATATTAGCCTATAATTATTGCCTATAGGCAATAATTATAGGCCTAAATGACTGTTTCTTAGAAAAGTTTCAGACTGCCTGAAGTCTTTACATTTATATAGGTAGGTCTACCCCTAATATCACTATTTACAATTTAATAACATTAATTTTCCATTGTGTTGTCTTGTAAAATTTGCAAATTTAAAAATATAACAATTATTGTTTGCTGAAAGCATCTGTATCAACAGCCAAGTTTATTTGACACTATAAATGTGTAGTAATAAATAAATTATGTTACAAAACCCTGCACGCGTGCGGGACTTGAGCCAAACACCCCGCCACAGCTCCTTCAACAGTACCAGGGCGCCACCCCATGTAGCGAGTTGGGTTGTTATTATAGAAAAAACATCACCCATTATTGTAGGCCTATTAATATTGAATATTACTACGTGGTTATAAATAATAACCCTACTTAGGGTGACCATATTCAAAAAAGGAAAATCCGGGACAACGCCAAGACATGGGTATAGTCAAAATCATTTGTTCCAAATTTTATTAGGGGGGAGAGGGGTCGAGGGCTCAACAGCCCCGCAGGGGAATTTTTGAGAATTTGTAGTCTTCTAGTCATTTTCTGGATGTATTTTCTAGTCATATAAAATCAAGAATATATTTTTTTCTATTGTAATTGCATACAACTTTATACTCTGAGGATGTAGCAGACACATGTTTATGATAGAAAGAAAGGTATTTGAACTTGATCTGCAATTTAAAAATTGATTCAACAAATATCACAGTTTTTTAAATCTAAAACGAAAATAAATTATGACTAGATGAGTTTTACCGAAATGAAAAATACACAGTTAGGCCTATTTATATTTCTTCCGTTTTTGAAAATCAGGGATAATTATATTCACCCAACGATTGGGAAGTCTGTTCTTTCGAAACCGGGAATTGAAACCGGGACAAATACGTGTCCCGAAATAACTTTTCGGGACACCGGGACAAAAGATGGAAATCCGGGACAATCCCGGTTTTCCGGGACGGATGGTCACCCTAACCCTACTTATGATATACTGTAGGCCTATACAAGCAACCGGTACCTGAAATCGTTATCACTCTTACCTGCAAATTTGTCATCTTTATTTTTTTCATCAGTTATTTTATTCTTAATCAATTGTAAATCTATCTTGTCAAACATATCCATTGGAAAGTTTACTGACTGTGGCAAGCGACATATTTCAAATTCCATTGAAGATCGAACATCAAGCAGTAAGTGTGGAGTCTGCAGCTCGGTAACACGCTTGAATTCTATGACCGAGATTCTTTCTTTGACGCCTAGCAAACAAACTTGAGAGTCCTAAAATGATAATTCACAGGAGAATGAGATATTGTAGGCAAGCCTGGAATTACTTCTGAAGTAAAGTTCTACAATTTGAATATCTATTTTATAGATAGGTGATAATTATCATTTGCTTAAATTAGGGATGCAGATGTGTGATAATTGATGAATAATATTACAAAAAGTCAAAAACCCATGCCTTGAAGAGTTATGAAGTGATGAAGGACTATTTAGTCTAGTCACTGCCTTTGTTCTACAGCCAACTTGTTGATCATATGCATACCATAGATAATAGCAGCTCGATTAGGTATCTGTGATCATCCCTAACAAATTTAAAATTCGTTCTATATCCATCATTTTTTTTACTTTCTTAAAAATGAAAAACTGCTTTTTTATACTACATACAAAGTGTACGCTTACTATCTCAACTCCAACCAAATTGAATAAAATTCAAGAATTTCACTATTCAAGAATGCTATTCTTATGAAAATTCACAAATTTTCAATACCATTTTCCTGGAAAAGTCACATACTGATTTTGCTCAATAGCAACACCAGTCTATTCTGGTCATTCTAACACCAAAGTCCAGTTAAAGTTTCAAATCGATTGTTTATTTGAATGACATGTTAAATTAAAAATGAACTCGAAATTTTCAGTGTACTTAATCAACTCTGGTGACTGGTGCTCTGGTGAAAAGTGAAATGTGAGTCTTTGCTGTACTTATCTATTAAGCATTGATAATAATTAATATCAATAATAGGCCTATTCAATTGGTTTCAATAGATCCAGTTGATAAAATGGTATATTTTGACAAGGTATGCTATGCTAGTGTACTTTCAAACACAAATAATTGTTTTTCTTCCACACATCAATTGTATTCAGTATTTATAATATGAACACCTATAAATTATATATATATATATATATATATATATACCTACCAGTAATTAATGGATTCTCGGGGGGATCTATAAGTTGTTGAATAGTGGAGAAGTTATTAAAATTGATGTTTAGGCCTATAGCATTTCTCAATTTGTGTTTTCCTGACAAATATGAAACGGTGGCATATTCCTTTCTGCTACAGTACCAGTACATCATGATTTCCATTCAAGGGGTCTGCAATGCTATGAAGAGGTGTTACTGTTCAGGGAATGGAGGTGTAACCATAGGATAAACGATTATGTACCGTGCCCTAATTTCAAACGGAGATAATGTTTAAATAAACGACCAGTTATGAGTTATATTATTGATGGATCTCTAGTCTCCAGAATCCCTTATTTCTGTACAAATAAAAAACAATAGTCAAGTCCTATAGGTACTATCTGTGAGCTTACTTTGTCATTAGCTTTCGACCCGCAAAATTGTTCATAGTCAACTAAAGCTGTGATGGAGGGTACAATACCACAAGCAGCACAATCAGGCTTCTTGTTACGAAGTCGAACATTGCGGAATGTACAATCTGCACCATCAAAAACCAGCAATTTCTGGCTTAAAACTCCATTCATATTGAGAATAATCTTGATAGTTTCAAGCGCCTGAAGAGTTCCTATCACCCCGGGAACTGCAAAACAAAACATAATTATATGGAAATTTCCTCTAACTTGGATGTTTGGTCAAGCTGTAAATATATTATAATAACCAACTGACCTGCACCCAAAACACCACCATCGCCACAATTTGTAACAGTTTCAGGAGGTGGTGGGGTTGGAAACAAACACCGATAGCACGGTCCTTCCTTGTAGTTATAAACTGTAAGCTGCCCTTCCATTTTCAAAGCACTACCCGAGACAAGTGGTCTTTTAAAAAGAACACATGCATCGCTGAGGAGATAACGCGTAGCAACATTATCTGTAGCATCCAGTACAACATCAAAGTTCTTGATTATGTTCTCAGCATTTGAGCTGTCAAGTTGCAAATGGTAAGGGCTGACTTGTAAGGTGCTATTCAGTTGATTTAAAGACATCGCTGCCGATAACACCTTCGAGTGACCTATACTCGTTTCAGTGTGAAGCAATTGTCGATGCAAATTATTAACTTCAACTTCATCATAGTCAACAATACCAATGTGACCTATACCTGCACCTGCTAGATACAACGCTGATGGACACCCAAGACCTCCAGCTCCAACAATTAATACGGAAGAATTCTTTAAAGCAAGTTGTCCTAGAAGTAAAACATAAGTAAGTAGAGAGGGTACATTATATCTATATTAATAGTTTTTCACTTATAGCTGTTCTGTTTGGTGATGGTACGTGATGTTTAGGATTAGAATAATGGTGAGTTTTGAACCGTAAAAATACAGTCTTGATGTTCATTTGAAACAAACATTATCCTTTACCTAACCAGAACTAATGCACAAACCATCACTGAAAACCTCTATACACCTAAAAAGGATAATTCAGCATTAGCCCTGAAACAGATAGGTCTAATCATAGCTTACGAGTAGTAGGAAGTGAGGAAAATAAAAAATATGGTTAAACGGTTAATTTCATTTTAGAGGCATATTATATTTTGTTTTCTTTAAAATAAAGAGGTAATTATGCACTCAAGCGTACATGGTCGATGATGTTCGATTAAGCTATCATTCCTCTATCAGGAATTGACTGCAAGGTGGATTCCAATGTCTCTTTTCATAATTCACAAACCCCGTTTTGACAGCCATTTTCGTGCACATCTATGGGTGCGCACTAGCGATTATGGCGGCTATTTTAGCATGCTCTTTGGTGTTGCCATATGCTTTCATTTTTATTTTTTTATATTGGGTTTTAAGTTTTTAACGACGCATTGTAATGACAGCGAAGATCTATAGGCGTCGGATGGATGATCAATGAGATGATGGGATGAAGATTTCTTGGGTGTTGGGAAGGATAGTGGGAAGGAAGTGGTCGTGGCCTATATTGTAGGAACCATCCCAGCATTAGCCTAGACTACAGAGGGAAACCACGAAAAACCCCTGTAAAGATGGACGGCGGCGGGGATCGAAACAGGTTCGAAATTTCCCTCGCCTCCCGGATCACATGCAGCGAACGCGTTAACCACTGTGCTGCATGTGCTGGTCATTTGGTTTCGTTCCGTTTTATTCATCCAATAGACCATGTAGTTCACATCTGTCATTACCTCTTTGCCAGATGGTAATTGAGATTCCCGAGTTTGTGGGGCTTCGTCAGAACCCAGTTAGCGTTCGTCCGAGCTCCATTGTCAATCATTCCTGCTAGACTTTTGGTAGTATTACAGAGGAGCATGCGTGTTTACATGAGAGGCTACGGGACTATGGGGTGCAACGGCGAAGTATGAACTGTCCATTCTGCGATGTTCCGTGCAAATAAAGGTTAGGGGGTGAGGGAATTACCGTCATGATCAACAGGTTGCAGGCGAGACTAGCAAAGAGTCTAGCAGCGGCGATTAGTGTGGCAAAGTTGCTATAAAAAAAAAGAACCTATCACAAGATTTTTGACGTCCTTGCACTTAGTCAGTAAAAACATTGAAACATGATAAAATATCGATTTATGCAGTCGTTTTATAAATTGTTTCATCAAATATCATATCACAGCATATTTGTTGAAAATTTAAAAAAAAAAAAGTGTACGCTTATCAGCATATTTACCAAATAAGAAACCATGAAGAAAAGACTATGGGGCTAACTAAGCCTCATCATTGAGTTTGTAGGCCTAGGCCTACATTGAGTTCATGACCTTGGCAATGATGACATTTTCTAACCTTTCATTCCAACATCAGGTAAAATTATTTGCCTGCTGAATCGGGCAATATCATAATTCGACAACTGATCTTCTAATACCCTCGTAGTTGGGCTATTCTGTGAAATTTCAAGTTGTTTCAATTTAATTTCCTTCTCATAGAGCATTTTCTTTAATTCAAGTATTTCTTCTGATAAACCTTGAATATTTTTGCTGCCCATGTTGTTGTTGCCGTCGTTCTTAGACGAGCGGGTAGGTAGAGTAAATTTAGAGTTCAAGCCACGCCCCGTTCGACCAATCACAGTCGTGTTTTAGGTATCGTTTCCCGCGTTTCAGTAAACGTCAAATTGTTGTCTATTTTTGCCCAAAACACCAAGAGTGAAAGTTTAGTCTTTTAACATTCAAAAAGACAAAAACCTAACCCATCTAACCCTAACCATATAGCTTCTCTTTAATTCAAGAAGACAAAAACCTAACCCACCTAACCCTAACCATTATAGCTTATCTCTGCCCTAACCAATTCCTCGTACCGTAATAATAATTCTTACGACAAATATAACTTCATATATTTTTTAGGTTTTCAGGAAATAGAGAAGGATAGTAGAACATTATCAAAAACATCATTTCATGAAAACAAAAAAGATCCTTAAAGTGGGATTCGAACTGGTGACCTTCGCGACCAAAAGCGAGCAACTTACGGCAGAGCCACCGCAACATTGCTAATATGAAGAGTTATTAGCCGTTCTAAGGGATTGACCGAACGGGGCGCGGCTTGAACTCTAAATTTACTCTACCGACCCGCTCGTGTTCTTAGTCTCACAGCTTGCCAAAGATGAACTGAAAGTACGACAGGAAATGGTATTTTCAAACGAAATGACTTGCGTTTTAAAACTTAGTAGGCAGTGTAATACAATTGGCTAACAAAGATGGCAAGGGGAAGCAGTGCTGGATTTGACAGGCATATCACTATCTTTTCACCTGAAGGCAGGCTTTATCAAGTCGGTAAGTTTCTAGCATGAAAGTAAAACTAAACATTCTATTATATGGAAAAAATGTACTGATTTTTCAGTATTCTGTACGGACAGGGAAATTGTCAACCAAAGTTGCTTGCTCCGATCATGACAAGCCGATCACATTGAGCCTAAACCGAAATCGCGTTGGTTAAGAACTTCAAGATCATAAATTGAAGCAACTGAAATCATACATTAGGGCTAGGGGTGTCAGATAATCATGTAGGAGTCTAGTGTAGAGTTCAAGATGAATTTTATACCTAAGCCTAGCAATTGTAGGATGTCTTAATTCTTTGATGACCATAACTTTTCAAATGTCTGTAGGCCCTTGGCCTAATCACTAATAGGCCTACAGGTCTAGCTCATATTTTTTGGTTCAATTTATCCATAAAATGATACTTTGGTAAAATTACAGAGAATCTGAGCACGCCTATTTGTGTTTTTTTCCCCAACCACTTTCAATAGTGAACCCCGCCTAACCTACTTTGAGCAATCATTGTGGTATTTATAAATATATTATTTTATACTAGGCAAACGCGGAATGTGCGTTGTAAGATGAGCGAAACCAAAAATCAATGGCAAAACTCTACACACCTTGATCATATAAAAAGAACTTTATCCCACAGCCTTCTTTATTAGAGAAGACGTCTCTATACTGCCCTTTCACTCAGGCTATTTTGACGGGTTCGCGCATCTTTGCTCGCGCAAGGAAAAATGACGTCATTGTCTGGTATGTGCTGAACTCTGGTTGTCAACTTTCAAAAAAACTTGTCAAAAATTTACAACTTCGAAAAACTGTCATGTCAGAATTTTTCAATTTCCTACGACGCTATTGAGGTTATGTCATATCTACATTTTAGCTAGGGCCTGTAGACCACTGATCTCTACTTAAGACTTACTCAGGTTTGGATTTGAACGATATTCATCTTAGCTCAAGCAATAAACATGAATCAAGAAATGGTCGATCTTGGCGATATTCCATCATATTATGGGATTAATCGTTCATATTACTGTCATAAACAAAGGTAGTAAACTCGCAATCACGGCCAAATAGAATGCGCGCTTAGTTCAAATTCTTCTATGGAAATTCCCGAAGTTTTTAGTAGCTTCGCAGATATGACACTTCAAACAGACTAATATACTTGAATCTCTTTGGAAAGTGACGTCATGGTCTGGAAACAACGGCACCATCGGCAAATTAGTGAACTAAAATAATTGGACATCGGTTAACACGGGAAGCATACCCCTAGTGAAAGGGCAGTATCAGAGAAGAATGATCTGAATAAAGAAGGCTGTGCTTTATCCGATGCCAGTGGATCTAGGAAGCCGTGAATTTAACAATGCAATATTTTTCCACTAATATTTCCATCTTTTCTATAAATAAAAAACGTATTAAATTATTTTCTTCCAAACGGCTGGTCAGAATTACACGTCAATTTTTATTAATGTGTATTATTTTTGTGTTCACATTTGAGTAAAATTTGAATTATATTGGAGAGATTTTATTTTTCAATTTTTTCCGCCCAGCCTAATCTTGTGGGGGTTTTAGAAACTTTGAAATGATGCTTCTCAAAAATGGTCTAACCAATTTGACCCCAAAACTATACAGTTCTAAGTTGGATGAGTTTGCGTATATAAAAAAAGTTTCATGTCAATCGGTCAAACCCTGCGACCTGTGCAGTGCGCACAAACAAACAAACAACAACAAAAAACCACACGCAGACAAAGCTCCGTAAGAGTGGGATGGAAACTCTAAGCTAACGCTCATCGAATTATATTTTATTAATACAAATATTGAGCAAATAAAGACTTACAATACAATACTAACCTAACCGACATATTACACCCTCCAGCAGCTCCCCCCCCCCCCCCCCCCTCAACCTACAACATGCATTGTAGAGTTGTAGTGTTTAATCCACCTCCTGGTTTGTACAAATATCACCATTGCTGTATGGAAGCATACTGGAATAAGTTTATCCCTTGGAGCAAGTTTTTTCTATAGTTCGTAAAATGGTTAATCTATTGTAAGCTGAGCCAATCTGTTCTGAGGTTGTATTAGGTGGTGATAAGGACTAGGTATGGTAAACTAGGGTTTCCAGTTCCGTTTGTTCTTGTCCAACGTAATTTTCCTACCGTTCGGTGTTGTGGATATCGACTACTTCAGCTTTTGTCGGCCAAAATTACGATTCTACCAGAACTTGACTTTCCCACTATTTGCAGTTAGATTTGCAACTGCACTCGTGCTTCCGTTTGTTCGTATAAAAGTGTGACCTTGCGATTTGACAGCTTAGTTCCTCAAATTCAAAGAAGCATGAGCAGTTAATGGTAATACAGGCTATGGCCATGGCGTCGCGAAAACATTACGGTACCGGTACAGCGAAGCAGTTAGATTTGCAATGCACTCGTGCTTCCGTTTGTTCGTATTAAAAGTGTGTCCTTGCGATTTGACAGTTTAGTTCCTCAAATTCAAAGAAGCATGTGCAGTTTATGGTAATAAAGGCTATGGCCATGACGACTCGAAAACATTACGATACAGCGAAGTGGAAACAGACTTGACTGAAATCATACCGATATCGTATCAAACGATAAGAATACATCGGAACTGGAATCCCTGCTAAAAGCTTTGAACAGCAAAATTATAGGCTTTACCATTCAGCACAAGCTTCACCCTAGCCATCCATTATTGAATGTACCGGTATTGAATTATTGAATGTATTCATAACTAGAAAAACAGTAAACATCTAAAAAAGATGACCCAACACAACCGTAAAGCATATCAGCGCAACTTGATGTAGATTTACATTTACTTGTAAAATTGCGTGATTATCCTGTGCCACTACGTTACGGTTCTAAAGCAAGGCATATCTGCCACGACCCACTCCCTTAGTTCAGGCATTGGTTCAGGCCTATATGTTGAAGGTTGACATCAATGATATTCCCATAGGGTAGTCATGTTTTTAAACATGTTTTCAATATTGTTTTTCTCACCAGAGTATGCTTTCAAAGCAATCAATCAAGGAGGTCTTACTTCCGTCGCCTTGAAAGGAGTCGACACAGCCGTCGTCGCAACGCAGAAGAAAGTTCCTGTAAGTTTGGATATTGATTTTAATATATAACAATTGAATACTGGTATTGGTATTAAATATCCATTTTTTATAATTGCCATATGTGTAATTTGGTTGAAAAAGTGTACTATTGGACCACTTAATGATTGGACTACCGTACTTGTCAAAATTAAATTAAATAGTAAAAAACTAGAATTTAATTTTGATAAGTACCGTGCATAGTCCAATAGTACGCTTTTTTTAACTATATCTTCACGGTATATTATTCTTCTGCATTCAACTATGTGTACTTTGTATTTAAACTCTCGAAATTATTCATCTTCAGGATAAGTTGCTTGATGCTTCCACTATTACCCATCTCTTCAAGCTGACCAACAATATTGGATGTGTTATGACTGGAATGATTGGTAAGTGATAATCAAAAATGAGCTTATCATGGATATTTTTTCATTATTGAATGTTTGTTTCAATATAGTGCTGTCTGTGGTACCGTATGTTGTAATGTGTTCTTGCTCCTCTCTTGTAGCCGATAGCAAGTCACAGGTTCAGCGAGCTCGCTACGAAGCAGCCAACTTCAGGTATAAAAATGGCTACGATATCCCCATCGACACCCTGTGCCGCCGCGTGGCAGATATCTCACAGGTTTATACCCAAAATGCTGAGATGAGACCACTTGGTTGCAGTAAGTGATAACCATTATTAGGCCTATCCCATTTCTTTGTTATTTTCATACTTTTTTGAGTACATTTTTGGAATATTTATTTTTGTTTGTTATGTAGGCATGATCCTGATTGCTTACGATGATCTTCAAGGACCGTGCGTTTACAAAACAGACCCAGCTGGTTATTTCTGTGGTTACCGAGCAGTTAGTGTTGGTTCCAAGCAGACAGAAGCAAATAGCTACTTGGAGAAGAAATTAAAGAAGAAGACGGAATACACGAGTGATGAAGCAATCCAGCTTGCCATTACGTGTCTCTCGACTGTATTATCAGTGGACTTCAAGCCGTCAGAAATAGAAGTGGGTGTTGTGACAAAGAATGAGCCCAAGTTTAGGTATGTATAATTGCAGTGATATACCTACCTAAAGTAGAAACTGACAAACTGGTGTAGGCTAACTGAATTGTTTATTCATTATTTAATAACATTTACAGGCCTGTAACTTTACAAATTTTATTTGTATAAATGTGACATCATTCATATGACTGTCATAAGAAAGTGCTGTGCAAGTATCTCTATGTTGATGTAAATATAGAGTACCACAAAACATTACTGTAGTTAGAGGCCTTTTCAATTCGTCTCGACTTTTGATTGTACACCCAATTACAAAATACAAAAACGTGTTTTTGTCTATTTTTAGAACCAGTTTGCAGTCAATAGCTATTTGCGGTACTAAAATTCACTTATTTCCGACTTGAGCCGATAGACATGGCAATACTAGAATGCGTGCCCGATTGGCTCAAACATAATTATGGATGCATAGCCAAGGTTTGAGTATAAGAGTAGGCGGTAGACACACTCTATTTTGCATGGCTTATATTCTACAAGTGGTTTATTTACTTCACAGGATTCTGAATGAACAGGATATTGACCGTCACCTGGGAGCAATTGCAGACAAAGATTGAGGATTTACTTGAAGTTATAATTTGAAACCAATGTTTGTTTACACAATATTACAATAATGAATTGGAAATTATAATTCAATACACTAAATTAAGTTTCGTAATTAAATACCTGGTGGAATAAAAAATGGTTTTGTCGAATGTTTGTGTTATAATTCATCACATCACTTCCCTGCTGCTGTTGCTAGAGGATTTCTCAAGACCAAAATCACTGAATCCCCACGGAGAAACATTTTTGAGATGAATCTGTCCTTGTTCACTGGTTTTGTCTGAAATACCAATTCATAGTTAATAGTTGGGCCCAATTGCAATAGATGAGTTGAATGTACCAAACACAAATTTCTATATGACAAAATATTAAAATAACTAGCAGATTTGTCAATTCTGCCACAATGTTCACGTAAAATATTTAATGGTTTTATTTACAGTAAAGAACAATTTTTTTTAAAAACGGCCTACAGTTTTTCAAAAATGAAGAATTCAAAATTTCCAAGAACAATTTTTTTCTCAATAAGTGTTGCCCATTCTGCTGTACAGGCTCTGGCATAACATGGAAAATGGGATGTTTATAATTTGAATATAAGTTATATAACTACACAAAATTAAAACACTTGAATCTGCAAATAGGCCCTATGTAAAGGTTAAGAAAACATACACGAAGCAAGAAATTAGTAGGAAAAGAACAATAGAAGATTTTATTTGATTAATGACACGCGAATGTATTGATTTAAATGGAGCGATCTAGCGAAGTCTATTTGTACCCGTTGACAAGCCGTTTCGTAGAAAATAACTTGATACATTTGTTTGTAAACACTGCACAGGTTGCAGGGCTTGACTGATCGACATGAAACTTTTTTTGCAAGCCTACATGTAAACTTATCCAACTTGGAACCCAATATTTTTGAGGTCAAATCGGTTGGACCATTTTCTAAAAACCCCATAAGATTAGGCTGGCAGAAAAAAAATGAAAATAACTTCTCTCTGATTCAAACGTTCCTCAAATGTAAACACAAAAATAATATACATTAATGAAAATTTGTGTGGAATTCGGACCAGCCGTTTCAAAGAAAATTTCATTTATCGAAAAGATAGTACATTAGTTGAAAAATGTTGCATTCTTAAATTCACGGTTCCCTAGATTCATTGGTATCGAATGGAATATTATATTTTATATGATCAAGGTGTGTAGAGTTTTCGATTATACTTTATATAGACATCTCGCTCATCTTACAACGCATATTCTGGATTTGCCTAGTACATACTGAATAGAGGTACAATTTTTTCAAGTTGATTACCTTGATGCCTTTACCTTTCAACTGCTGAGTTTTCTGACAGCAGCTGTACACCCTGTGCCGAGTTATTTTTCCCAACATACAATAGTTTGTACAAATGATTCCAGATACTACATTTACGATTATTTCTTCATGATTTTTTAGACACATCAGGAAAAGGATCACATAAGAATACAATAATGAAAGAGTGATAGAAAATCCGATGGGTAATTTATAAATACTCAGTTTCGATAAGTAGGCCTAGGCATTGCCGTGGGAGCTTTCATTCTATTTTCGTATTCACTAGTGAATACATTATACTTGTTACCGAGATCAGCATGGAGATAAGAACAGGTATTATCTTCTTGGATTCATGTGTTAGGATATAAGTTACTCATTATCAGTAGAACAAAGTACATTATATAGCCGAGTCGGTCAATCAACATCCGCCATTTTCACCAATGTCAGAATCCTATTGAGTTGTTGACAGAAAATTCTCTGAATAAACGCCACTAACATGACATGAATCGAAAGTCGACGTTGTTTTGAAGAAGTACCGGTAGGCTATATAGGTTCAGTCAATAGATTACATAGATAGAAAATCATCCAATAGAAAATGAACAATATAGCGCAGGAATCAAAACGTGTGTAGCAGTTAAAAGGTTAATTACAGGTAATTAAATACACCTATAGTTTGGGTTTACAGCATGTCTCCGTCAAGGTTATACTTATTTATTTTCTCATTTCTGTCCAAGGAACTCAAATATGATAAGCGCTCTTACCTTTTTCTTGCCTTTACCAGCTCGAGGTAGTTCTGTCCACATTTCTTTTACGTTTTCAAGTACCATATTGCAATGGCGGTCGAATGCTTTTACTCGACCCAATAGTTTCTTGTTATTACGGCAGTTTATAAGAACCTGTAACAGGTTTGCACATCTCGTTTATTCCTCTAGTTAACGCTAGGATATTGTTGGTTAGAGACAACCGGAAATATGCACTTTGTTTATATACAGGCCCACTATACACAAACACTTTTCAATTGATCAGGTTTGTCTAAATTGAAACTCCTGAATACGATCTATCGTTCATGCTACGATAACTAGATCTTGGACCTACCGCGTGCTGGAGCTAATTTCTCAGAGGTTATAATCTCCGAGATCTCTGTTTAGCTTTAGCATACAGCAACAGCCATTACAAAATCTTCAAGTTTTAGCAATTAAACTCAATGCCATTACTGAATCAATGATTGAACTCACCTACAAAGTTATTAAAATGGCTCAGAAAGTTGCCTCGATCAAAGGAATCACAGATTCGCCATGACATAGTTGGTGGCAAAGAAGTAGCATGCATATTGAGCACAGTCACGTTGAGAAGGCCTAGAGGGTTGGAGTGGGGATGAATATCTGTCAAGCATTGGCTACAAGGGGTGAAAGGGGTAGTTTAATTGTGACATAGATACTCGCAAGCCAAAGGGTCACACAGAAGTAGCAGACTAAACGAACGTGACCAAGGCTAGGCCTACCCTCCAAACCATTGAAATAACCGTGGGCCTACGCTGGTCACTGCAAAACCAAACGCAACAAAAACCATAGGCCTATGCCACATGAGTAATATGAGCCCCTATTTCTGATATGGTAGGCTTGGTCATTGAATTTGTAGGTTTAAAGAAGCGACATGATATAGGGGAGCTCTATATTTTGACAGTTCCGAGGTTCGACCATAATCGCCCGGATTTTATAGGTAGCGCTAGTGTTGATACTCGTGTCCAAGGACCAGCTCAGTGGCGCGCACATAGCGTAGCGGGTTTCTAGTGCAACTACTCACTCTCAACGGAAAGCGGACCACAACACATCGCTGCTGAGAGCGATGGTCAAGGCCGTGGCCTGCGATGAAAATGAAATGCTATTGAAACTTGATATTAGGTAGTCTCTCGTTCTAGCATGCACTGACCCAATTATTATTTAACTTGAAAATGAGTAATGCAATCTACTCGAAACGTCGTTCTAAAAATAAAATGAAGAAACATTTAATCACACAAGAGTAATCCGAAAGTAAAGTGATTATTTTAAACATATATTTATATATATATACTAGGAAAACGCGTTATGTGTTTCCGCGTTGATGGATGAGCTAATAAGAATGACATTGAATTCTTTCAAAAAGTTATATCAAGTTGATGTTTTGACGGCAGGCAAGTTAAAAATCAATCTTTCCATTTGGTTGGTTTATTTCGTAGACTATTCTCATGAAGGACATATTTGATGCAATTTAATATTATATATTGACTACTATACTAGACTACTATACTATATTAGACTACTATATGAGACGTGATGACAGCTGTATCCATAATTCAATGATACATATATACACCTTGAAACTCTCCCTTTATATTCATCACTCATTCTCAATAATTTCTTCGATAATGAAGAAAGCCTTGTTTTAATCGTTCTCCATTAATTGGTGACACTTGTTGCTTGGATTTAATTGGTTTTCTTAATAGCTTTAAAACGATGTGTAAAAATGTCATTAAATAATTTTTTATACCTAAACGACTGATTGGATTTCAGTAAAAGTTTGAAATAATCTGTATCATCATTATATTGAGATTTGGTGAAGATATGAATTTTTTCGAAAGACATGTTTTGTACGAAAATTCTTCTTTTACTTTTTTT